>OZ026620.1:88650089-88700089 GCA_964020975.1 Hermodice carunculata | reverse complement strand
AAATGAACACACACCATTTCTCTCCTTTTATCAACTGAGATCAAGGCGCCTGGACTATGCCTCAGTGAATACAAAAACAATAGGAGGTGGCATATTCTGCTACATTTGTATAAAGTGTGTTTTGTGTTTGTGAATTAGCAAAAGATATGTGCAGGCTCAAGGAGACTGATATGAGTATTTAACTAAAGACAAACCAATGCACAAATATTATGGTACATTAGACACTGTATTCCCAATGGATTGCATCACGTTGAATAACTATTGAATACACTGGTTATTGTTTTGTCAAGTTATATTGGCATTTCAGCTGTAAACCACGGCTTAGTAACCACAGGGAGTTTGCCATTCTTACTCACAACAGTCTTAGTTCCTTTAGTGCCTTTGTTCATTAGTTATCTATAATATATACATGTATATATAAATTGCATGTGATAAAAGAATTAAAGCAAAAAAATTGGCGTGAAAGCGATCATGGTGGGTAGAGAGAACCAGCATGGCTACTAAGCAATTTCTTTCAGGAAAGCAACTTTGCAATTTGGTGATCCTCACACTACAGCCTGCAAACCTCAAAGTAAACTTCACAGTCAAACATGTTTAAAATCGTTATATCATCCAAGAATTTTTCACAAAGATGCCTTTTCTCTTTTTCATTACGTCCATTATTTCAGAGAAAACAATCATTTATCACAACAGATTATAGAACAAAATACTATAATTGAATTTTATGTACATGTATTATAAAATTTGTTTAATCTTATTTTTTGGGGGGTGGGGGGTGGGGGGCAGGGAGCTCTTCAGTCATGCGAGACAATTTGATTTGACAATAAAGTGTGTTTCACCTGGACAATTGAAGTCACACCATGCCACACTTACAGATTTGTCCACAGTGAAAGAAGCCACTTCACTAAGCCTCATGGTTCTTAAACAGGTCTCCCACACTTCAAACTTGAACTTCTTGCCCATATACAGTTCCAGAGGTTTTCCTCCGTCCTTTTTGGAGTCATCGAGCACCGTTTTATCATCATCACATTTTCTGGATAAGTAATGGAATGTTACCTGAAAATATACAAACATGTATTCACACTCATTTGTTTGTACCAACAAGCTTTAGTTCCTTAGTTTTTCTATACAACATATATGTGTATATATATATATATATATATATATATATATAGAGGGCAAAAAAGGGAGTCTTGCTATGGTGCAGCCTGCAGAGGTCCCCACCTGTCTGGCCACTGTTTGCAAGAGTTATCAATTATTCATGTCTTTTTTTAACAACATGATGTGGCACGAGCCAACAATGCCTACTGACACTGGCCTCAACCCATTAATAAATTAATACAAAATGCACTACCATCTAGACTCCTTGTTTTCAAGTTCGTTTTATTTCATGGTGTTGGATCACCACTTGCAGTACAGATGCATTATTCATCTTTTGACTGTTTTACTGTACTGGCCCTACAAGATGCTATATACCTTTTACTTGGTCCTTTCAGGCATTTTGTACCATTAAGTATTATTACTACCTGCAGAATACATTATGAGGATCACCGCTGCTTGCCTCCAGAGAAAGTCTTCTCAGGAGGCAACACTGTTGTAAAAAGTACCTTTCTTGAAGTTAATAACTCGCCCCTCTATATAAGGCTCATTGACATGCTTGGTATACATGTAGTACAGTTCATACATTAAAACACAGAACATTCTTTACAGTATCATGACATGAGAAGTGAATGTACTGTAGACAAGTCAGTTTGACTCCGAACTTGAGTGTATCTCTGTGGCCATCAGTGTTTCTGCCAGACATAAATTTTAGGGTATGCAACAGATCAGAAAATTAAAAAAAAAAATCCAAGGAAATAAAACTTGTTGCAAGGGTGATCATAGACCCTATTATATAGCAAACTTTGATGTTTAGGCCATGTGTTGCAAAAATTTTAGGGTACAGAGGAACACACCCAGACAATTATATGGTGCAAAAATTTTACCTATTACATGTATATTATTATTATTATATCCCCTGACTAAACTCTGACAATGATCCATCATGTTAATTTATCTGATATTTTGCTACTTTTCAGACATCGATTTTTAAATTTTTATTTATTTATTTTATTTTATTTTATTTTTTTATTCTATTTATTTTTTTTTGGGGGGGGGGGGTATTTTATCCTTAGGCCCAAGGTAAGTGGGATTACTTGAAACTGAACTTTCCCTTTTAGTATGGGAAGAATATCATTTATAAATGAATTAATACTTTTCTTTTTGCAAAATTCATATTTGACAGCCATAGCTGGATATAGATCTAACATGTCACAATTGCGTTTTAAATGCCAGACATAAATGCAACACGAGACACAACTTTGTTGTTTAATGAGTTGTAGTACTGATGTGAAATGGATAGCTTATAATTTCTGGGACCCGCATTAAAGCAAAGTACATCAATGAAAACACATGCAAATTCAGTTGCCTGTGCGCATACTAAACCTTTGTACTGTCCACATAGGCAGGAATATCTCCGACCCCAGCATGAAGAACCTTCTTTTGTATGCCACAGCTTGGGTCATCCCATGGTAAATTTGCCATACTGCCGTGCCACCAAGTCTTATGTCAAACGAATAGGCCTCGTGGAGAGTATCCACAACCTTCTAGAATGAAAGCCGTGAACAACAGTGAATAATTGGTTTCCACCACTGACGATGCATGTCAGGTATCGTCTGCTCTTCTGCACATTGTCAAATAACAACAACAAAAAACCTTTTCTGTCGCGCAAATCAAGTGTAAGAATATACTTAAATATTAAGTTGCATCGCTGAACAAATCCAAAGGACCATTACTTCTTAGTTTATATATGTAACCACAAGTTTCTCTTCGCACTTCCAGGCACCTCCGTTGCAAAAGCTTCCATGACAATCCGGTGTGTTCAGAATGCTGCATTGAGAAATGTGGTTATCATTATGGCCGCCAGAGTGCACTACTAGGTACATAGTAGCTCAGGTGTACGTCAAATTTGTTCTTATCTGAACTAGTACCATACAGACGTGGTAACTATGTTTGGTTTGACAGGTATTCTTCATTGATAATGAAGCTCTGCATTTATAAGCAAAACTTCACATATTTAGCTAATTCATCACTGGCCATGTTCATATTTATTCATTATTATGTTGGGTTGTCTTTGCTGAATATTTAGCTTAGACAAGGAGCCTCTACTCAGACAGACATGTTCGGGAATAGGCTCCGAAACATGTTTTGAGCAGTTACCCGCTGAAGACCCTTTAATTCATTTGGGCTAATACAGCCCATGTCCAAATTTTACAGAAGAACGTGCGCAATATGGACAATAGTACTTCCATACGGATATAGGTTAGACAGTGACAGGTTAGCTTATGGAGAGAAAAGAGTTCGGATTGCGGAATAGGGTCGGTAATGACTATTACGAAGTGGTTCTGGACAAAAAGACACAAATACAATTCCTTTTTACTCACACGACACTGATCCCTCCATGCAATTTTCGTGCTGAGACGACTGCTTCCACAGATACTAGTTGTCAAAATTAAATATATATATATATATATATATATATATATATATATATATATATATATATATATATATATATATATATATATATATATATATATATATATAATTTTTTACTGAAGAACTTTACTGAGCAGGTGTCTGGATGGATAGAACGATTGTGTTTACGTCAACAAACTCCTTGCATACACTGCATGCCACTGAAATATCCATGCATACCTTTTTCGAAGTGGTTACAGTTGCAGCAACCGTAACCCAACTTTGATCAGTTAAACTTACGACAGCCGAAAGAACAACCTTCTCAGGCTTGGCAGGATTTTGTGCCAAGTTATATACCTATAGCATAATTAATATATAGCGTAACTATATATCGGCCAGTCTGTATAGTTACGGCAGCCGTAAATACAGGCTCGGAGTTTGTTACTGTTAAGGCATTGATATATATATATATATATATATATATATATATATATATATATATATATATATATATATATATATATATATATATATATATATATATATGTGTGTGTGTGTGTGTGTGTGTGTGTGTGTGTGTGTGTGTGTGTGTGTGTGTGTGTGTGTGTGTGTGTGTGTGTGTGTGTGTGTTCCAATTCTAAAACACGCGTCAATTCCGGAATCGCGCAGAGCGATTCTAGAATTGCGCTAGCCGAATAAAATGTAACGGCGGTTAGATTAACAGTGGAACACTGGTGTCAGGTCCATGTTTTAGTTGCTCTTAACCAAGTGTGACTGCTGACAATTTATTAACTGAAGTTCCAGTACCATGTGTTTTCACTGCAGTATAAGGAATGGCAAGGATTTATTTATTTATTTTATTTATTTATTTTTCAAATTTCGGGTTTTTTCTTTTTCTTTCTTTCTTTCTTTCTTTCTTTCTTTCTTTCTTTCTTTCTTTCTTTCTTTTTCTTTCTGTCTGTCTGTCTGTCTGTCTTTCTTTCTTTCTTTCTTTCTTTCTTTCTTTCTTTCTTTCTTTCTTTCTTTCTTTTTCCTTGCATTAACTTTTCGGTAAATTATTAGGTTTATACAACATAAAGCTTTAATATCAACGGCTCTGTTTTTTGATAAAGTGATAACAGAGGGATTTGCGTCATATCTGTTTTGTTCCCCAGTGTGATGATCTCTCTGATGAGCTGTATTGGAATGTGAGACTCTTTATTAATATTGTGATTGCCTTTGCAGTGCGGTTTGCCGGTAAAAAAAAAAAAAACCGTAATAATAGTAACAATTATAATATTCAATCAAATTGTATTTGAGTGATAGGCCGTGTACGCTGTGGCGATTAAATGGGAGATTTTCTTCATTTATAAGGTTTAATTGAAATTTTAGTTCATTGAATTCGGTAACTATTCCAGTTTTTAGATAGAATCGAATGCCTAAGAAACTTCGGTCATTTGATTAGGATTCTTAAAATGCGCTGCGCATTTCAGGAGTGTCCTTTGAATAGTAAGCTCATGAACGTAATTACGTGCATGGTAAGACATACATGGTCCCGATTCCTGTAACGCGCCCCTATATACATTTGGGGTTTTCGAAAGTGTCCCCTCCCGTTTGCAGACTGTCGATGGAAAATAATAGGTCTTTAATGAATGATAATGCCAACATTCATCAAGTTTTAATGATTGCAGAATATAGTCAAGATTTTTATAACGCGCAACGCACTCTGGGAATGTCTCAACTGTAAAATAGACACCGTCATGATTCCTGTTGCGCGCAGCGTATTTTGGCAATTTGAAAGTTTAGCGTCTAACTTCAGCGCTGTGCCTTTCAAAATCACAAATAATACAGATAAAATTTTGGCAAAAATGCGCTGCGCATTCAAAAAATTATACCGATGTGGCCTAGTTTTCTTGAAGTGCACAAAATGCACATTTTACGAACACACGGATTCAAATGTAATTTTCGTCCTGTGCCATTGTACATGAAAGATGTGGTCGCAATAATATCAATTTCAACTCTGTAATATTCTTCAAATCTTAAGCAGTATCGAATGTCTATTGCTTTTGCCGCCCTAATTTTTCACGCCTAGAAAAGGATTCTTACATTTCGGGAATGTCTTCATTGTAAAATGCATGGTCCTGATTTCTGTAATGCGCATCTTAGGCCTATGTAGGCACTGCCGAAAGCTGCTGTCTTTGCAGATTGTCGATGAGAACAAAATATGCTTGGATTTACCAATCTAATGAATGTGATTGAAGCAAGTGTCACAATGACAAGTGAATGGCGCTGTGAACACTACATATAAAAAAGACTATGCCTATGTATAGGCCAATATCATGGTCGTCGTATTATATTTTTGCATAAAGATTACAATAGAATGCAATACAGGCTCATTATGCAACTGCATAAAATTTTTCACGGTGTGAAAGTTTTTACTGCATCAACGTTTTAGTTCATGTCACGAATGGGCGATGGCATATGGTTTTTGACGGGCTCAAGCTAAAACAGTCATTCACTGAGACATAAATATTTGGCATGAAAACTACTTACAATTGTGTGTTTAAAAAAAGAGGCGCTATGTGAAAGTGAAATACAAGAAAATTTACATGTGGGCTTATAATAGAAATTTACTACGCAGCACCAGATTAATTCTGTTGCAGAAAACATGCTATTCTTCATGATAGGCCTACATGAGTGCTCGAAAAATACGGTTAAAATTAAAAATGGTTTTTAAAAAAATGTTGGTATTGGTGTGAAAACTGTTGTTCTGACTTAATGAAACACCGTGATAGGCCTTTATGAGTGCTCGAAAATGCGGTTTCAAAAATATTTTTTAAAAAAATGGCATTGGTGTGACAACGGCATGTTGTTCTGACTTAATGAAACACCGTCCATGTCTACAAAGGTTTTTTTTTTTTTATCTTTTATTGAAGTCAATTATATACAAATATACACTCACATTGATACATCTGCATCATCCATTAAACGTTACCAGTAATATGACCATATAACAACAATTATAATAAACAAATGACATTAGTAAATGTATTAAAAATATATTACATATGAGTAAGGAAATCTCAACATCTTGTACTAGCATGAACAGAGTTCCACAAATTTTGTAAGATATGCATGTTTGTTTTTCATGCTGTTAGTTCTCCACTGCAATTCATATTTCAAAAGATTCCAATAACTTTAATATTAATTTCTGTTTTCACTTATTAGGTTTCCTTTATATATTGTAAAAGCGTATGTAGTTAGTATAAAATTATTCCAAGAATATGCTTCATAATTTATTTTATAACCCAAGATAACATCTTGTAAATTCAGTTTAATATTTGTTATGCCTATTAATCTGAATATTTGCCGCACATTTCTCTTACTGTTTTAATTCTATTGCAAGTAACAAACAAAATGGTTATAATCATCTTCCAACTTACAAAAGGGGCACAAAGGAGTGTCAACTAATTTCCATTTAAATAAAAGAAGATTACTTGGAATTAACATGTAGATTAGTTTAACATAAAATTGTTTTAGTTTGTTTTCTATGTAACAACAGTTATTCAGTGTCCATACTTTGGACCAAAAGATGTCATTTTTATTGAATTTTCTTTCCCATAATTTTTGAATAGCTGTTTTTTTTTTTTCAAATTTAGCATCAATGCAACTTTTGTACAGGTCTTTAATATTAAAGGTGTTATTGAACACAATAACTTTGTCTTCAATCAATAAATGTAATTCCGAACTTGTTTTACAGGTAAATTTCCGTGCGCAGTCGCTGTTTAACAAAGCTCGCCACTCTTTTGGTATTGCATTGAACAAAATGCTATTATCTGCCAACCAATTTCTTTTATCTTTTAGTTTAGTATAAGCAGTTTCATTTGTCAAACCTCTATTCTGATCTAATAAATCAGAAATAAATATTATATCAGAGTTAATCCATCTGTTAAAAATTAAGCAGTTTTTATTTTGAACAATAAATATGTTTCCCCAAATAACTTGCTGTCTTATTTGTGCAGGTGTACATGGAGGGGGTTTGTTTCCTTCACCACATGTGAACCATGCATCTAGGATTTGCCAATAAAAGGAAGGCAACTCATATTTTTTCCTTAACGGTTTTTGTTGATTGTAAATTAAATTTGAAGATAATATAGTCTTTTCTAAAAAGAACTGGTCATAGTAGAACTTTGGTAACATTTTCCAGGTTGCAAAGTTTGTGAATAATAATCTATGAGTCCATTTAATTTGGCAGGTTTTAAAGAGGCTCTCTAAGTCAGCCATTTTTAGACCTCCTTTGTCAGGGTTACCTATTAAAGTATTCCTTTTTGTTTTGTCTCTTTTGCTTCCCCATATAAAGTTAAATATGCTTTTGTTTGCTTTTTTATCACAAATTCAGGCACATATGTTACACATGCATTATATATTAATTTAGATTGTGCTAGACACTTAATGATTACAATTTGCCATAGAATGTCAACTGTCTTTTCTTCCAAGAGTTCAGAACTCTTTCTAAAGCATCAAGTTTAGAATCCCATGTTAGAAGTTCACATTTCTTTTTATCTGTCCCAAAATAAATACCCAAAGCTTTCACTGTTTCTTTTTGTCCACTTGATATTTGTATATGATTTCCTTTTCTTTTTACCAAGCCAGATGCCTTCCGTTTTTTGTCGATTGAGTATTGGTCCTGCTACTTTGCCGAATTTTTCGACTGCATTCAATGCTTTAATGATGGAAGATTCATTCCCTATAAAAAGGTGGTGTCATCCGCAAACTGAAATATTTTTGCTTCAAAGCCAGTAGGCAAGCAAATGCCTTTAATTTCTCTATTTTGACGTACATTTAATGCTAGTATCTCAGCAACTATTATAAACAGCAAAGCTGACAATGGGCAGCCTTGTCTTATACCGCGTGTCATTTGTATAGATCTAGAAATCCAATTATTATTGATAATACTACAGGCTATATTAGTATAAAATGTTTGCACCGTCTACAAAGGTTCGATCCAAATAGTTTCACCGTTGTTTATGAAAGTCCATGCATGCATGTGAACTTAAACCTCAAATTATACCATTAAATGGGGTTTTAATTGATACAAGCACGGATTGGAGACATCAAGAGTCGGAGACTCATTTTCATTTGATTATGTGCATATTTTAAAATAAGCGGTGGACCCAATTACGGGTCTATGAATTAGCTAAGAGCAATGTTGCGCGAGGCTGAACTGGATAAACCTGCGGTCAACGATCTTAACACAGAAGCATCATAATTGCGGAATACAAAATGCCAAACGGTCAGGCATTAGCATTCAAATAGACTAAAGTTAATATATACAGACAAAACATCAAATTCATGAAATAAAGCAACATATTCTGTGGTTCCACCGTGAAGTCTGTCGGCCAAAATAATAATAATAATAATAATAATAATAATAATAATAATAATAATAATAATAATAATAATAATAATAATAATAATAATAATAATAATAATAATAATAGTGATTATGATATTGATAATGATATTGATAATGATAATGATAATGATAATGATAATGATAATGATAATGATAATGATAATGATAATGATAATAATAATAATAATAATAATAATAATAATAATAATAATAATAAATAAATAAAATAAATAATTAAAAAATAAGTGGTCATTAGAAGAACTCCAAGAAGTGTGATGTGGCCGATAGATCCCCCCCCCCCCCCCCAAGGAAATAACCATCCCTCCAGACTACTTACCGTAGTATACGTCATCCTTGTGGTGTTGCTGTAAAAAGCGTTAACTCATGCGTGCTTACTCCAAAGCAAAGGACGGGGGTGGGGGGGGATGAACCTGACAGCCACGAATTATGTGATAGTTACAGTATGAAGAAGGAGTGTTTACTGAGATTTATCACCATAAGGGGTGGATCCTTGACAGCCTTTCGCACTCGCGTCTTTGACAGCCATAGATCCACCCCTTATGGTGATAAATCTCACAAATGGAGTTATACGGCCCATCACTGACTGCAAGTGTCCTTTGTTGAAATCAGTTAATAATTTTACAGACAATGTGTTTTCACATTTTCGCTACATAACTATGGACGACGTTGTGTCTTCTGTAAGACCAAATATGTATTGCATTGTAAACGTATTTATTTCAAAAATTGGAAAACCTAATAGTTACATAGCAACTAATCGAGAGGATCTCCAGTACATAAATGACGCACTTGATATGTACACGACGCACAGGACACCACAAGATCCTGTTTGTTGACAAAATAATAAGATACTATACAACAAGTGTAACTATAATCAGTAAATGAAGCGTCTAGATTCCGTTATATATAATTACACTGAAGAAAAAATAATAACATTCAGTTCATTCGTAAGATCCGTACTGCCATTTAACATAATTTCTAATAGTCTAATTAATTTATTCAATTGGAACCACTTTTTTTCCTGAAGACCTTGTTAAGGTGTTTAACATGGTTAATTTACAGGATCCACGTGAACTTTCTGTATGGCTTGCGGTAGTTATATGTTTCAGGGCGCTCTTGAGGAAGGAACATTTTATTACTTCACGTGACTATGACACACACGTGTCATCTTTTGAAGAAAGCTGATGTCCATTTTATTTCTTGGGGCATGATGTTGCGTATTAACAGCTCCAAGACAATACAATTTCGAGAGCGATCTTTTGATATCCCATTACATTATGTGGTGCTTGTCTGTGTGTAGCCTCTCAACTTAAGTGATATTTACAGAGATTTCCGAGAGCAAACACCGATCCTTTAATAGGACTGGACAAGCATGGTAATGTTTGCAGTATGGATTATGATTATTCACTTCAATTTCAAACGCTTAAACGGTGGTGTAAAGATGCTGGTATCGTAAAAGATATTGGATTTAATTCACTGAGGAGAGGTGCTGCGTCATATATGAACATTATTGGGGTCCGTCTCCATGATATACAAACGAGTGGTGACTGGCAAAGTTTATGTGTTTTGCAATATTTATCTTCAATTACTGAACAACGGTGCACGACAGAACGTAAAGTAGCACTAAATATCTCCAGTTTTCTTCAATAATACGATATAATATATATATATATATATATATATATATATATATATATATATATATATATATATATATATATATATATATATATATGTATATATATATGTATATATATACACACACACACACACATATATATATATATATATATATATATATATATATATATATATATATATATATATATATATATATATATATATATATATATACTTTAATTGGGTTTGGGGGCTGATTTGAGATGTAGTTGGCAAATTCAACTTGGTGTTGTCTTTTAACTTCTCTCTTTCAAACCAGACCTAAATATGATTTATGAATGATATAAATGTGTTTATATGTGTATGAATGCCCAGTGGCCTCAAGTGCACGCCTTGGCCTAAGGCATATTTAATTAATCGTGACCAGACTGATCTCTGCCTGGCAGGTTTGTTAAGTTTAAACACATTTATTTCACATATAACTAATCTAGGGGTTCTCCAGAAGCCTTGACGGTTATTCAAGTGTTACCAGCGGAGAGCGAAGTCGGTTTTTTTGGGGGGGGGTGTTTTTTTGTTTGTTTTTTCTTTTTCCTCTATTCTGTTATATATAATTGTTACTATTGTTATCTGAAGTTAATAAACCTCTGTGGGGGCTGATTTGTCCATGAGATGCAGTGGGCAAATCCAACTTGGTGCTGTCTTTAACTTCTCTCTTTCAAACCAGACCTAAATATGATATATATATATATATATATATATATATATATATATATATATATATATATATTAATAATCTTCAACAACTGCTTGACCAATCACTTCAAAATTGTATGTGGACACTTCTGGGGAAGCCTAGATCTAATTTGTTCACCAGGTTGTGCTGCAGTACTTTATATATTTTCTTTTATATAATTTTTGTGCGTTTTCGACATTTTGTGTGTGTGTGTGTGTGTGTGTGTTTTCTGACTTCTGCTCATTATTACCTATGTGTTATAATGACGTAACAGTAATGTCCTGTGACTTGTGTACACACTTATTATCTACTTTTTGTTTTTGCAAGAAGACTTCACATAGGCTTTGTTTTTCCGATCGTTTTCTTTTCTGTTGGAAATAAAAATATGTTTATTTCAACTGTTCGGTTACATTCTACAAAAACTCCCTAGGCTTGTACCTGGATTCCATCTCTAACAAATTTGTTCCTTACATGGTGTTTTGTCATTTTCCTATTTTTGACGAATTATCAAAATAAGGACAAATCGACAAGAGCATATGTACATGTCAGCAATATAACAACAGGGATGGTAGCAAATGTGGCATATTAATTGGTTTGTCAGTGATGGTAGATCTTTCTCCTGAAGTGTGTGCATGAACATTGGTATTGTTAGGTATCACGTGCCTTGTAATGGGTTAGAACGTATACACCTTTTCTACACGTCCTATACTGGAATATGCCTCTCCTGTGTTTGATAATTGTTGCGCATGAAGTACTGCAATGATAGAAAATGTTCAATACAAAGCATCGTAACTTGTGTCGGGTGCAATGAAAACATCTAGCCAGTCCAAAATATTATCGTGTCTTGGCTGGACAAGCCTGGGAACTAGACGGAAGTATCTAAAACTTGTGTTTTACTACAAAGTGTGACTTATGGCAATTGCCTTGTACACTTGGGGGCGTAGCTTCATGGGCGCAACAGTGACAGGGTCAATTATTCGTTACGTAACATCAACGAGCGCCCACCGTTTTGTCACGCGAACTTCTTTGTTTAGGAATTCTCTCTCCCCTCCCCCCCCCGGTCTTCTACTCGTCCGTGGAACGCCCTTCCCTTGAACATTAGAAATTGCTCTCCTGTTAATAACTGTAAGGTACATTTGGAGCGTCATCTATTCCCTGTCAGGCTCGGTCAGTTGAAACACGGCCTACGAAAGCTAAATATCTTAGAGTCATTCCAAAATAAATTGTCCATTCCATTCGAACAACTTTGCCCCTTCATCATATCTCCAGTTCCAGTCACGGCACCAAATTTGGACAGTGCTTGAAGAGGGGTTCTAGAGGTAAAGTGGCACCATTTTATTAATATTACTTGACTTATGATTGAGTTATGGCATTATGAGTATTAATAAACTCTCAGGAATTTAGGAAATATCCTGGGAATTTAGGCTATTTCTTGGGAATATAAGGAAGTTTCTGGGAATATAATGCCAGTCCTGGGAGTTTAATAAAAGTCCCAGGAACATAGTGGCAAGTTACTGGGAATATAACTAAAATCCCTGGATCGCAGCAACATAGAGGTCACTTCCCACGAATGCTATTTAGGTCCCAGGAATTTGGACAAAATTGCTGATACATGTAATATTAGGAACGATTATGGAAATAGAATCCAGTGTAAAAACAAAATATACATCACACACACACACACACACACACACACACACACACACACACACACACTTCTAGGCGCCTCCTTTTGTATGCGCCATGCAATTCACAAAATATAAATAATGAAAAAAATAAAAATAAAACAAAAGAAATAAGAAATCGTCATTCTCAGAAAAGCCATCAAAAGTCAGACCATGCTGCTATATTCTGTACTTTATTATTTTTGTATACTTCTCACAAGGTATAAAAACGTACATTATGGGACTTCAAACTGAGTAATTTTGACAATTTAAATACTGCCTTACTCGAAGCACCATGGGACACTGGTTTCTCCACTTTCGACGATATTGATGATATAACTTCTTATTGGTCAAATCTATTTATTGACACTTGTGAACAATTTATTCCATGCTGCGATGTGCTTAAAAGACCAAAAGACAAACCCTGGATCACCTGTAAAATAAAAAAAAAGGCTGTTCAGACATCGCAATCGGGCATGGAAAAGATTCAAACACGTTGCAAACAAAATGTTTAGTCATTTGGACACAGTAATCGTTTCTTTCAGCACTACAAACGCAAGCTCAACAATGACGCTGTAAATGCTATGAAAATATACTCAATCCTACTTTTCAAAACTGCGTTTAATTAATAAGTACGTTTACAAACAAATCTTAAATGGGGTACACAAACTTGTAAATGTTCATAGAAAGGACAATTTTTAAATATTAATTTGTGCTTTCGGATTGATTTGTATTTTTTCACATTACGGCAAGGATCAAAAAAAAAAAAAAAAAAAAAAAAAATCAGGAAACGCCTGTATTGTCAATCTATTAACACGTATGGTAACATACCGGATCCATCTTGCACATTAAAATACACATGGTAGCAGCGTGTAATTCACTAATCAGCTTATCTTCTCAAATATCGCCGTCAGACAGACGGCGATATTTAAGCAGATTAGCCAATTAGTGAATTAACGCGAGGGACCAAATGGGTTTAGTGCAGCTCTTGGGAACAATTGTTAATTAAGAGCTGAACTCCCTGTCTAGTAGCCAAACATTAAGCGTATATAAATAAATAAATATTAGGGGAAGGTCGTATATAAATAAATATTAGGGGAAGGTCGGTTAAGACGGATCACCTATAAGGAAAAGCTGTTATAACTGCTTACTATATAACTTATATTAGACAGTTTTGGTCCTGAACAATGCTTAACTGTGTCAATCATAATTATGAATAGAAATAATTTTCTAATTCTTGTATATTTGCAAATTATTGTCTCGTTTTTTGAAAAAAATGATCCGTGCCTGGGCAAGACGGATCAGCCCACAGAGCAAGACGGACCACTTTACTTCATTGCAGTCTAAAATTACGATAGGTTTCATAGGCGAATATAAACAACGAAAAATACAAAGATGTATTGTTTTTATAAAAAAATACGCAACTTTGCACATGTTTGCATGTCACAACAGTTAATTTGATTTGTAAGGGTTCCCCTATCTTCATGTTTCTAGGCAGGACGGATCAGTCCATTGGTTTAACATGTGGAAGTAAATGAAAGTTACAGTATTCTCTCTTTTTTATTTAATTACCGAAATCAAGCAAATAATTTTGTCTGTTTTATTATCTTTACATTTTCGAGTCGAGGAATGTCATCTTTTATCACATAAAGTTGTGTTTAGGAATTACTGAGAAAAATATTTTCGGGAAATAAATCCGTTTTGGATTGATGCTCGGGCAAAACGGATCAGCTCACTAGGCAAGACGGGTCACTCCACTTAAATCTAGTCTGCAATTACGGTTGGGTCCCGGCAAAAAAAAAAAAAAATTAAAACTGACATAAAATTGACTGTTTTCACTTTTAAAAAATATGCAGGTTTGCCAAAGCTTACATGTCACTATTAATTATGATCTGCCAAACTTTCTCTGTTATTTTTCTGGCCAAGATAGATAAATTTCCACAATCAAGATGGATCAGTTTTTTTTTCTCTGTTTGAAATACTCTTAGTTTATCTCCTGTAAAACAACGTCATGCCTTTAGCTGCATGTCTAAAACACATTGAATTGTATAATCATGTTGTTTGGATTCTTGTTGATAATCATTTTAGGCCTAGGGGGCTTTTCTGATGGATTGATTGATGTTGGTGTTAGAGTCACTTTGTGGACTTGTATGGATGATGATCATTATTGAGGCGGTGGTTGCAACTAGTACCTTTTAAATGCTGAATTTTATTGATATTTTCAACAATTAGGAATCTATGCTTGCAAATTCTCTGATGTGATGCAGATTTTGGTCCCTTTTCGTGAATTGTACGGTCCTATATGCACATGAATTATGCATATAGTTGTTCAAGCCAATTTACTGAAATAAGCGTATAATTTTAAACAAAACTTTTTGCATTCTGTCATGTTAAAACTAGACATGGCTTTTTGACCCTATGGACCTTTGCACATACGTTTTGGATTCTTTTGGGTACAAACGAACTATAAATTTATGTGATTCAGCTATACATACCAAAGAACATTGCCTTTTGGTCGGAATTGACTTGGATTTGTTCCATTAGGACTACGGTTTGGATATGGTAATGGCACTGTGGAAGGATGTAGTGGTTGCAGTATTCATTCTATTTGCATGAATAAATTCAGGGAATAAAATTGGATTTCTTTTTTAACTTATGTGGTTAAAAGTTTACAAAATAAATGCCGTCTTAATTCCTAGATCTTGACCCTCCATTTTGATTACTTTTTGAGCGAAGCTTACAAAATCTTCTCTGAAACTGCTCGGCCGATTGTCACAGACTCAAGTCATATTGTCATAATGTTTCATATCAACCACGTAAGTTCCAAGTGTGTGGCTCTAAGAGTTTGCAAATAATAATCCTGGAAAATCATTTTCATGTATATGCCTATATTATAGTTTAAACAAACCCGGCAAACTATTTTAGACTTGGTTGATTTATTAGTAGCCCCTCAGCACAATTAGATAGAAGAAATTATTGCTTTTATTCATTGAAATAAGCATGTTTTCCGTTGACTATGGGTAGCATGTCAGGAGATCATTTTCAATAAATTTTATCACAGTATAGAGGCCTGCAGGTGTACGTAGCATAGGTAAGGACATGTACTATTAAAGTTAGCTTGTGAAATTATTGATATGGGGCAAGACGGATCAGTGATTATATTGATCTTGGAAAATCTTTTGGAATCACATATGTTTGAGAGCAGCCTCCATTTAATTAAACAGGTACCAGTATCTGAGGCAGATAAACTACCATATAATAGAAAAAGGACCTTGAACCTTGTCCATAATTACGTGAGATTTCAAAATTAACATCTATTTAGGCCAGTGGTGAAAGTATAAGAAACCCTTGTCAAGAGCGGTTGTCTCTGTACATTATGTAAATGGACACTGCAGCAAGAAATCAGTTCAAGTTTCAGAGGGACAGCCACGTGCCGGAGAGTCAATCAAGCGGCGAGTGAACACTTCTGTGTGAACAAATGCGCTTTCAATGCACTGAAGTCGACTCTCAGTCGTATTCGGGACAATATTCGGCTGGCGAGGTCCGTGTCTCAAGTACCCGCGCCTGGGTGGAAAATATGCACGTTTTACTAAACGTTTAAAAGTATTCACAGAGGGAGCATTTATGACACCCAGTGATAAAATGTGTTCCACTGACGAGTTGTACATGGTACATAGGTGTTCCGAAATAAGGATGTGCGGTTGAAAACCAGCGTGCGGTCTTCAACATTACGCAATGGATAATATTCTTGTCATAGTTGCCTGCGGAATCAAGGCTCTCAGGTGAGGAGGACACATGTCTCTAGTAATTTTAAAGTAGAGTACAAGCTTGAAATATTTACGCCTCACTTCCAGGCTGCGCCATTCAAGACACTTCAAAGGTTTAGCTTGACTAGAAGTATTCATAGTGCCAGATCTGTGCATACAAAGCTCCTCTATACTGAACTGTTTCAAACATTGCCTTATATCGTTCAGAGCAACAGTGTTTTCCATCCTCTCTCTCTATCCTCCTTGGTGGGAGAGAACAAAAATAGTGACAGGTATCTTCGATGCCTGTGTTACACGAACAATTTGCTGGGAGTACAATGTTGATTTCATATAAATGATAATTTAGTCCTGAACACTCCAAACGAAAGTGGATGTGAAGAATGTTTGCAAAGCGGTCACCAGATGCAAAGTATTGGGGTACTTCGTGACAGAAGAAGAGTATTTTGGCCACTTTGCCTTTGAAGATTGAAAGTGAAGGAGATCCTTTTATATCGTCCGGAAGGTCATTCCATGGACGAGTAGAAGAAAGTTTGGACATTACGTTAATTCTCAAAGAGCCTGGGTGAGGGTTTGGACATCACGTTAATTCTCAAAGAGCGTGGTGGGGTTGGGGTGGGGTGGGAGGGTGGCTGAGTTAACGCCATGTCAACAATTGTATATCGTACTTCGCTGAAAATAAAACATGTTTTCTCAGTCCGTTTATGTATCACTAACAATATATTATAGGACGTGTGTGTCGTGTGTAGAACAAATGAAGGTGCTGGAAAATCAGAACAAGGCGGGGTGGGAGCCCACGGGTGGGAATAGCTCTGGACATAGAAGCCTTGATGTTCATGTTCGAGAGTGGGCATCGCCAAACAGAACCATCGAGGCTTCTATGTCGGGAATTTGTTTGGTTTGCGCGTAAGTTCCTTGCCTCCAAAGCATCCCCTTGACTCGCTATTGCGTTCACTGATGTGGGCGCTCGCCCGACGAGAGCACATCAGAAACATATAGCGATCTTGGGGATCCTCTGGAGGCAGGCAAGTAAGTTCGGTCAGCAGAATAATATCTGGGTGCAATAAAACACTTGCGAGCGTACCTGGTCAATTTGTACATTGCCCCACCCTGGAGAGATGAACAGAATACAAGAACTTTTTCATGCAAGGGCAGGGTTACAAGGTGTCTTTTGGACAATTGACTGCACGCATATACCTACAAAGTCACCTGGGGCAAACTACGATGAACTGAACCATTATCGATTTTTTTTTCTAGATAAATGCTCTGACCATCGGTGATGCTGATTTCATACAAAATACGAACTCTTGCGGTGCGCTGAACAGCAAGCGCACATAATAACCGCATCTTTGATTTCAGTGAAACATGCGCAAAAATTAAAGTGGCGAGGTGAATGGCATTTTATTGGGTGACAATGGTTATCTTCTGTGCCAGTTCACGAAGACTCCATTTCTTACCACAGCTGCACGAGCAGAAACAAGATATAATTTTGCTCAATGCAAACAAAGGTAAAGGTTGAAATTTATTTTTAGCATAGAAAAGGAATTTTTTATGCCTAACTTGAACCTTCAATTTAATACTGGACACAAATGTCGCTGTAATTGTGGCTTGTGGGGTTCTTCAAACCAGGGACGTGTTATAGATACTATAATAACATACAGGTGATATATCTTGGATAAATAATTATAAGCCAGGACAGAAGAGGAAAGATGCAGACCGATTGGATAGATAGGTCTGTGCTGGAAATGATTTATAGCCCAATAGATGGCGCTGGACTTGAGGTCACGCCATAAGATGTTGGATAGCCCAAGCCCAAGTTCTCTCTTTCTCTCTAAATGTTGACAAAACCGTGTGGAACTGGCCAATAGCCACCTAACAACACAAAAACTACCCCGACAACATGGACAACGTCATAAAATTGAGACAAAATCTTAATACAGACAGGAACATGGGCCAAGCGATGAAGGGTTACACAAAAATCACGAGAGTATGGCTTCAACAAATTGTATAATCCGTACTTGTCAAAACCCTGTGCAAACCAACGACCTGTTTGTTACCTGGCGTTAACGTTAACATGTGCCTTCACAACTACCGACCAACAAAAAATGTGCAAATGGACATGCCTTTGTTCTCTAATTATTGTAAGTTACCGGCAAAACAATGCAATGAATGAAATATTTGTTTGACGTTGGTCCACGCGTCAACTCCCATCAATTGGCATATGTCAGGCGCTTGTGCTATCAAGGCAAACTCGATAGGAATGCAGTTTGTCGCGGAGAAATAAATGATCGAACTTGAATGCGCGACACACAAAAGAATGACGAAGTCTACAATATTATGATGTGGTCGTTTCTTGTATGTATGTAGAAGTACAGGTATATTGGATAAATCACCAGAAAAAACATCTGACAGGGCTTTGGCTTCTGAATGAATGATGGTGCTATTAAAGTGTCAAGCTAACAAACAAATATTTTGACAGTTTCATTCTTCAGTTTTGTTTTCGAGAGGGCCAATCAGAAAGCATTTTTGTATTGAGACACGTGACCCGTTAGCCGCTCTGGTATATAAAAAAACTCGCGCCATTCCACGAACTGGTAGAAACGGAAAGTCACCAATGACATTGTTTACATTTGTGCGTCGATGCACTTGAACAAAATTCTCCAGGGAAATTGTTATCAAAGTTATGCACACCTGGGACTGGTAAGTAAATTTGATTATAAAACTGCATTTTGTTAGTCGCTGATTTACGTAAACTTATCTTCAACTTCATTCATAAAATAATGAGGGAATTTTATCCATCACCTGCATGTGAGTGTGAAATATGAGTTGAAAGGGCCAGATGAGATTGAAATAGCATGGAAATCGAAAGGTGATTCAAGAAAACATGTGGAGCAGTGGACAAGAGGGGTCGAGGAGAAGAGCACACTTAAAGCGTATATTCATATAATTTCAGCGAGACTTGCCATTATAAGCAAGAACTTGTTACATTATTTGCTTCGTTATGTGCTATTATTTCACCCTCTTACATGATTTAAATTCAAGTGGGTAGTCTTCACCAAATATAAGGCAAAGACAAGCAGCCACCATCACAAAAAAGCATATCCAGGAATTAAAATCTGCGAAACATGCATGATGGTTTCCCTCTGATGACGCATTGATGAATTCAATTGGCTGTTGAAGCTTTGGGTTTTTTTTCTTTTGCTTTGATTTTAGCTCAGCTGACTTATTAGTCAGGCTGAGCTTTTAGGAGGGTCAGTTGTCCAGCATCCTTTGCTGTCTGTCTGTCCATCTGTCTGTCCATCCATCCATCCATCCATCCATCCATCCATCCATCCATCCATCCATTCATTAACAATTACCTTGTTGACTTCTTCTGCAAGGCTGTCATCCAGAATTAATTCAAACTTGGTGGCACTGTAGCATGGGTGGCTTTTCATGGAGTTTGATCTTTGTGTTATTTTCTTTTTCAGGGTTCCATACTCATTGGATGCTTATGTAGCACATATCTCTTTACGGATACGAGGCTTTGTTTTATACCAGGTGTCTTGTGCTTGTTGGGTCGATATTGTCAATTCAAGTTCAAAGCAGTCATCCAGTTTAAAAACTTTTGAAGTATGAATTTTATTTGGTGTTTTCTGTGTGAAAAGTTTCATGAATAAATATGGAAGCCTTTTCTCAGTATAAGTGAATACTGAAATTTTTGAAGTTTTTTAGCCAATTGAATATTGGTGCATATACTAGTTCATATAATTTCAGCGAGACTTGCCTTTATAAGCAAGAACCTGTTTCATTATTTGCTTTGTTATGTGCTATTAATTTCACCATCTTGCATGTTTTACATTCAAGTGGGTAGTCTTCACCAAATATAAGGCAAAGACAAGCAGCCACCATCACAAAAAGGCATGTCCAGGAATTAAAATCTGTGAAACATGCATGATGGTTTCGTGCTGATGACCCATTGATGAATTCAATTGGCTGTTGAAGCTTTGAATTTTCAAACTTTTTCATGAAAGGTGATAATAGTGATAAAAGAAGCTACAGGTTTAGGCTGAGACAGAGACTGCATTGCTAAAGGAGCTCTGAGAGATTGATTTATTCTTTTTTTCTTTTTTGTTTCTTTTTTTCTTCTTCTTTTTTTCAGTTTTGATTTAACTGTACAAAGTTGACATTACACACTGTTGCTGCTGTTTGTATGATAGAAGCTTTAATTTTATGTGAGCTACTTGTTTCCAAGAGCCTGTTTTAAAGACTGAGGATTTTATGGTGTTCTGGTTTTTAAAATGTGCGTTCCTCAGTAGCAGTAGGTGACTGACATGATATTCTTGTTGAGGGTTTTAGCACTTTTATGCTTTTAAGGTTGTACTTGTACAATTAATTCTGGAATTTATCTGTATATGGGTATTAATTATTACAATGTGTCTTATATTTGCCCTCTGTTTATGCTTTTAGGTTACTAATCACACTTTTGTGCCCATTTAGAAATAAGGGACTTTTTACACTGTTATTTGCTTTTAAGCTTTTGCAAATGTTGAAACTTTTCAGCTGTTGAGATTTTCTTGGCTACAATATTTTGTATTAAATGACTTGTGGAAACAAATGGTGTTGAATATGTTGCTGATTGTGGGTTAGTAAAACTAAATGTGCACGTCATCATTTCCATAGAAAGATGGTTTTGCTAAAAGAAGGTGTTTGACGAAAATGTGGTTTAACCCCAAATATGTATTTCCATTTTGTTGGGCAGTTTGATATGAAGTGTGGGCTTTTCTATGTGGGGAAAGAGCGATCTATTATCCCAATCTAGGGCGAAACTGTTGTATTCCTACCAGGTCAGGCAGATGGTTTGTCCCCGTTATGATTTTGGGAGTGGCCCGGTTTTAGATTGTCCCTGTATAGTTGTAGGTGCACTTGGTGCTCATTATTGTCCAATGAATTGATAAGACTGGCCTTGGGGTTAATTTTCAGTGTTTGGCCAATACAGTTCAGTTTCAAGTTCTACCATTGGTGCACATTCAGTGTATAAGGACTTTGTACGTGTTTTTAAGTGTCATTAATACCTGCATAGAAATGTCACAGTTTTAGGATGACATTGGTAATGGAGTGTAATGAAACTCTATTTATTTCAGACATGTTCATCTGTGTAAGTTTATGTATATTTATTTTAGCCATGTTCATTTTTTTGATGTTAAGTGTGATTACAGTTGGGATGTTGAGCTATTCATGCATTAATTAATAATAGTAACTTTTTTGTTTGCATTTAATATCTTGTGATGGGGTATACAATTTGCCCTTTTCGTTTGTCCACTAATGCTGCCTTGGGTTTTTTTTTTCTTTTGCTTTGATTTTAGCTCAGCTGACTTATAAGTCAGGCTGAGCTTTTAGGAGGGTCAGTTGTCCAGCATCCTTTGCTCTCTGTCTGTCCATTCATCCATGTGTCCATCCATCCATTCATTCACAATTACCTTGTTGACTTCTTCTGCAAAGCTGTCATCCAGAATCAATTCAAACTTGGTGGCACTGCAGCATGGGATGCTTTTCATGGAGTTTGATCTTTGTCTTATTTTCTTTTTCAGGGTTTCATGCTCCTTGGATGCTTATGTGGCACATGTCTCTTTACGGATATGAGGCTTTGTTGTATACCAGGTGTCTTGTGCTTGTCAGGTCGATATTGTAAATTCAAGTTCAAAGGAGTCATCCAGTTTTAAAACTTTTGGAGTATTAAGTTTATTTGGTGTTTTTTTTTCTGATAAGGTTCCTGAATAAATATGGAAGCCTTTTCTCAGTATAAGTTTATACTGAAATTTTGGTAGTTTTTTTAGCCAATTGAATATTGGTGCATATACTAGTTCATATAATTTCAGCGAGACTTGCCATTATAAGCAAGAACTTGTTACATTATTTGCTTCGTTATGTGCTATGAATTTCACCATCTTACATGTTTTACATTCAAGTGGGTAGTCTTCACCAAATATAAGGCAAAGACAAGCAGTTAATGCTCCTTGGATGCTTATGTGGCACGTCTCTTTACGGATATGAGGCTTTGTTGTATACCAGGTGTCTTGTGCTTGTCGGGTCGATATTGTAAATTCAAGTTCAAAGGAGTCATCCAGTTTTAAAACTTTTGGAGTATTAAGTTTATTTGCTGTTTTCTTTTTGAGAAGGTTCCTGAATAAATATGGAAGCGTTTTCTCAGTATAAGTTTATACTGAAATTTTGGTAGTTTTTTTAGCCAATTGAATATTGGTGCATATACTAGTTCATATAATTTCAGCGAGACTTGCCATTATAAGCAAGAACTTGCTACATTATTTGCTTCGTTATGTGCTATTAATTTCACCATCTTACATGTTTTACATTCAAGTGGGTAGTCTTCACCAAATATAAGGCAAAGACAAGCAGCCATCATTAAAAAAAGCATGTTCAGGAATTAAAATCTGCGAAACATGCATGATGGTTTCGTGCTGATGACCCATTGATGAATTCAATTGGCTGTTGAAGCTTTGAATTTTCAAACTTTTTCATGAAAGGTGATAATAGTGATAAAAGAAGCTACAGGTTTAGGCTGAGACAGAGACTGCATTACTAAAGGGGCTCTGAGAGAATGATTTATTCTTCTTTTTGTTTTTTGTTTTTTTTTGTTTTTGTTTTGTTTTTTTAAATTTTTATTTAATTGTACAAAGTTGACACTACACACTGTTGCTGCTGTTTGTATGATAGAAGCTTTCATTATATGTGAGCTACTTGTTTCCAAGAGCCTGTTTTAAAGACTGAAGATTTTATGGTGTTCTGGTTTTTAAAATGTGCGTTCCTCAGTAGCAGTAGGTGACTGACATGATATTCTTGTTGAGGGTTTTAGCACTTTTATGCTTTTAAGGTTGTACTTGTACAATCAATTCTGGAATTTATCTGTGTATGGGTATTAATTATTACAATGTGTCTTATATTTGCCCTCTGTTTATGCTTTTAGGTTACTAATCACACTTTTGTGCCCATTTAGAAATAAGGGACTTTTTACACTGTTATTTGCTTTTAAGCCTTTGTAAATGTTGAAACTTTTCAGCTGTTGAGATTTTCTTGGCTACAATATTTTGTATTAAATGACTTGTGGAAACAAATGGTGTTGAATATGTTGCTGATTTGTGGGTTACTAAAACTAAATGTGCACGTCATGATTTCCATAGATAGATGGTTTTGCTAAAAAAAAGGTGTTTGACGAAAATGTGGTTTAACCCCAAATATGTATTTCCATTTTGTTGGGCAGTTTGATATGAAGTGTGGGCTTTTCTATGTGGGGAAAGAGCGATCTATTATCCCAATCTAGGGCGAAACTGTTGTATTCCTACCAGGTCAGGCAGATGGTTTGTCCCCGTTATGATTTTGGGAGTGGCCCGGTTTTAGATTGTCCCTGTATAGTTGTAGGTGCACTTGGTGCTCATTATTGTCCAATGAATTGATAAGACTGGCCTTGGGGTTAATTTTCAGTGTTTGGCCAATACAGTTCAGTTTCAAGTTCTACCATTGGTGCACATTCAGTGTATAAGGACTTTGTACGTGTTTTTAAGTGTCATTAATACCTGCATAGAAATGTCACAGTTTTAGGATGACATTGGTAATGGGCGCAGTTGTTTGGTAATGGAGTGTAATGAAACTCTATTTATTTCAGACATGTTCATCTGTGTAAGTTTATGTATATTCATTTTAGCCATGTTCATTTTTTTTTGATGTTAAGTGTGATTACAGTTGGGATGTTTAGCTATTCATGCATTAATTAATAATAGTAACTTTTTTGTTTGCATTTAATGTCTTGTGATTGGGTATACAATTTGCCCTTTTCGTTTGTCCACTAATGCTGCTTTGGGTTTTTTTTCTTTTGCTTTGATTTTAGCTCATCTGACTTATTAGTCAGGCTGAGCTTTTAGGAGGGTCAGTTGTCCAGCATCCTTTGCTGTCTGTCTGTCCATCCATCCATCCATCCATCCATTCATTCACAATTACCTTGTTGACTTCTTCTGCAAAGCTGTCATCCAGAATCAATTCAAACTTGGTGGCACTGCAGCATGGGATGCTTTTCATGGAGTTTGATCTTTGTCTTATTTTCTTTTTCAGGGTTTCATGCTCCTTGGATGCTTATGTGGCACATGTCTCTTTACGGATATGAGGCTTTGTTGTATACCAGGTGTCTTGTGCTTGTCAGGTCGATATTGTAAATTCAAGTTCAAAGGAGTCATCCAGTTTTAAAACTTTTGGAGTATTAAGTTTATTTGGTGTTTTTTTTCTGATAAGGTTCCTGAATAAATATGGAAGCCTTTTCTCAGTATAAGTTTATACTGAAATTTTGGTAGTTTTTTTAGCCAATTGAATATTGGTGCATATACTAGTTCATATAATTTCAGCGAGACTTGCCATTATAAGCAAGAACTTGTTACATTATTTGCTTCGTTATGTGCTATGAATTTCACCATCTTACATGTTTTACATTCAAGTGGGTAGTCTTCACCAAATATAAGGCAAAGACAAGCAGCCATCATTAAAAAAAGCATGTTCAGGAATTAAAATCTGCGAAACATGCATGATGGTTTCCTGCTGATGACCCATTGATGAATTCAATTGGCTGTTGAAGCTTTGAATTTTCAAACTTTTTCATGAAAGGTGATAATAGTGATAAAAGAAGCTACAGGTTTAGGCTGAGACAGAGACTGCATTACTAAAGGGGCTCTGAGAGAATGATTTATTCTTCTTTTTGTTTTTTTTTTTTTGTTTTTTTTTTTTTTTTTAAATTTTGATTTAATTGTACAAAGTTGACACTACACACTGTTGCTGCTGTTTGTATGATAGAAGCTTAAATTATATGTGAGCTACTTGTTTCCAAGAGCCTGTTTTAAAGACTGAAGATTTTATGGTGTTCTGGTTTTTAAAATGTGCGTTCCTCAGTAGCAGTAGGTGACTGACATGATATTCTTGTTGAGGGTTTTAGCACTTTTATGCTTTTAAGGTTGTACTTGTACAATCAATTCTGGAATTTATCTGTATATGGGTATTAATTATTACAATGTGTCTTATATTTGCCCTCTTTTTATGCTTTTAGGTTACTAATCACACTTTTGTGCCCATTTAGAAATAAGGGACTTTTTACACTGTTATTTGCTTTTAAGCCTTTGTAAATGTTGAAACTTTTCAGCTGTTGAGATTTTCTTGGCTACAATATTTTGTATTAAATGACTTGTGGAAACAAATGGTGTTGAATATGTTGCTGATTTGTGGGTTACTAAAACTAAATGTGCACGTCATGATTTCCATAGATAGATGGTTTTGCTAAAAAAAAGGTGTTTGACGAAAATGTGGTTTAACCCCAAATATGTATTTCCATTTTGTTGGGCAGTTTGATATGAAGTGTGGGCTTTTCTATGTGGGGAAAGAGCGATCTATTATCCCAATCTAGGGCGAAACTGTTGTATTCCTACCAGGTCAGGCAGATGGTTTGTCCCCGTTATGATTTTGGGAGTGGCCCGGTTTTAGATTGTCCCTGTATAGTTGTAGGTGCACTTGGTGCTCATTATTGTCCAATGAATTGATAAGACTGGCCTTGGGGTTAATTTTCAGTGTTTGGCCAATACAGTTCAG
Source organism: Hermodice carunculata (assembly GCA_964020975.1). Taxonomy (NCBI): domain Eukaryota; kingdom Metazoa; phylum Annelida; class Polychaeta; order Eunicida; family Amphinomidae; genus Hermodice; species Hermodice carunculata. The sequence goes on along the minus strand of OZ026620.1, from coordinate 88,673,761 downwards.
TTTCAAGTTCTACCATTGGTGCACATTCAGTGTATAAGGACTTTGTACGTGTTTTTAAGTGTCATTAATACCTGTATGGAAATGTCACAGTTTTAGGATGACATTGGTAATGGGCGCAGTTGTTTGGTAATGGAGTGTAATGAAACTCTATTTATTTCAGACATGTTCATCTGTGTAAGTTTATGTATATTCATTTTAGCCATGTTCATTTTTTTTTATGTTAAGTGTGATTACAGTTGGGATGTTTAGCTATTCATGCATTAATTAATAATAGTAACTTTTTTGTTTGCATTTAATATCTTGTGATTGGGTATACAATTTGCCCTTTTCGTTTGTCCACTAATGCTGCTTTGGGTTTTTTTTCTTTTGCTTTGATTTTAGCTCATCTGACTTATTAGTCAGGCTGAGCTTTTAGGAGGGTCAGTTGTCCAGCATCCTTTGCTGTCTGTCTGTCCATCTGTCTGTCCATCCATCCATCCATCCATCCATCCATTCATTCACAATTACCTTGTTGACTTCTTCTGCAAAGCTGTCATCCAGAATTAATTCAAACTTGGTGGCACTGTAGCATGGGTGGCTTTTCATGGAGTCTGATCTTTGTCTTATTTTCTTTTTCAGGGTTCCATACTCATTGGATGCTTATGTAGCACATGTCTCTTTACGGATATGAGGTTTTGTTGTACACCAGGTGTCTTGTGCTTATCGGGTCGATATTGTCAATTCAAGTTCAAAGCAGTCATCCAGTTTAAAAACTTTTGGAGTATGAAGTTTGTTTGGTGTTTTCTTTGTGAAAAGTTTCATAAATTAATATGGAAGCCTTTTCTCAGTATAAGTGAATACTGAAATTTTTGAAGTTTTTTAGCCAATTGAATATTGGTGCATATACTAGTTCATATAATTTCAGCGAGACTTGCCATTATAAGCAAGAACTTGTTACATTATTTGCTTCGTTATGTGCTATTAATTTCACCATCTTGCATGTTTTAAATTCAAGTGGGTAGTCTTTACCAAATATAAGGCAAAGACAAGCAGCCACCATCACAAAAAGGCATGTCCAGGAATTAAAATCTGTGAAACATGCATGATGGTTTCCTGCTGATGACCCATTGATGAATTCAATTGGCTGTTGAAGCTTTGAATTTTCAAACTTTTTCATGAAAGGTGATAATAGTGATAAAAGAAGCTACAGGTTTAGGCTGAGACAGAGACTGCATTGCTAAAGGGGCTCTGAGAGATTGATTTATTCTTTTTTTTTTTTTTTTTTAAATTTTGATTTAATTGTACAAAGTTGACATTACACACTGTTGCTGCTGTTTGTATGATAGCTTTAATTATATGTGAGCTACTTGTTTCCAAGAGCCTGTTTTAAAGACTGAGGATTTTATGGTGTTCTGGTTTTTAAAATGTGCGTTCCTCAGTAGCAGTAGGTGACTGACATGATATTCTTGTTGAGGGTTTTAGCACTTTTATGCTTTTAAGGTTGTACTTGTACAATCAATTCTGGAATTTATCTGTATATGGGTATTAATTATTACAATGTGTCTTATATTTGCCCTCTGTTTATGCTTTTAGGTTACTAATCACACTTTTGTGCCCATTTAGAAATAAGGGACTTTTTACACTGTTATTTGCTTTTAGGCTTTTGCAAATGTTGAAACTTTTCAGCTGTTGATATTTTCTTGGCTACAATATTTTGTATTAAATGACTTGTGGAAACAAATGGTGTTGAATATGTTGCTGATTTGTGGGTTACTAAAACTAAATGTGCACGTCATGATTTCCATAGAAAGATGGTTTTGCTAAAAAAAAGGTGTTTGACGAAAATGTGGTTTAACCCCAAATATGTATTTCCATTTTGTTGGGCAGTTTGATATGAAGTGTGGGCTTTTCTATGTGGGGAAAGAGCGATCTATTATCCCAATCTAGGGTGAAACTGTTGTATTCCTACCAGGTCAGGCAGATGGTTTGTCCCCGTTATGATTTTGGGAGTGGCCCGGTTTTAGATTGTCCCTGTATAGTTGTAGGTGCACTTGGTGCTCATTATTGTCCAATGAATTGATAAGACTGGCCTTGGGGTTAATTTTCAGTGTTTGGCCAATACAGTTCAGTTTCAAGTTCTACCATTGGTGCACATTCAGTGTATAAGGACTTTGTACGTGTTTTTAAGTGTCATTAATACCTGCATAGAAATGTCACAGTTTTAGGATGACATTGGTAATGGGCGCAGTTGTTTGGTAATGGAGTGTAATGAAACTCTATTTATTTCAGACATGTTCATCTGTGTAAGTTTATGTATATTCATTTTAGCCATGTTCATTTTTTTTTTATGTTAAGTGTGATTACAGTTGGGATGTTTAGCTATTCATGCATTAATTAATAATAGTAACTTTTTTGTTTGCATTTAATGTCTTGTGATTGGGTATACAATTTGCCCTTTTCGTTTGTCCACTAATGCTGCTTTGGGTTTTTTTTCTTTTGCTTTGATTTTAGCTCATCTGACTTATTAGTCAGGCTGAGCTTTTAGGAGGGTCAGTTGTCCAGCATCCTTTGCTGTCTGTCTGTCCATCCATCCATCCATCCATCCATTCATTCACAATTACCTTGTTGACTTCTTCTGCAAAGCTGTCATCCAGAATTAATTCAAACTTGGTGGCACTGTAGCATGGGTGGCTTTTCATGGAGTCTGATCTTTGTCTTATTTTCTTTTTCAGGGTTCCATACTCATTGGATGCTTATGTAGCACATGTCTCTTTACGGATATGAGGTTTTGTTGTACACCAGGTGTCTTGTGCTTATCGGGTCGATATTGTCAATTCAAGTTCAAAGCAGTCATCCAGTTTAAAAACTTTTGGAGTATGAAGTTTGTTTGGTGTTTTCTTTGTGAAAAGTTTCATAAATTAATATGGAAGCCTTTTCTCAGTATAAGTGAATACTGAAATTTTTGAAGTTTTTTAGCCAATTGAATATTGGTGCATATACTAGTTCATATAATTTCAGCGAGACTTGCCATTATAAGCAAGAACTTGTTACATTATTTGCTTCGTTATGTGCTATTAATTTCACCATCTTGCATGTTTTAAATTCAAGTGGGTAGTCTTTACCAAATATAAGGCAAAGACAAGCAGCCACCATCACAAAAAGGCATGTCCAGGAATTAAAATCTGTGAAACATGCATGATGGTTTCCTGCTGATGACCCATTGATGAATTCAATTGGCTGTTGAAGCTTTGAATTTTCAAACTTTTTCATGAAAGGTGATAATAGTGATAAAAGAAGCTACAGGTTTAGGCTGAGACAGAGACTGCATTGCTAAAGGGGCTCTGAGAGATTGATTTATTCTTTTTTTTTTTTTTTTTTTTTTAAATTTTGATTTAATTGTACAAAGTTGACATTACACACTGTTGCTGCTGTTTGTATGATAGCTTTAATTATATGTGAGCTACTTGTTTCCAAGAGCCTGTTTTAAAGACTGAGGATTTTATGGTGTTCTGGTTTTTAAAATGTGCGTTCCTCAGTAGCAGTAGGTGACTGACATGATATTCTTGTTGAGGGTTTTAGCACTTTTATGCTTTTAAGGTTGTACTTGTACAATCAATTCTGGAATTTATCTGTATATGGGTATTAATTATTACAATGTGTCTTATATTTGCCCTCTGTTTATGCTTTTAGGTTACTAATCACACTTTTGTGCCCATTTAGAAATAAGGGACTTTTTACACTGTTATTTGCTTTTAAGCTTTTGCAAATGTTGAAACTTTTCAGCTGTTGATATTTTCTTGGCTACAATATTTTGTATTAAATGACTTGTGGAAACAAATGGTGTTGAATATGTTGCTGATTTGTGGGTTACTAAAACTAAATGTGCACGTCATGATTTCCATAGAAAGATGGTTTTGCTAAAAAAAAGGTGTTTGACGAAAATGTGGTTTAACCCCAAATATGTATTTCCATTTTGTTGGGCAGTTTGATATGAAGTGTGGGCTTTTCTATGTGGGGAAAGAGCGATCTATTATCCCAATCTAGGGTGAAACTGTTGTATTCCTACCAGGTCAGGCAGATGGTTTGTCCCCGTTATGATTTTGGGAGTGGCCCGGTTTTAGATTGTCCCTGTATAGTTGTAGGTGCACTTGGTGCTCATTATTGTCCAATGAATTGATAAGACTGGCCTTGGGGTTAATTTTCAGTGTTTGGCCAATACAGTTCAGTTTCAAGTTCTACCATTGGTGCACATTCAGTGTATAAGGACTTTGTACGTGTTTTTAAGTGTCATTAATACCTGCATAGAAATGTCACAGTTTTAGGATGACATTGGTAATGGGCGCAGTTGTTTGGTAATGAAGTGTAATGAAACTCTATTTATTTCAGACATGTTCATCTGTGTAAGTTTATGTATATTCATTTTAGCCATGTTCATTTTTTTTTATGTTAAGTGTGATTACAGTTGGGATGTTTAGCTATTCATGCATTAATTAATAATAGTAACTTTTTTGTTTGCATTTAATGTCTTGTGATTGGGTATACAATTTGCCCTTTTCGTTTGTCCACTAATGCTGCTTTGGGTTTTTTTTCTTTTGCTTTGATTTTAGCTCATCTGACTTATTAGTCAGGCTGAGCTTTTAGGAGGGTCAGTTGTCCAGCATCCTTTGCTGTCTGTCTGTCCATCCATCCATCCATCCATCCATTCATTCACAATTACCTTGTTGACTTCTTCTGCAAAGCTGTCATCCAGAATTAATTCAAACTTGGTGGCACTGTAGCATGGGTGGCTTTTCATGGAGTCTGATCTTTGTCTTATTTTCTTTTTCAGGGTTCCATACTCATTGGATGCTTATGTAGCACATGTCTCTTTACGGATATGAGGTTTTGTTGTACACCAGGTGTCTTGTGCTTATCGGGTCGATATTGTCAATTCAAGTTCAAAACAGTCATCCAGTTTAAAAACTTTTGGAGTATGAAGTTTGTTTGGTGTTTTCTTTGTGAAAAGTTTCATAAATTAATATGGAAGCCTTTTCTCAGTATAAGTGAATACTGAAATTTTTGAAGTTTTTTAGCCAATTGAATATTGGTGCATATACTAGTTCATATAATTTCAGCGAGACTTGCCATTATAAGCAAGAACTTGTTACATTATTTGCTTCGTTATGTGCTATTAATTTCACCATCTTGCATGTTTTAAATTCAAGTGGGTAGTCTTTACCAAATATAAGGCAAAGACAAGCAGCCACCATCACAAAAAGGCATGTCCAGGAATTAAAATCTGTGAAACATGCATGATGGTTTCCTGCTGATGACCCATTGATGAATTCAATTGGCTGTTGAAGCTTTGAATTTTCAAACTTTTTCATGAAAGGTGATAATAGTGATAAAAGAAGCTACAGGTTTAGGCTGAGACAGAGACTGCATTGCTAAAGGAGCTCTGAGAGATTGATTTATTCTTTTTTTGTTCTTTTTTTTTTGCAAATGTTGAAACTTTTCAGCTGTTGAGATTTTCGTGGCTACAATATTTTGTATTAAATGACTTGTGGAAACAAATGGTGTTGAATATGTTGCTGATTTGTGGGTTACTAAAACTAAATGTGCACGTCATGATTTCCATAGAAAGATGGTTTTGCTAAAAAAAAAGGTGTTTGACGAAAATGTGGTTTAACCCCAAATATGTATTTCCATTTTGTTGGGCAGTTTGATATGAAGTGTGGGCTTTTCTATGTGGGGAAAGAGCGATCTATTATCCCAATCTAGGGCGAAACTGTTGTATTCCTACCAGGTCAGGCAGATGGTTTGTCCCCGTTATGATTTTGGGAGTGGCCCGGTTTTAGATTGTCCCTGTATAGTTGTAGGTGCACTTGGTGCTCATTATTGTCCAATGAATTGATAAGACTGGCCTTGGGGTTAATTTTCAGTGTTTGGCCAATACAGTTCAGTTTCAAGTTCTACCATTGGTGCACATTCAGTGTATAAGGACTTTGTACGTGTTTTTAAGTGTCATTAATACCTGCATAGAAATGTCACAGTTTTAGGATGACATTGGTAATGGGCGCAGTTGTTTGGTAATGGAGTGTAATGAAACTCTATTTATTTCAGACATGTACATCTGTGTAAGTTTATGTATATTTATTTTAGCCATGTTCATTTTTTTTTATGTTAAGTGTGATTACAGTTGGGATGTTTAGCTATTCATGCATTAATTAATAATAGTAACTTTTTTGTTTGCATTTAATATCTTGTGATGGGGTATACAATTTGCCTCTTTCATTTGTCCACTAATGCTGCTTTGGGTTTTTTTTTCTTTTGCTTTGATTTTAGCTCAGCTGACTTATTAGTCAGGCTGAGCTTTTAGGAGGGTCAGTTGTCCAGCATCCTTTGCTGTCTGTCTGTCTGTCTGTCTGTCCATCCATCCATCCATCCATCAATCCATCCGTCCATTCATTCACAATTACCTTGTTGACTTCTTCTGCAAAGCTGTCATCCAGAATTAATTCAAACTTGGTGGCACTGTAGCATGGGTGGCTTTTCATGGAGTTTGATCTTTGTCTTATTTTCTTTTGCAGGGTTCCATACTCATTGGATGCTTATGTAGCACATATCTCTTTACGGATACTAGGCTTTGTTTTATACCAGGTGTCTTTCCTTGTTTGGTCGATATTGTAAATTCAAGTTCAAAGCAGTCATCCAGTTTAAAAACTTTTGGAGTATGAATTTTATTTGGTGTTTTCTGTGTGAAAAGTTTCATGAATAAATATGGAAGCCTTTTCTCAGTATAAGTGAATACTGAAATTTTTGAAGTTTTTTAGCCAATTGAATATTGGTGCATATACTAGTTCATATAATTTCAGCGAGACTTGCCTTTATAAGCAAGAACTTGTTTCATTATTTGCTTCGTTATGTGCTATTAATTTCACCATCTTACATGTTTTAAATTCAAGTGGGTAATCTTCACCAAATATAAGGCAAAGACAATCAGCCACCATCACAAAAAGGCATGTCCAGGAATTAAAATCTGTAAAACATGCATGATGGTTTCCTGCTGATGACCCATTGATGAATTCAATTGGCTGTTGAAGCTTTGAATTTTCAAACTTTTTCATGAAAGGTGATAATAGTGAATAAAGAAGCTACAGGTTTAGGCTGAGACAGAGACTGCATTGCTAAAGGAGCTCTGAGAGATTGATTTATTCTTTTTTTGTTTTTTTTTGTTTTGCTTTAAAGTTTTGATTTAATTGTACAAAGTTGACACTACACACTGTTGCTGCTGTTTGTATGATAGAAGCTTTAATTATATGTGAGCTACTTGTTTCCAAGAGCCTGTTTTAAAGACTGAGTATTTTATGGTGTTCTGGTTTTTAAAATGTGCGTTCCTCAGTATCAGTAGGTGACTGACATGATATTCTTGTTGAGGGTTTTAGCACTTTTATGCTTTTAAGGTTGTACTTGTACAATCAATTCTGGAATTTATCTGTATATGGGTATTAATTATTACAATGTGTCTTATATTTGCCCTCTGTTTATGCTTTTAGGTTACTAATCACACTTTTGTGCCCATTTAGAAATAAGGGACTTTTTACACTGTTATTTGCTTTTAAGCTTTTGCAAATGTTGAAACTTTTCAGCTGTTGAGATTTTCTTGGCTACAATATTTTGTATTAAATGACTTGTGGAAACAAATGGTGTTGAATATGTTGCTGATTTGTGGGTTACTAAAACTAAATGTGCACGTCATGATTTCCATAGAAAGATGGTTTTGCTAAAAGAAGGTGTTTGACGAAAATGTGGTTTAACCCCAAATATGTATTTCCATTTTGTTGGGCAGTTTGATATGAAGTGCGGGCTTTTCTATGTGGGGAAAGATCGATCTATTATCCCAATCTAGGGTGAAACTGTTGTATTCCTACCAGGTCAGGCAGATGGTTTGTCCCCGTTATGATTTTGGGAGTGGCCCAGTTTTAGATTGTCCCTGTATAGTTGTAGGTGCACTTGGTGCTCATTATTGTCCAATGAATTGATAAGACTGGCCTTGGGGTTAATTTTCAGTGTTTGGCCAATACAGTTCAGTTTCAAGTTCTACCATTGGTGCACATTCAGTGTATAAGGACTTTGTACATGTTTTTAAGTGTCATTAATACCTGCATAGAAATTTCACAGTTTTAGGATGACATTGGTAATGGGCGCAGTTGTTTGGTAATGGAGTGTAATGAAACTCTATTTATTTCAGACATGTTCATCTGTGTAAGTTTATGTATATTTATTTTAGCCATGTTCATTTTTTTTTGATGTTAAGTGTGTTTACAGTTGGGATGTTTAGCTATTCATGCATTAATTAATAATAGTAACTTTTTTGTTTGCATTTAATATCTTGTGATGGGGTATACAATTTGCCTCTTTCATTTGTCCACTAATGCTGCTTTGGGTTTTTTTTTATTTTGCTTTGATTTTAGGTCAGCTGACTTATTAGTCAGGCTGAGCTTTTAGGAGGGTCAGTTGTCCAGCATCCTTTGCTGTCTGTCTGTCTGTCCATCCATCCATCCATCCATCCATCCATTCATTCACAATTACCTTGTTGACTTCTTCTGCAAAGCTGTCATCCAGAATTAATTCAAACTTGGTGGCACTGTAGCATGGGTGGCTTTTCATGGAGTTTGATCTTTTGTCTTATTTTCTTTTGCAGGGTTCCATACCCATTTGATGCTTATGTAGCACAGGTCTCTTTACGGATATGAGGCTTTGTTGTATACCAGGTGTCTTGTGCTTGTCGGGTCCATATTGTAAATTCAAGTTCAAAGGAGTCATCCAGTTTAAAAACTTTTGGAGTATGAATTTCATTTGGTGTTTTCTGTGTGAAAAGTATCACGAATAAATATGGAAGCCTTTTCTCAGTATAAGTGAATACTGACGTTTTGGTAGTTTTTTTTGCCAATCGAATATTGGTGCATATACTAGTTCATATAATTTCAGCAAGACTTGCTATCATTAGCAAGAACTTGTTACATTATTTGCTTCGTTATGTGCTATTATTTCACCTTTCATGTTGTTGAATTGAAGTGGGTAGTCTTCACCAAATATAAGGCAAAGATAAGTAGCCACCATCACAAAAAAAGCATGTCCAGGAATTAAAATCTGCGAAACATGCATGATGGTTTCCTGCTGATGACCCATTGATGAATTCAATTGGCTGTTTAAGGTTTGAATTTTCAAAATGTTTGCATGAAAGGTGAAAATAGTGATAAAAGAAGCTACAGGTTTAGGCTGAGACAGAAACTGCATTGCTAAAGGGGCTCTGAGAGATTGATTTATTCTTTTTTTTTCTTTTCTTTTTTTTTTTTAGTTTGATTTAATTGTACAAGGTTGACATCACATACTGTTGGTGCTGTTTGTATGATAAAAGCTTTAATTATATGCGAGTTACTTGTTTCCAAGTGCCTGTTTTAAAGACTGAGGATTTTACGGTGTACTTGTTTTTAAAATGTGGGATAGTAAGTAGTAGTAAGTGACTGACATTTTATTGTTGTTGAGGGTTTTTGCACTCTGATTATGCTTTTAAGGGCGATACTTATACAGTTCATACTGGAATTTATCTGTACATGGGTATTGATTTTTTCAGTGTGTCTTATATTTGCAATCTTTTCATGGTTTTAGATTACTAATCACACTTTTTAAGTAGATGTATTCATACATGGATTAAGAATCAGGTGTCCGTGTTTTTCGTGTTTGATATTGTAAGTTCGAGAAGTTAATCTGTTAATGTGTTCTGTTTTGAAATATCCTAAAAAGAATATGTTTCAGAGATGGGAAAAGCGAAAAAAAATTACACTTGATTTCATTGTGCAGATGAAACTTTTTAAAACTTTTGTTTTTCGCCAAAAATGTTGGATTTAATAAAATGCATGTGTTGAGACGAACACAACTCTTTCAAGGTGCTGTAAATTTGTTCAAATTGTGCTTTTGAGTTTACCATATATACTTTCAGAGATATGGACAGAAGGGAGAATGATGGGATGGTCCCAGGACGCTGGTACATATGCAAATTTTGCCCCAGTACAAGGCACGGAAAAAAATCGAAATGCAATTGAATAGTCCTCAGTAGGGAAAATAAAGGGTCTTCCAGTACAGAAGTATTGTAAATAATTAAGTCAGCGCTGAAAACCCTTTTTGGCGACACTGGATTTAGTAGTTTCTTCTTTTTTTTTCAACTTCTTGGGCTCTGACGGGTGACATTTAAATGGAAGAAATTGCATTTCGCAGGTCAAATGTTGGACTGACACTGAATGTACAATAGACAGTTTAATTTTACTTTTCACTTTAACTATGCAACCAATCGCTCTTTTTTATAAGTATGAGTGAGCTTTCAGGAGAGATCAGAAAAGCATTTTGTAAATGTGGCCTACAGATAAAATGGTGCGTTCTGGTGGTTTCAATTTCAGAAATCAGCTGTAAAAAAGGGAATAGGAGAACGCATTTAATATGCTGCCAAGCACAGTCAGTTACAAGTAATCACACAAAAACAATGTCACTACACAAGCAATTTATGCAAAATGTCAACTTTCAAGATTCGGAAGATCGGCAGACTTTAAAGAAATGTGTAGAATTTCGGGAGATCTCCCAAAAATTCGGGAGTTTTTGAACCTCTGCTTGATTTTCAATGCTGGGGGAAGATCGTAAAATGTCTGTTGTGCGGGAGGTACATTCGAGTTTTAGAGCTGTCATGAAATTTAAAGTAGACTAAGGTGTCTAAAAGCGATACTTTCACTTAACAAATGTTCGTCATTTTAAAAGCCAACATTGCCGGGACAAAAAGTAAGACGATTTGAAGTACCGATTGATGTCAATCGAGTTAGTAAGAGGTTAATCAAATGTATTCAGTTATCCTCATTGATATTTTAACAATTACATAAAACAACTGCTAATTGGAATTTTTCTTTACAGCATTCTAAGAGGGCAAGATGTAGCACGGACATAGGAGCAGGATATTACCTGCCCGGACTGTGATCTGCATGGGAACCCCTGTGCTCGTTGGATATCTCCATGGAAAGTATCATTAAGATAGGTGGTTTTGGAATTTTTGTGACATCATGTTGTACAGTCTTAATGTTTACTTATTTTCTGTTAGAATCACTTTTGTATTTGCTGTTTGCATTGCATCTGCATTCGAATGTCAGTAACGCTTCATGTGGCCTTAATCCGAAAATTCCGATGCAAGTTTCCTCTCTGATTCATGCCAGTTGAGATGTTTCTGTTTACATTTTTTTCACAATAGAGGGTCAAGGTTATCTTTATCTTATGTTAATGTTATTAATTCTTTCTGTACTAGCATCGATGTTTACAGTTTGTATAATTCTTTGAACTTGTATCTTTATTCAAATGTAAGAAAGTTTCAGTATACCTTATTCCAAAAATGCCAATAGTTGTTAACTGGACCCATTTGATTACTGCCAATGTAGGTTTCTTCTGAGATTGTTGTAATTCAAGATGTTTGTGTTTACATTTTTTTAGAATATTTTTGTGGCCCCATCGTTTGCAGTCTATCTTTAAATCTTTCTATGAAGCATATTCCAATAATACTGCATATATTTATTAAGAACTTCATTCTATAAAGTTTGTAGATATTGCAAAAGTTTAGTTAGTCGGTCAATCTCATTGTTTTCCATACTGGTCAAAGCACCAGAAGACGACAGGTGGCGACATAATGTTTACAGTGGTAATCCGACGAGTGCTTTCACGGCTGCATGCACATTGTAATCAGTGTTGTTAGTTTGTTCTGATCGTAGAATGCACAGGAAATATCTGAGATTGACAGTTGAGAATTTTAATGTGCGTCCGTCTTTTGTAAAATAAAGCATCTTTTTATAATTGGGATTCATGTAAAGCCTATTAATTAAGGGACATCATATTCCCCTCACTCCTTAATACATGTTTGTATTAAAATTACAAACATGGTGCACCCATTTAGCAGAAGGACTTGTGAGGGGATTACTGGCACCGAAAAAAGTCTTGCCCTGGTTCACAGCCGATGACCCGATTTTATATAAGGGCTAAAAAAGCCTAAAACTTTCTTCTAAATTCCAAGTATTATGAATATGATTTGTTCCTTGAACAAAATAAATTGTCTCTCCATGTAATGATTTTGAACTCTACCGTTTTTCAGTGAATGGTACGGAATATGACTTTGGTCTTTGATTGTCTGATTTGATAGTGTTCAAACGGTACTTGGGCTTACAAATTTGGCTTTACAATATATATACTATATGAAGAAGGAATTTAGTGGCCCTAAGCTGTATGGACACTGCATGGTTAAACAATGCCCTTGTCAGCAAATTTTCAGTTTTTGGCACTATAATATACGAGTTTCACTGCACCAATTTCTCTCTGGTCTAGTTATCTAAGAAATGTGATTCTCAATTTCACATGTAGGCAGGAATAGAAAGATACAAAAGTTGCTACAGATCGACAGGCAGGCAGGCAGGTAGCTACAGATAGACAGGCAGGTAGGCAGCTACAGATAGATAGGCAGGTAGGTAGCTATAGACAGACAGACAGGCAGGTATAGGTAGCTTTTGACGGACAGGCAGGTAGATAGCTAGATATGGGCAGGCAGGCAGGCAGGTAGGTAGGTAGGTAGCTAGCTATAAATGGACAGGCAGGAATGTAGCTTTAGATTGACGGGAAGATAGGTAGGTAGGTAGGTAGCTATAAATGGACAGGCAGGTACATAAGTAGCCCCAGAATAGATGTAGATTGTTTCAGACAAACTCGGAAGCACACGAGTATTTAGATAATTAGAGACAGAGAGAAAAGTTGGTACATATGAGTATAGTTTTTGTAATTGAAATATTTTGCGCACAATTTTGCTTTGGGCGATTGGATTTTTCAACAGTGAAATGTTAATTTCGACCTGGATGAGTTTTATGGAAAACATCATCAATCCACCAACAGAGACAGTTGCATGGAAATTTGTCTGTGCTTCACACCAATGAACAATGTCGTCTGAGCATTTTAACGACCAGAAGGTACTGAAGAAACATGTTTGTGAGTGGAGGGGCATTATCGTGAACGTTCTCCATAGATCGCCATTTAAAAAATATCACACCATCCGTCATCATATGGTTGATGAATAATAAATGACCTATAATGTGTAACGGAAATGCTACATGGCATATACAAAACCGATGATTTTTTTATATATAGGTAAAAAGATATATCTGAGTTTGTTTGTTTTTTTTTTTAACGTTCGGGCGGGTACAATACCGGCGTTTGTATGTCAGAATTTTGATCCAGTTTAACGTAAAATTATAGTGTGTTAATATGGTTACGTTGGAGAATTCTAACAACCGTTTTATCATTTTGTCTTTCATGGGTATCTTCAATGTGGGTTTGGTGTGCCGACTTGGATCATTGGAAATTCATTTGGAATACGGGACCTGCGAGTATCCACAAGAAGTCATTGTCAAATTTATTTAGAATACCAATAAGGTTAGATAATTTTCTGTTCCAGATTTACTGCGAGTAAATTTTGATTACCAAAAGAAAAGGGAAAAAAGTCTGCATTTTCCGCAGTTTTCTATGGACATCCACGGTGCTTGGTGCCTCGTTTCCATGTCCAGGCCACATCATTGGATGGTGAATTGCTCTGTGCAATATTCTCAGCATGATTTTAGTTTAAAAATTAATTTACAAATATGACCACTTCAGTTTAGAGTTTCACTCAATGTTAATCCCCCCCCCCAATCGATTTTTTTGGCGGGGTGGGTGGGTGGGTGTCGGTCAGTACAGGTGTATCAGCTCTTTGAAGGTTCAAATGGAAATTTATTCTATACTGCAGAAAATAGAAAATAATGAACTTGGTTTTCGCAATGTTTGCAATTCGCTATGACAGACGCAGATTCCATGGAATATTGCAAATGCAACCGCGTATATTTTTGTTTTAATTTTAACACATGAAAATAGCACGCCTGGTTGTGACGTCAGTAACCGTCTAGAAATTTATTTCAGTCATCTATACATCAAGGAAAAACCAACTAAGATATTTTGGAAATCCATAGATCCACGAAATATTGATCAGATTTCTCTTTGCGTCTTGTAACGCTTTTGTATAAAGACAGATCAATTTTTAATAATCTATTGGCTACAAAAACTTTGTCAGTCTGTATATGGATGTACAGTTAGACCCACAGTGGCCATATGATTTTCCCACACTTTCTGTTTCTTTGATCAGAACTTTCTTCTATATTCCCTGCTATTTCAAAAATGTTCTTCTTTTGTATTTTTTTGGTGAAGGACAACTGCGGTGATGTTACTCTGCCCAAATGGATTCTTCGTTTGCAATGGATCTTTTGAGCCATCTGTAAATCAAAGAAAAGCCAATGAGCGTTATCGGAAAATGCATTGATATGAACCACATTTTCTTTGCATTTTGGAACAGAACGCTTTGATTTTCGAGTAGTTTCAAAAATCTATTTGCTTCAATTATTCTCTGGATGAAGTTCGACAGATGTGATGTTACTCTGTCCAAGTGGATTCTTCGTTTCCAATGGATTCTTCATTGTTCTGGCGTTTATATTCTCTGGATCAAGTTCGACAGATGTGATGTTACTGTGACCATGTGGATTCTTCGTTTCCAATGGATTCTTCATTTCTTAGCGGCGTATTACCATTAATGCCAGGTATACATAGGCCTGTGTTCTTTTAGATCTACACCAGCTTTTTTGTTGTTGTTGTTGTTCGCTTGTTTGTTTTTGTTAAAATATGACATTCAGAATAACTTCTATGATACAAAGAAAGAATTTAAGAAGGTATTGCCGGCTAAGCTGAACTATGAATTGACTGAATTTATTCACCAGAATATAGGCAATTGTATTTCAATTCTAATTACTGCATACACGTTCATTAAGAATGTCATCCTATCAAGTTTGTAAATATTGACACAGTTTCGTGAGTATTGCCATTTAGTGTCAGTTTTCCCATGCCGGCCAAAAGACTATAAGACGACAGATTGGGACGTGATTTTTTTAAAATGGCAATCTGAGGCGTACTGTCGAACTAAATTACATAAAAGTCAGTTACTTTGCTATTGCAGACAGATTCCAGGGGATGGCAAAAGTTAATCATGGAGGAACAGACAGCCTAAAGCAACGAATGGAACAGAGTATGTGTTTGTTTTTATTTTACCACATGAAAGATAGCACGCTTTGTTGTGACCACAGCAAGCTTCTCATCGCCATGTGGTATTTTCCAATCAACTATCCATCAAAGAAAAGCCAATGAAGATATTCAGAAAATCCATCAAGCCCCCAATATTGACCAGATTTTTCTTTGCATATTGGAACGCTTTTATATAAAGTTTGATTAGTTTTTAATAATCTGTAAGCTTCAAAAACTTTAAAATTAACAAATGTTAACAATAACAGACCCACAGTGGCCATATGTTTTCTCCGTACTTTGCAAGTGTTCATTTGAGAGCTTTCGTTGTTACTTTTTGAAAATACTCTGTAATGAATCGCCATTTCTATGAAAGCTACAGTAAGTGCAGTGCAATCAGGTCTCTTGTCGGATTTGCATGACTGAATGAGATGGAAGTACATTACTTGGGTATTGCAGACGCAGAATGGAGGAGATAACGGAAGTTAATCATGGTGTAACAGGCAGCTAAAAGTAAAAAGTGTGTAAAATGCAACTGGGTATACACCCCGTTCAAACGTCCCTGCCACATTTCGAGCGTTAATACCATCTGGTGGCAGAAACCAGAATGAGGTTTTTTGGCTTTAATTATGCTACTTCAAATGTAGCACGCCTCGTTGTGACGTCAGTATGTATTATGAGTGGATTATTCATTATCAGTATTTGGGCGTGATTCCCAGGCATGTTATTTAAATCTGCACCAGCTCTACTGATTTTTTCTTTGTGAATATATCATTCGAAATAAAATACATTTACTCTGGTTTGGTTACTCTCGGGACTCCATGTACTTTGAAGGATATTAATACTTTGGTATTGCAGACACAGATTCCAAGGGATAACGAAAGTACACCATAGCTGAATAGAAACGAATGTGAAGAAAAGGCAAACCAGGTAAGTTTAATTATACTACAGTGAAGAAAACACGCCTTGATGTGACAGCCTTATCCCCTCATCGCTAAATGATAATTTCTTATTTGGGGCATTGCTTTGGTTTATCTGTCCTTGTGTCCGTTTCTTCTTTAGCATGTCGAAGATGGATTGACGAAACTCCCTCAAGTTTGGCACGAATATCTTTCATCTCATTAGAATTATTAAACCTTATTGTTAGACTTTTTAAGTGGTAAGTCATTAGTTGTGTATAAACGGTGTTAACTCCTAAGTCTATTTCCAGCGTTGAGGATTTGAAACTTATCATCACATGATTGTATGTACTACTTGGTGTGCCCATTATCATGGTTTTGTGAAGGGGTATACACGGATTATTGTTTCTTTCAGAAAATACACTACTTGATGATTCGTAATTTGTATGGAAGCTGTGGCATAGAACACGTAAAACTGGTTCCAAATCTCTTTTTGATCCCCCAAGTGCCAGATCATGTCTCTTGCTGCATTGATACGTCACAGATTATCAACATCATGTACTTTCTGAAGGTCTGTTTTGGTAAATATATGGCGCAATCACTTTAAGGTAATTGTTACTTTGGTATTGCAGACGCAGATTCGAAGGGATAACGAAAGTAAACCATAGCTGAACAGAAACGAATGTAAAAAAAGTGCAACCAGGTAAGTTTAATTTTGATTTAACGATGCGACATTGAAGAAAGCACGGTTTCTTGTGACATAAATGCGGCATAACGCCTTCATCGCTAGATGATAGTTTTTTATTAGGATACATTATGTTTTTGCTTATCTGTCTTTGTGTCCGTTTCTTCTTTAGCATATCGTAAATGAATTATCAGAACTAGCTTAAACTTTGCAAAGATACTTTCCACTGGTGAGAATAATTAAAAATTATTAAATGACTTTATAAGGTACAATCCATTTACTGATGTATTAACGGTGTAAACTTCCAAGTCTGTATGTCCAGCGTTGAGGATTTGAGACTACATTGTATCATTGTCTGTGCGGATTGTCCTGTTTGTTTGTTTGTTTGTTTTTTTTTTTTGCGAAGGGACCGACAGAGTGAGCTTTGTTTCAGAAAATGCTCTACTGGGTAATTTGTATGGAAGTTTTTGCATAGAACACCTGGAAGTTGGTTCTAAATCTCTGGTCCCCAATGCCAGACTAGGTCCCTTGCTCGATTGATAATTAGATTATCAACATGTGTTTTCCGATGGTCTAATATCAAATATACTTACTCTAATTGGGTTAAGATTTGACTCAATTACTTTGAAGTATATTAATTTGGTATTGCAGACGCAGATTCCAAGGCATGACGAAAGTAAACCATTGTTGAACAGAAAATAATGTGAAAAATGCAACTAGGTGAGTTTGATTTTGTTTGATTATACCAGATTGAGGAAAGCATACCTTGTTCTGGCATAATTGCGGCGTAACTCCTCCATCGCTAGACAATCAATTTCTACATCTACATATCAAGTAAATGCAAATGAAGATATGCAGAAAATTAATTTATCCTGTTATATTGATTTCCTGTTCCATTTTGAAACACTTTAATACAAAATTTGCGGAGTGTTTAATAAATCTATTTGCTTCAAAAGTTTAAAATCAAAGGAAAGCTACAGTTTGTATGCAGCTTAGACCTACGGTGGTCATATGGTATTTTCAGCATACATTTCTAATTCATTATTTACAGGATCAGAGCTTTCTTTTTACCCTGTTATTTCCGGATATATGATTCTCGCCTTTGGCTTTGTATCTTTTATAGGTGATGATCTACTGCTGTGATAACACTCTTTGACGTAATGGATTCTGCTTTTCCGACATATTTAGTCATTTCCCAGCAGACGACAGGTGGCAATGTGATTTTTTAAAATGACAATCTAAGAAGTGCCGTCACGGGGATATACACCCTGCAAACAGTTTTCAACATTTGGATCTGGTCGTAGAGTGCACACGAAATGTCAAAGATTTACCTTTGTGAGGAATTAAGTTGATGTGGTCACATTCTGTCAGAAAATAACTTTTCAGGGAAAAAGTTCAATGAAGAAATGTTTGTTTTAGAAAATGTTGCTCGCTGGCTATATACGGGCGTTACATGGTTAAACAATGTACTTGCCTCAATGTTGGAGTGGTAGGTTTCAGTTTTAACTGCAAAGGCTGAAGGCTTTATGCTCTCCTGGGCACATTGATAGCTATGATAAGCTATGACAAACTTAAAAGTGTAACACTGATTAGCTTCTTCACCACAAATTTCATATTTTAATAGTATTATAATGATTTTATTACACTCATCTCTCTCCTGGATCTACTTATCTAATTATTAGATATTTAATTTGACGTGGAGACAGAGAAAGATAGATAACTATAGATGGACAGGCAGGTAGGTAGCTTTAGGTGGACAGGCAGGTAGGTAGCTTTAGATGGACAGGCAGGTAGGTAGCTTTAGATGGACAGGCAGGTAGGTAGCTTTAGGTGGACAGGCAGGTAGGGAGCTTTAGATGGACAGACATCAGGTAGCTGTGAATGGATAGCCAGGTAGATAACTACGGATTGACGGGCAGGGTAGTGGGCAGTTATAGATTGAGAGGCAAGTAGACTTAGACGGTACTATAGGCCTACTACATAGATGCAGAATTAAGTTAATTTAGACAAGACTCTGAAGTAGATGAGCGACTATTTAGATGGCTAGAGAAAGGGAGAGATGTTGATAATTTCATTTATTATTTTTTGGGGGGGGGGTAAAAATTGACACATGTGCTTTTGGTGCATTTATTCCCATAAACCTTGTATTTACCTTTCAAATCTGCCACGAAAGTCGTGTTTATGGTGATCACGTAAGATTTCCTAAAGACAAGAAAAAATAGCCCTTCAATACCATTCCAACAAGAGGCACGCACTTGTGAAACTTCGTTTTGTATGAGGCCACTAAAGGAAGAAGTAAAAGTGGAAGGCCAAGACGGTATTTGCAGCTCATATGCGTTATGGTTGATGTTTAAGGTGAACTGACACGGGTATTTTTGTATCATCTACTTGTCTTGCTGCCGAACGCAGTGGTTAATTCTGCCTGGACGAATTTATTAAAAACATCGCCATGTGGACCTTCGCTTTATTTGAGGCCACTGATAGAAGTGAAAGGTGGTATTTGTATTGACCTGCAACTCATATGCGTTATGATTGATGCTTCAGATGAACTGGCATGGGTATTTTTCAGTCATCTAAAAGTCTTGCTGTCGCAGTGTAAAGTTCTGCCTGGATGAGCTTACTAAAAACATCGTCACATTAACCAACAAGAGACTGTTGGATGTAACTATCTCAGATGTACACCAATGAACGGTGTCGTCTTACCACTTAACCTCCAGGGTGGTTGAGGAATTATGTTCACTCGAGGTAAATATTATCCTGAATAATTTCTTAAGATTGTCATTAAAAAACTATACCACCATCCTTCGTCATATGGATGAAAACCAAAATGTGTCACGGAGACGTTGCAGCCTAAAGACATTTGGGAGACAAACTATTGTTGTTTACCAGCTGTATGGAATGGAAATTATCTTTAGGTGGTTTTTGATGCAAGGGGTTTATTTGTCCCTGTGCTTTTTTTCCCGGAAGGTCTGGGTTGCATGAACAATAGTCGCTTTCTGCTTTTGCAGCTTCTTCTTCTAAATCTAAGGTGGCTGCTGGGAGCAGTGTGAAAACGTATTCTTGTAACAAACTATTATAATAAAACGTAAAATGTTGTACGGTCAAACTTGTTTATTTGTGTGTGTCTGTGTGTGTGTATGTGCGTCTCGAGGCTGATGTGTGAAAAGGCCATAGACGTATCATTGCCATTGGGACAATACACAAACATGATATCAAAACTGCATGCAAGATAAAAGTGGCAGGGCAATGGGTGAAAAAAAAAGTAATTATTGTGCTAAACATTAAAACTCTGCATGATACATGAGCAAGCAGATGGGTGACTAACAATATGCCATAAAAAGAAAAATGAAATTAGATTAAAAAAAACTTTTTCACGGTTTGCTACAAGTTCCCATAACATACTGTATCAAAGGTCTGGCTTTATGTTCAAAAAAAAAAATCCCAAGTCTCTGATCCAAATCCTTGGCCTTGCTTGAGTGTGTTATAAAGATGGCCTTGCTTGAATGTGGTATAAAGATGGTCATGACACGGTAAATGGCGTGAACAACCTCAGCCTCGACAGTACAGTTATCACCTGGTTTATTTCACATTTTCATGATAATGAAATGCTCGTTGCGTGCACTTGGGTATACACTGGTAGAAACCAAGACCATTCTCCCATGGAAGAATGGGATTATATAAAATATAAACTTGCTAAATTAAGACACCATATTTTAATAAGACTTATAATAAAAAACATGGAATTCGTGCGAAATAATAGAAGGGGCAAAATTTCACACGGTGTGCTACCAAGTTGGTTAATGGAAACCGTAAATGGAAGCTACCAAATGGTCACTACCAATAATAATATAGATCGCCTTCTGAACAACGTTCCAGGTGGTAATCAACCCCCTATGGACATAACATATCGGGCTTCAAAATCTAAAAATCTCTATAGTATTTTCTTTCTGCCTGTTTTAACAGATCCATCTATGTTAGATATAAATCACATAAAAATGAGCAGGGATGTAGTATGCTGATTTTTTGTACAGCTGTAGGTTCTTATGATGAGTCCCCAGCATCGCCAAAGTGCACCACTAGCCAAGTGCATAGGACTATTTTAAATGTTCAAAAGTTTAAATATGAAAGTAAATTATTAAATTTAGAAATTTTAGTGATGATATTGATGTCCAGCAATATTAAATGATCATAATTTTACTTATTATTGTCATCAAAATATCCAATGGGTGATCAGCTTTTTCCAACTATGCAATTGGATCTTAGTTAACCTAATCGTGATAGGCCGTTATGCAGCAATTTGTATATAACTTGTAATAAAAAAAAGACGGAAAATTGTATTGCGGCGGCAATTTTTAACAATTGCGGCAATATGTTATTATTTGCAATTTGCAAAAGTGTCGTAGAAAATTTAATTAATCAGGTGAGTAGAAAAACAATATAAAAGATTGCATAGAAGTGCGTTTCAACGGAATGAAAGGTATTGTTGAGACGATCACCTATGAAGTTTTTTCTTTGTTTTCATTTTGTTTCGGTTTTTCTTTTTTTTTGAAATATATGATTTTTATAAAACTAAAGACGAGAAACTAGACCTCATAAAAAGGCGAATGCTGGCGGGATTTAGGACGCAACTTTATTCGCATTCAGCGGTCAGCTTGTAAAATTGCACATTTTCAAGGATGGCAACATGTCAGAAAATCGTCAGTCACACGGTTCCGACTGAGGAAAACCTTTTGTTTTTTAACCAGATCCCAATTATATTTGAAGTTCCTAACTTCTGTTTTGGCCTTATATTCTAGGGGAATTAGTGCCACACTACCTCCATATCCTGGACGTACTACTGCCTATATCATATGCGGGCATAGAACCACTGGAGAACGCTTTCTGTTACAGCCCTTATTATCAAACCAAAACCCCTCTCCGCTCAGCCTCTGGGATCAAACGAGGAAATCACCTAAAACCTGTTCACTTGGACTCGTCCGTCAGACTCTTTCAGAGGAGTGGCAAGGCCGCAGTTAATTTCGAGACCCATTTAACAGATCACGGTCAATTCATCACTCCCATGTTACATTTTCAGTCACATCTATCGACTATTATTTATCGCAGTCACATGCAGATATCGCAAAACTATCACCGTTGATGTGTATTTCAGGGCTGTCCAACTGGAGCATTATAGCAAAATTTTGCTACAAAGCCCTTCAAAACTGCTGCAGATTTTCTCCAAAATAAGTGTTTCTGAGGGAAAGAAGTGGAAAAAATGCTACAAGGAAAGAGAATTTTGCCACAAAGATTTTCAGCTGGACAGCACTGGTATTTAATTTGATCAATAACGCATAACGAAGAACTACCCTGATCACGAATCACGGCTGAGGGTTCTGTTTTTTGTTGTTGGTTTTTTTATTGCTTGTTTTCGTTTTTAATTTAACCATAACGAAGTAGGCGTTTCACCTCTTGTTTCATACAGTAAGAAGTGGCAGAAAAGATGAGCAATTTGACACCTGGTTATGAGGCGATCGCATCGCAAGTCTACAGAAAGTAGATCTATAAAAAAAAAAGAAAAAGTGTTTTCTCATACAGTGAAACCTCTCTAAAGTGGGCACCCTTGGGACAAACAAAGACAGACAGACTAAGTCAGTCGCGGTGTGACTACCTGGATCGGATTCTACAGGCCCTATTACTCTCTGTGATTTGATTATCAGATATTTCAGTTACTTAGTTTCATTACTCCCTGCGATTTCAATATAGAAGTATATTCAGTTATTCAATTTCATTATAGGCCTACATGCCCGTGTCAACCCAACCACCCCCACCCCATGTGACATCTCTAGGTTCAACAGTTTTTCCTTTTCACTACGACCAATAAAACTGTGGAAAATTTTAGAAATATTTTTAATAGTTTGCTATGCCACGAAGCGCCACAAAACTTCATAAATATTGATATTTACATATAATCAAAATTAATATCATACATGATATAGGCCAAAACTTTTAAAAATGCAAGGAAGAGACAGACTGGAAACAACCGAAGCCCATATAGGACTAGAAAAATAAAAACATGTAAGTCGAAATTTCGAGTTTAAAATCTGGAACTTCGAGTTATTTTCTCGAAATTTTGAGTTTTAAATATCCAAATTTCTTGCTTTTTCCAGGAATGCCGACTTTAACATCTCAAAATTTTCAGTTAAAATGCGATTTTTTTTCTCGAATTTTGGAGTTTCAAATCTCGAAGTATCGAGTTTAAAACCTCAAACTTTGGTTTAAACATATTTTATTTCGAAACACAACTGGCCGACATGTTCACTAGCCTATATTAGGGCCTTTTGTACAAGAAGAGTTATTTTTCTAAAAATCTCGAACTTTCGTGACCTTTCTCGATCCTTCCCGATTTTTCCCGACATTTCGAATTAAAAAAACTAGAAAGTTCGCCTTTTTTCTAAAAAATTCGAGTTTTTCTTGATGTTTTCATTTTTTTTCCTGGAAATTTCGAGTGTGAAATCTCAGGATGTCGAGTTTTATAATCTCGAAATTTTGACTTTTTCTCATGGTCTCTGAATTACATATTTCTTTTTCGAAATATCGTAATTTTTCTCGTAATTTCGACTTCTAAATATCATTTTCCCGAGTTTTAAAACGTAAATTAAAGTGTTGCATGTTTTTGTCTCTGCTGACTATAGGTGGCAGAGCTTATGCGATCACTCATGTCTGTCCATCATTCCGTCCGTAAACTTATGCTTGTGAGCGCGATACGGTCCACGGTTTTCGAGGTAGACCCATATAACTTTCAGGACTTATCAACTGGATAAAAATCTAGGTCAGGTTCGATACTGGTGGCATCACCTACAGTACTGTGTAATATACGTGTCAAAATGTGAAATTCTTGTAACCACTCTAGCACCCTTAATATTTAATAGATCTTCATGAGATTTAGTGGGGCTGTACAGGTCAAGTCTCAGTAGCATATGGAA
>OZ026620.1:88269979-88649889 GCA_964020975.1 Hermodice carunculata | reverse complement strand
GGCCCCTACTGGTGGCGCCACCTATAATTTGACGGAAATTGTAAGCCAAAATATGTTAAAAGATATAAAATTCCATCATCTCAAAAAGTAAGAGAACTAGACACGCCAAATTGATAGGATGTGTAGACCATCTCCAATGCTAGTGTGTAATTTAATATCAGTGACCTTGACCTATTTTCGTAAAATCGTCAGAACTGTAAAAATAAAAGGGGTGATTTTGTAATGGCAGGATGCAGCTTGGGTATCAATGGCAAAAAGAACTGAGCCTCCAGATCAAAATTGCAATTGATACCACTGTACATAAAACTATACTTGGTGATCTACATTTTGGGTCACCGTGACCTAATCATTATGGATTTTAGCGACTGTCCAAGTTTATTGTTTTTCATCAATAACTCGAAAAATTATTACCCAATTTAAACAAACAGACAATGTATGGAAAGCTGGATGCGGGGCGCACATATTTTATACTACTAAAATTTTTTAGTCCGTGTTGAAGGCCAAGGTTAAATTTCCTGTTGGAATATAGGGGTTACATTGTGAATGCTCTGCACCCCACAGTTTTTTAGTTAGGTACATATAAGTCCATGTGAGTGTTTAAACATCCGTCCACCAAACAGGATATATATTTGGACACTAAGGCTACAAATATATATTCTCTTTAAAAAAAATTCTCATAATGCGCATTCTTAAATCGCACACGGGCAATTCTAGAATCGCGCAGCGCAATATAGGAATTCCTAAAATGTCGCGCATTTTGAGAATTCCTAAAATGCGCAGCGCGATTCCGGAATCGCGTAGACTCTCAAAATGCTCGGTATAATATACCGAGCATATATGCTCGGTATATATATATATATATATATATATATATATATATATATATATATATATATATATATATATATATATATATATATATATATATATATATATATATATATATATATATATATATATATATGTGTGTGTGTGTGTGTGTGTGTGTGTATATGTATATATGCATGTATATATATATATATGTGTGTGTGTATATATATATATATGCATGTATTTATATATATATATATATATATATATATATATATATATATATATATATATATATATATATATGTATATATACACGAACGTTTACTTTATGAAAAATGAGCTGAAATGTGACGTATGGTATCCGCGTCGGTAAACAAAAATGAAAATCTACCTAGGCTACCCTAGGCATTAAAACCAGGTGACCTAGATGGAAAAATGTTTATTCTTAGGCCTACATATTAAATATGAGGAAAATTATTTTCAGCTTTGTCAGTAATTAAAAATACACAAGATTCAATGCTGCGTTGGAGGTTCCTGTGGTACATCGCCCCATAAAATAGGCCTACTTGTGAGTTGTATCCCATGGTGCATTCGGCGCCCCGCCTGCCTGGCATAATTAATGGTGTCAATTCCTGATATCGAACTGCACGTGCAAAGCAGCTGTGCATACGGCAGGCAAAAGAGTCTCCCTGACTGAATTACAATTACATGCGCAAACAAAAGGAATTCATGTGGGCTTTGCCTGGTTTCCAATTTCCATGAAACCCGGCATTTGAACATATTGATAGCCTAGAAAGAGTAACTTTTCGGTTTAAACTTAATTGTGAACAAAAATAAGGTGGCCTATCGGCTTACATTGACGTAATAATCTGATATATCGGTAGGTCATTACAGTTATGACTGCCGTAACATTAACTTTCCCTTCTGTGCCGTGTTTCGTTTACGGTAACTAGTGATGTGACGTGCCTTCCGTAACATTAACCCGGCTTCTCACAGTTACGGTTACCGTAACAATATCCACTACCTACATTTTTTTTTTCACTCGAAGTATGAATTAACATTGTCTTTTAGCAAGAAAAAGCGCAAATCTGCAATCTGCTAGTGCTACCCTTCAAACACAGACACAAAAGATCCATCTTATAAATCAATGATCATTCATAAATTACATATACATTAATCTTAAATTATGAATCAAATATAGGACTATTTATGAAATAATGTTTGATGAACTCATTTAAAAACGAATTGTGATGGAAGGGTTTTACATTGAGTGAGGGTTTGCTCCAACCTCACACTAATGTGTAATTGCATTTGTGTATGTATTGTATTGGCCCCAACCGGGGCATGGTAATGCGATAAAAGTATACTTATCTCTGCCATTAAAAGGTAAAATTCTCTCCGGCAACCGTCATTTGAGCAGTATATCTGTCTGATAGTTATTACCACAAAGAAAAAGAAAAATAAACGTCCATTCACTGGTTACATATAGGTATGGCCAAAACTATAGGTCTACTTTGCAATATGAATGAAACTACTAACTGCATGATTACTAGCCAGTTTATACGTTAAAACTTGTTGCCACAAAACAGAATCAACGGAAATGTTCATAAATTTGATAAATTTTGCGATCAACATACGTAAACATACATACATATAGGCCTACATGAAAGCTTTCATACATGAAATTACTTGTAGGGAAGGGGAGAGAAGGGGAGGAGGGGGAGGGAAGGGAAGCGTTGGAAAAAAAACCAACCCCCCCACATCATTTTTTAGAAAACAACTGATGATAAACCGCGATATTTTAATTTTTTTTATGTGGCCTTATATAAAAAGCCTGTCTGTCAGTGTCACAAAACTTAAAAGTGGCAAAATTTGCGAGAGAAGAAAGGCAGGGAACAGAACGAAGAAGGCAGAAAGAAATCTTTGTTGTAATTTGATTACAAGACTTCAAGATAAATACTGATAACAGACTTTATAAAGCCTCTAGTGTCAGCTCCTATTAATCAAAGACGAGCGCTTGTTGTATATTAGACAGTGCATAATGGGTGGCACCGAGCTCCAGTCTTTTCTTGTACGTTTATGTCTGGGCTGTACATAACTTCGCTGTCTTTCCACAAAAAGTCTAACTTCTTTTCAAATTGTTTGACAGTACTTGCATCTACAACTTCATCAGGTAAATTGTTCCACTGGTCATTCACTCTCAATCCAAAATAATATTTTCTAATATCTAATTTAGACCTCCTCTTAAATATGTTGTATCTATGATCTCTTATTGTAGATTGCGACAGGGCAAGAAGACCCTGAGTCACAGTATTTTCATATATTCCTTTGATTATCTTAAAAGTTTCAATCAGGTCATCCCTATACCTTAAACTATATGCAAGTGTCGGTAGATGCAGTTTTCTCAATCGTTCTTCAAATGTTAAGTTTGAAAAACCAGGCAAGAGCTTTGTAGCCCTTCGTTGTACATTTTGTATTGAGCTGCAGATAACGCTGAAGACATTGTGGGCGGGGGTGGGGGTGGAGGAGGGACAGAGAGCAGAGAAGCAAAAACAAATAATGTACAAAAGAACCTATCAAAAACTGGAAAAGAAGATTTGCTTCAAAGCAAATCTGTCTGTGTGCCTTCAAATGTTGTAAATATTAAATGCTACAGCTTTTATCCTTTGGTACTTCACATCACATTAAGCTTATGGCTGAATGCAAATTTCAAAGTCCAAATGACCTTGACCTTTGACCTTTACAGGTCACATGTAAAGTTCACAGTGTTGCAATACCCACAATTTAAGCCCAACGTGAACCAAATCGGATGAAAATTGACCAAGTTATGACAAGATGAAAGTTTCAAAGGGCCAAATGACCTTGACCTTTGCCTTTTGAGGTGATGTCTTCTTATAAAAACGTACAGTGTTGCAATAGGCCTACCTACAATTTGAGTCCAACATGATTAGAATTGGATGGAAATTGGCCAGGTTATGACTGGATGAAACTTTCAAAGGTCCAAATGACCTTGACCTTTGACCTTTAGAGGTCACATGTAAGTTTAAAAAAAGCTCAGTGTGTGTACAACAGCTATAGTTTGAGCCCAACATGATCAAAATCGGATAAAAATTGACCAAGTTATGGCTGGAAGAAAGCCACCATCGAAAGTGGCCTTTGACCTTGACATGACTTTGACATTTGAGATGACCTTTGCCTTGCTCTGATCGAACTCCTATACACTCGGAACCACATCTACTATAGTACATGAGATATTGAAGATTTGAAACTTTAATTAGTCCTCATTTGCATACTTTTGAAAAGCATGAGTCCCATGACCCCTCATTATAAAAAGCCAGACTTCATCCATAGAAGTATAATTGTGCCAAGTTTTGAGTTTCTACGTGTAATACTTCTCAAATGAAATGTCGGACAAATTTGCCTGTAAAGAAAGAAAGAAAGAAAGAAAGAAAGAAAGAAAGAAAGAAAGAAAGAAAGAAAAACAGTATGTCTGTGTTGGCACACAGCCATAATCATGATGCACGTGGTCACTATACTCTGTTTTTATGCGACGGGGACAGAGGGCGCTGAGAGCTGCGAACAGCATGGCGACCTTCACGACTTTCCGGCTCTGTTCTAAATTTGGTAAGTTTTTCAGTACATTGCAGTCTTCAACGAGCGTGTATATTAGAAGCAAGCAAGTGAAACGTTTCATAGTTTAGCATTATGTTTATATTTTCGGAAGTTAGTATCTTTTAAACCAAACAATGTTTGTTAAAATAACCGAAGTGCCGTGCCCTTGCACACTGCATCATGTGCATGGAGCCCGGCTGGCAACTCGACTTCGCCTCTGTCAACGCACGATCCGTCTTTGTACAAAAGTGTAAAATGATTCCGTTATTGTTTGCTGGAACACAGAAAACAAGTGTCGTGATGTTAGCAATTCATACAAATCGCACAGGGACGACATGTTGAGAAATGGCTGAACATTAACACTCGTTATATAAAATTTAATGGCGCAAGCCGGTGACAGCTGAGCGATAATAGGAAGTATTGGCTCACGTGGGCCGTTTTGAACTTCCATTATTCATTATTGTGCTCAGCCTGAGACACCTCGGATATCAGCAGTATATCCCTCTATGACCAATACACGATTTTTTTTTGCAAATTGGCACCAAAGGATGACATTCCTAGATAAATATGATTGACAAATACAATTTATTTATTTATTTATTTATTTTTTTTTTATGAAACCACTAAAAATAATAAAAAATGGACGTGGCAACTGAATCGGGCCCGGTTTCGCTTGTTGAAGCAATTGCAGAGCCTGACCTGGTACCACTGACAATATACACAGGAAATTCGGAGCTGGTACTCAACCCAGTACTGTGAGATATCACTGGAGAGCCGGGTCGGGTATCGCAGTGAAATACAGTATGAGGGCCATGTGCAGTACTGATACATGTCATGCGGAATAAATCATAGCTATTAGGTTTATTCTATCCCAGATTTGGGTTCTTATGCTACACCATTGCATATGTCCTATATAACAGTGTAACCCCAACCCTAACCTATGTGCTACAAAAATTTACATTTTGAAATGCTGCAGATGGAGTGTGAAAAGAATATCATGAGATAAGAGATGTCATGACGGAAGCCAATCACAGGCCTCCTGATTCTGTAGCAGGAAAATTATCTGCAACTCGACACAGTTCTGTGGACACACCATTGAAGTATTGGAAAATAAATTTACAAAGAAAATAGACTATTGAACACCGGAGAAAATGTTGGGATAATTACCTTGAGCAAGCTTTGAATGGGACCATGTTGATAATGTGTGCTCCCATGAAGTTTTTCTGGATTTTGAATGAATAGAAATAAAAAGACTAACATTGTAATGTAAGGGATCAAACCACCATTATATTTTGATACTGTATACTTTCATATTAGAATAAAGGCCTTTTGCTTTTGTTGCATCACTTTTTAAAACAAAGTATGCTATTGGTGTTGTACAGACACTTAATTAAAAGCATGCAAGATGAAAAAAAGGTGAGTCTACAGATAAAAGTTATGTCAGTGTTTACCTGTCATAACCAGGAAACACATATTCCGAGCACGGCTTACCAGCATTACGTCATGTAGTGTATGAAAAGGTGATTCACTGTCTGTTTACCAAATTCATCATGGAAAAAATCACTGTCATACCAAATAACACAAACAGGTTGATAACATCGTGTAATAGTCCAGTGAAACAGTGGGGCAATTACAGATAAATGACTCCCAAAGGTGTTAGCACAATAAAACCAGGAGCTACTTAGATTGGTAACCTGTATCTGATTGACTTCAATAGTGTAATCATACCATAAGAGCGATATGGTTTAAGGTGTGCAGGTAGGCCACATGTATTAGGCATATTTTATGTATTTTATTGTTTACCTGTAAACTCAAGGTTGCCATACCTTGTTCCCGCTTGATCTATTATGTTCTTGACAGCGTTCGAAATAGCGCTAGTCTGTTAGACCGAGACAAGTACAAAGTTGCACGGACAAATAGAAGTTAGGTCAGTGGTTTTCCGTTGGACAAGTATAAATTTCACCTCCCCCCCATCCACCTAATTAATCCATAACTTATTTTCGGTGAAAATATCCTCAGCATAATATTTCTTCATATTAATATGCCTGAAAATAAAGTTCAGACTGATATCATGACTCCGACCATGGCATATTTTGTTTGTGTTGTCCAGCAATGAAGCGGTATTGTGCGCATGTATTTTGCGCATGTCTGCACATCTGCTTCCGGTTGGTTCCCGCGATACCAATACACATGCTGTCTTCTATGAAGTTTCATCTGTCTATCTGCATGTATCTCGAACAGAAATGGAGGGTTGGCTGATAGGCTATAAAGGGCACATAAGACAAGATTGTAGACAGTGGTCCTAACTCTTAATAATGCATCAAATGCTCCAAAATATGGAGGAGTTAAAAATTAGATGAGAGGTGAATGTATTTTTCGGGAGCGGGAATGAGGTGATTCCACATGTAAGCAAACTGTCCGTGTTGTTATCCAGATAATAGTATTTGCTCGGTACACGTAGTCTGTAAAAATTCCAATATATAATATAAAATCACCGCTCTGGTTCCATAAATTCTGTATGTTCCTGTCCATGAAGACACAATTAGTATTTATGGACCATGTACAGTACCTATAATATCTGGATATGGACACAGATTAAACAGTACACTTGGAATCACTAATTAAGAGGGAACCAGTGTACAAATGTAAAAATAGTATTAAAATTGAATATTTGTAAGTTCATTCAGGTAGGTATATATTAGACATGCACACTCTCAAGCAGGGAAATTCACACCCACAGAGACCACACACAAGGAAACATCACATCTCCTTGACAACGGAATGTTAGTAAATAAAAACACGTGCACACCAGACACATGGACAGGCCACTCGTAACTGCCCGGTTTGGCAGTTAGCTTATTCTGACTTAAAACGTTTCGGTCTTACACCGTTTCTAACGTCCAACAATGGGAGACGTGAACGTGCAAATTTCGGGTAAAACACCAACGCTGGCACTCTTTGGCTTAGTCTCTGAGGAGTTCAGAACGAACGAAACCGGTCAGACGCATCTCATAGCTAAAGTCGGGCTAAAGCTTCACAGACAGGCACTATTTGCTGTCTTGGCCTTTGCCTAATTTTCACACAGGTATATATTAAAACTGCACAGCTTAGGCTCATTTCGCCACTGGTGTCTGCACACAACTCATCAGAAAGTTGAGAAACGCTGATGATCGTTGATACCGCACTCTGAGTCTGTGTTGTTAAATTCCGGTTTTTCAGTTCAAATCAAGAGACCTGAAATATTTGGGCCTTGCTACCTTTTGTGACACAACAGGTGATCTGATCACTTTATTGCCAATGCCAAAGGATATGTCTTCCACCCAAAAACCCCAAATTTTACTTGATATTTTTAAGGTGATTTATTGCTGAAATAATTGAGGAGTAGGGGCCTAAAATGACCTCAAATGTCGCCAAATGAAGTGTAGATTTCAACATTTTCCGGGGGGGGGGGGGGAGCATGCCCCCAGACCCCCTTGGCATTATGTTTATAAATAGGAACAGGACTGATGACTCTGCATTAGTATTGTCAGGAGTAACTGATGTTTTATTTACATGTTGCCATAAGAGCTCACAAAGCCAAAGATAAACTTGTGAGTTGCACTTACTTTTAAAATTTTAACTTTAATGGGAGATATTTCTTCTTTATATTTGTAGCATCCAGATGTAGCCTTGCCAAAATATGCAAAGAATCTTACAATCAGGTGAGTAGCTTTTGTTACCCCTCAGGCCCAAATGGTGAGAGGGTATTCTGACTATGTGTGTGTCAGGGCATTTAATGTTTCATGTCTGTGCAGTGACTTTTTTTTGTGCTTTGACACATTTACTTGAAACATGACACACATGTGCATGAGGATTGATGTATACATCATGTTTCAAAAGTAAGTCACTAACTCACTTATATGACAGCAGCAAACAGAACCTTTCATTTGTGTTTTGGGTAGTGATAACTAGATGGCAGCACCTCACAGTCTTAAACCATGCTTGAAGTACTACATCAGAAAATTGGGCAGCTTCTGAGTAACATGACCGCAAATTGTATGTTTGAAATTACACATTGATATATAAGAGGGTGTAGTTTTAAAAATACCTGTTGCACAAAGACATTTTGGGTCAGCTGGGTCAGCACAGTATTAAGAGATATAAATAATTTTCCAAACATGCACTATAATGGAACTGTGCATGTATACAAAAAGTACATGTCAGTTTCAATGAAGCTGGCCAGACTTTGTATTTTACACAAAGCAGATGTTACCATAATTTCTGTCTTCAAATGTTCTGATCATAGCACTGTTTGCATATTTTTGTTTGGTGTCGAATGTAACAAGGATCATTTTAATGTAAAACATGTTATTTTGCAGCTCTTTATATTTTTTTTTTTTTTGACAAAAGAGGGATAAAACTATTATTCATGCTATATTACAAGTTGATTTCCCACCACGATACATTAAAATTATGTGTACAATACTCCTGAATGCAGATTGTACAGTTCTGTCTCATATACACGTACTAGGCTTGAATTTGCCATTCTTTGAATAAATATGATGGAAATAATCTGGCATGTATGTTTTTTAGTTTATTTTACCTGTGTATGGTCATATAACATAATTTGAACAATGCAGGCCATTGTAGTATGCTGTCTGTTTTGTTTGTACAGTGTTAATTGAAGTGAGGGGATTTCTGTTCATTATCATTGATCAAACTGATTGCTTAGCAGTGAAGCTGTTTAGATGAAACATAGTTCACTTAGTTTGTGGCATCATCAGCTGCATGAAAATCATACAAAGAGACCTTTAAAGGCTATTTGAAGTAACTGTGGCAAAGACTGTAGTATTTAAATTGTGGAACTTGAGTTGTAATAGCCAAAAAAGCAGGCAGTTCGTTGATCAGAAATGTGTGGGGTAAACATTTGGGTACACCCACCAGGGTGCACATGTATGCTTAGAAATCACTTTATGCAGCAAGACACCATATCCATCCCCTGGCCAAAAACTGCCTTTCTTCAGAACTTCAACATGTTCCGTAAAGACATACTGTGCATAAGTTTATATATTCATTTTGCTTTACAAGTCAAACTTTGAGATCATAAACTGGATCTCCAGGGTCCTGTATAGATGCATGCTACAAGTTATGACATTATGAAATGTATTTAAAAAATATAGCAGTCAGTTTTATGAATGCTTGGAGCCTTGCATACAGTGCTCCCTGGTCCCTCTTCATTATGTGGCCCCTCATTACAATTCTGGCATAACATGGTGCAGATCTCTCTTGGCGCCATCTGAAGCACTTGCCCATCAATTCTAAGTTCAAACATTCCCGTGTTATAAACGTTTTTTTTTGTGTAACATGGTCTAGTTCATGATCCCATCAGGCCAAAAAAAAAAAAAAAAATGTTTCCCCTAACCTGACTGACCCTCTCTAAACCCCCCTACCGACTCCCTGTTAACTTTCTTCCAACCAAAAAGAAAAAAAAAAAAAAGAAGAAAATGATGACAATAAAAACACCTACCTACCCAAAATTGTGGAGTTTTGAACAAAGAAAACATACCGACCCACCCAAATTGTTAGACTAAAAAAAAAAAAAAAAATTATGCCTACCTACCTGCCACCCAAAAATTTTGGTCTGTTAGGGGAAACACACTTATATTTTTTTTGGCCTTATCAGTGTTATAATGAGGGATCACTGCAACTTTTAAACCATCTGTGATCAAAGCCCCCAAAAAAGAAAATTGTGAAATCCCAAGACGTTTATCTCACCGTACAACACAGTTTGGTGCTGCGGTGCATCCAGCTTAATTGAGGACTGTGCAGATTTTATTTCAATCCACACGCGATTGACTACAAATGACCTACATTGTTTTGAGAACCAAAGCAATGTGGTTGACATCCTGTTAAATAGTTGAATATTTTGTGACCATTCTGCAAAAGACACCTCTCATTATCTTTGTGCCAGATACACTTTACACCATGTGCACATCACAGTGTATGATAATTCACTCTTTGTGGACAGAAATTAATAGTTTTGTGAACTGGCTTATTTCTGCAACCCAAAAAGACAGGATGACCGATTGAAAAAACGAATTGATACAGTTATAAATAAAAGTAATCATTTTCACATCTGTCTTTTGAGTGTGTTTATAAAATTTTGAAAATACATAGAGGTGTACAACTGATCACAGCAGAGTGAGCAAGATAAGTGATACACCAAAAGTATACAAAGTTGTTATTTCAATTGGTATTGTTTTTTGCTGTTACATGGAATTTTGGGTAAGTGAGGTGCATATTAACAGAGGTCCATGAGTTTTGGAGGTTTGCCTTTGGATGCTTGAAGTCATTGAAATTTAAAATTGATAAAAAGTGTGAACCCTTGATGACCTTTCAACTTGTCCATTACGACAAAGTGGAATATCATTACACTTGCCCAAGAATGATGCAGACAGATAAGATTAGATAGATACAGAAGCTGAGAAAAACAACTGAATCTGCTGATTTTCAGTTCTTGATTGAAATGTGTGACTAATACTGTATTACTAAATTATTTTATAGACAGTTTACGTAATTATGTCTTGCCACTTTTTGTGCACAGGGTTACCGGTGCTTCTCGGCATCATCATGGCTTGGAGCAGGGCCACCGGGCGCAGCTGGCAGCAAAAAGACGTTTGTCCGAGATAAACCTCATCTGAACATCGGCACCATTGGACATGTAGATCATGGCAAAACCACTCTCACAGCAGCCATCACAAAAAGTTAGTTCTGAGATCTGTGTCATGAGTCTAACCAACATTATTTCAATCCTGCTGTGTCACTTATATCTGGTTGTGTTTCAGAAATCATGTTTTTAGTGCGCTACCAGGGATCTGTCCCATGCACCTTGTTTTTCTGACTGTTCTTCTGACAAAACTTGTCTGTGCCATATTTCCTGGACCATAACCTACCAAATTTGGTGTGTGGACTCTTTATAAGATAGGGGTATGTCCTGGACCAGATTGGGCTACTGTGACCTTGACCTTGACCTTTGACCCTCATTAAGTTTTAGCTGGTCTGGATCAAATTTCCTGTACCCTAACACCTGCAGCTACCAAATTTGGTGTGTAAACACTTCATAGGATAGGGATATGTCACACCCCCTAAATTGGGTCAGTCACCTTGACCTTTCAGATACATTTGTACCCATAACACCTACAGCTGCCCAATTTGGTGTGCAGGTACTTCATAGGGCAGGGGTGTATCACACACCAAAGTGGCGCACTGTGTAAATGTATTGCTATGTAACTTATACTTGGGTCTTCCTGTGTTTCTAAATATGAATTATTTAATGTGACATACGCA
Source organism: Hermodice carunculata (assembly GCA_964020975.1). Classification (NCBI taxonomy): domain Eukaryota; kingdom Metazoa; phylum Annelida; class Polychaeta; order Eunicida; family Amphinomidae; genus Hermodice; species Hermodice carunculata. The sequence goes on along the minus strand of OZ026620.1, from coordinate 88,638,138 downwards.
ATACTAATTTTGACTTTTACCAGAATGATTTGCTTTAAAATGCTCTCTTAAATAAAACAGCTGCATTTTGTGAGTGATGAAAAGAATTTCTCCGGAACATGTATCACAGCAATCATCTATGCATTGTATCAGGGAGGGCTGTGTATGTAATGTTTTATATCATTGAATAACATTTATCAGGTGAACCTTTATGGTACAAGGCTCTTTCCAACACTTAAAACACAAGGATAAATTTTGTTCAAAGCTTACTCTGCCAATTGGAAAAGGTGGTAAAATAATTACAGTGTGTTTTCATAGCTATTCCCTCAGCCCAAACATAACTGGCCTTCTGAGCTGAGTTTCTTTAGAGGGCAGGTGTATGATGTGGGAAATTCATGTACATTGTATTTGGTTGCAGTTTTAGCAGAGCAGAAAAAAGCCCAGTTTATGAAGTATGATGAAATAGACAAAGCTCCGGAGGAAAAGGCGAGAGGTATCACCATCAATGCGGCAGTAGTGGAGTACCAGACAGAAAAGAGACATTATGGACACGTGGATTGTCCTGGTCATGCTGATTACATTAAGGTCAGCAACTCAATTTTTGAATAGTTCCTCTTTGTTTGCACTCTAAAATATAAGCTTCATTTCATTTCCAGCTTGGACTGATTCACAATTCATTAAAAGGAAATACGAATTGTCAGAAGTGTGGTATATAATATAAGAAGTTTGTTGAACACCCAAATCTGCAATAACACATCTTCTTTAGGTGCGTTTTCGCTGAACAGGATTCAGAGCAGTAATGGTGTATCCAAAATTCAAACACATCCCAAGTAGATTTTGAAATTTGTCTTCGATTCGCTCTAGGTGGCATCATGGCATATATAGCAGCTGATATATAGGTGTTCTATCTGCTAGTTTGCTCAAAAATATGAGTCTCAGACAGGCACAAAATGCAGATATGGGGTAATTTAAATTTATTGTTTGACATGCAATTACTTTGTGATGATAAATAAACATAATTAATAAAGTGTGTGTGTCAACACACACTTTTTTGTTTTTCCTGAAATTCTTTTTCTTTCTTTCTTTCTTTCTTTCCTTCTTTCTTTCTTTCTTTCTTTCTTTCTTTTTTTCTTTCTTTCTTTCTTTCTTTCCTTCTTTCTTTCTTTCTTTCTTTCTTTCTTTTTTTCTTTCTTTCTTTCTTCTTTACCAACAAATTTGTCCGACACTTTTCTCGAACACTATTATGCATAGAAACTCCAAACTTGGCATGATTGTACCTCCATACAAGGAGTTTGACCGTTTTATACAAAGGAATGAGTGTTTAAAATTATGCAAATTAGGGGCATTTGAAATTTTAAATCTTGAATATCTTCAAAAGTATAATAGATAGAGATGTCATTCCAACTTCTACTAGGAGGTTATAATGAATGTAAAACAAAAGTTGTAGCGGGTATGACCATTGCGCATCTAATGAATGTAAAACAAAAGTTGTAGCAATTTAAATTATGCTAAATAGCACCATTAGAAATTTAAATTCTTGAATAACTTCAAAGCTATAATAGATAGAGATGCCATTCCAACTTCTACTCCTGTGTTATGGAATAGTTGTACATTACCATACCAATTTGCTTTGAAGACACACACGCTGATTTGCTATGCAGCAAATTATCTTTCTTAGTTTTTACCAGTGTATCCTTTATTGGTAGAATATGATCACAGGAACAGCACAGATGGATGGTGCCATTTTGGTAGTAGCCGCAACAGATGGCGCTATGCCTCAGACAAGGGAGCATCTATTACTTGCTAAACAGGTGAGCTTCAAATGAAATTGTGTGTAGAAAGTGTGGACAATGTTAGCAGTTCATTGTGTGATGTTCAATGTGTAATTCACAGGCAAAGAGGTTTCACTGGGGGGGGGGGGGGGGCAAGAAGAAATAGACATAATATCACTTTATTCTGAAGACATGATATTATTAGTCAAAAGCTTAGCATGTGAAGAGAAAAGGAGAAAAAAAACCACGTATCCCTCTAGTGATAAAAAGCCCTTATGGCGCAGTCAGTTTTAGTCCTAACTTGGCAAAACTGATGTAATTGTGTTGTATCAGTGCCAAGTAAGTTGCCAGATAGACTTCTAAACCAGAACCAGCAGAACTCAGGCCATTTTGCAAGCCACATATATTTAACAGGTTCTTCACAACAGATTTAATCCAATTTTGTTTGTAAAAGTGTGTGTACAATAGTTTATATGTTTGTTTTGCACATACTTTATGGCTCTGCTGACATGAAGGTCGCAGAGCTCATGCGATCACTTATGTCTGTCCACCCTTCCTTCATTACATACACTTTTGCTTGTGAGCGCAATACAGTTCACAGTTTTCAAGATAGCCCTTTACAACTTTCAGGACTAGTGTATGAAAATCTAGATCCTTCAATATTGGTGGCACCATCTGCAGCATTATGGAATGTATGTGTCAAAATGTGAAAATCTTTTGAGCACTCCAGCATGCTGAATGTGTGATAGATGTTCATGGAATTTAGTGGGATTGTGCAGGTCAAAATCTCATTTGCTTGTGATACCAGTGGCGCCACCTATGATTTGACAAATTAAACGCCAAAATGTGGTGAAAGATGTAATATTCAAGATCTCAAAAAATACTAAGAGTGGACATGCCAAATTTGTAGGATATATAGATCATGTCCAATGCTAATATACTCTGTAATATCAGTGACCTTCACCTATTTCTGTTAGGCTACTAGTCCTGTAAAGTTAGAAGAGAATCAAATCAAGAGGTGATTTTGTAATGGCAAGCTGTAGTTTGGACATTGACGAGAAAGAGAATTGTGCCACCATATCAAAATTGCACACAAGTACATTGTACATAAAACTCTACTTGGTGACCTTTTTGGGTCACTGTGACCCAAATATCATGTAGTTTGGCACTTGCTTAAGTTTATTGTTTGTCTTCAGTAACTCAAAAAGTTGTTACCTGATTTTAACAAACAGAGCATGAATTGAAAGCAGGAAGTGGGGCACATATTTTGAACAGAAACAGTTTTTGAATCCAAGTTGAGAGTCTAAGGTCAAGTGGCCAGTTACAATATGGAGGTCATTTTGTGAATGCTCTGCACCCCACAATTTTTGAGTTCAGCCTATATAGCTTTTAGGACTTATAAAGTAATAGCTGGTGTAGCTTGGGCATCAATGGCAAAGAGAATTTTTGTGGATGGTCATCAGATTATATGTCAGCAGAGCATTAGGCCCATGGGCCTCTTGTTCAACTTAAATAACAGAATGAAAGCCATTTTTGTGAGTCATGTTTATGTTTAACAGGGGCTTCACAACAGATTAAATTCTATTTTGGCTTGTGAAAATGTGACTGTGTAGGTCATTTTGTCGTACATTTGTCTTGCAGATTGGCATAGATAAACTGGTGGTGTTTGTAAACAAAGCTGACGCTGCGGATGCCGAGATGCTGGAGTTGGTGGAGATGGAGATTCGAGATCTGTTAAACGAGTTTGGGTACAGTGCTGATGAGACGCCTATCATTGTGGGATCTGCATTGTATGCCTTAGAGGTGAGAAAAGATGCATTTCTATTGGCTGCCTGAAGTCCTGGTGGCACAGAGGAATATGGATACAGTCTGAGTAGGGGTTGTCTGGGAGTGTGTTCGTCCCGTCCCTGCATCTGTCACTGTCTACCCTTCCACTTTGATATCTGAAGTACTGTTTAAATTCAGTGATGATATATACAGCCTAAAAACCATCATTTCACTTCCATATGCAATAAAGTTATCTGTCTAAATTGAAATACTGGGCAAGACTATGGCAAAAATTGCACATTCAAAAGTTAAAATTAACTCTTGACTAGTTTCACTGTGAGCACAGCTTATCAAATACTAACGGTTAATGATGTGTAAACTGCTTAAAGGTAACATTGCCAACAAGTACAAAATACAAAAGATATACTTTATTTATCCTGGGTAAAAACACAACAAGCAAAAGCTTGTTTACATTGTGGGCCAGCAGTCATGGGATGTGGAATACAGTCAGAGATGAATGAAAATGCAATGAAAGTCTTACAACAATAAATTAAGTAAAAATATAAGTTAAGTTAAATTAAAAGATTAAAACAGTCTTAGATAAATGCAATGAAAGTCGTACAGCAATAAATTAAGTAAAAAAAAGTTACATTAATAGATTAAAACAAGTCTTAGATAACACACACGGTACTACGTTCGAAGTTTGTGTTTTAAAACCAGCTTCTTGAAAGACTGCAGGGTGTTTGCTTGACAAATCTCACTCGGTAAAAAGTTCCATGAATTGGGTCCATTGTAATAAAAGCTTCTGTTAAAAATTTCACATATAGGTCTTGGTTTAAAAAGTGTGAGAGATAAAGTTCCTCGTATAGACCTTTGGCTGACAGATCTGGTGTACCTTAACTTATTACACATATATTTGGGTGCTAGTCCATGCAACCCTTTGTACACTAACACGCATCTATGGAAATCAATCCGTTCATGTAGAGGCAGCCACTTGAGGTCCGTAAAGAGTGGGTCAGAAAGTTCAAGACAGTCACTAATTGTGATGACTCGGGCGGCACGTTTTTGTAGCCTAAATGTCCTGTCCAGCTGAGTCTGTGCACATGTACCCCATATCAAGTCACAACAATCGATGTGAGGCATAACAATAGCATTGCACAAAGAGTGTAGGGTATGGTATGGAATTATTCCTCTTAACTTTTTCAACACACCAATTTTTCTAGATATTTTTTACCACAGTGAGTTAATATGGGTGGGGAATGTCAAGGTCTTATCAAATATTACATCAAGTATCTTACAATACTCGTTTGAGCTCTGCCTCATTTATGTAAACTTTAAACTCGGATAAATCTGTTAACGACATTCGCTTAGCTGTGCAGAAGAATCACACGTGAGATTTTGTAGTATTTAAAAGCAGTATGGTTTAGCTTTTGGCACAGTTGGTGCACATCCTGATAGAAGAAGAGATAGTGGGTAACTGTAGGGTATATTTTCAAGGTCGCTGGAGCCAGAAATGTGCTTATTTTGGGCCATCCTGCTTCGTGTTTCAGGAACCAGTGAAAGATGGGGATTGATAATTACACCAAAGATGTATTAGTCACATGAAGGTGTTGTGCATGTAGTGTTTTGGGTGTCCCTGACCTATTATTGAGGTCACAGGAACAACAAATGTAGTAATTTTGGTACATTTTCCTTTCTTTTCTCTCTCTCTTTTATGTTTATAAAACAGTGGAAATTGAGTATTGACATTAATACCATAGATACATCTTAGTACAGTTTAATTCACTTGTTATTTTGGGTGACCTTGATCTATAGTCAAGGTGACAAGAGCAACTGATGTGCACATGTTGTACTACGTTTTCACACTTAGTTTCAGGTGCTACATAAAATTATCATGTGACATGCCTGTCAACATTCCAGAGCTCAAAATGGGGAGATTTTTTTTTTTTTAATTTTTAAGCACTCTCCATGGAGGTGATTTGTATTGTTACAGAGAATTTAATAGAAAACACTTGATTTTCATGTGGGAAAATGTTCAAAATTGGCAACATTTAAACGTGAACATTTTTGGATGAAAGAGGGGAGACTTCCACCTCTTGGGAGACTTGACAGGTATGCTGTGCGTCCCTAGTCCACACAGCTTTATGGTGATTGTGACCATCAGATCTATATATTGGTTCACAGGAGAAAGCTGAATTTTAAAAAAAATGGCAGTAAAGGATGTGAATCCACAGGGTAGGCCCAGTTTTTGTCTTGCCAGCTTTAGCTGTGGACAAGATTAAGCACTCACTTTCCATCCATCCGTGCATTTGTCCATCAGTCAGTTTGTCCCTCTGTCAACAAAAAAACTTTGGAGTGGCATTACTTCACGACCTATACTAGCTGGGGCTTTCATATTTGGGTTGATAATTTATAATAATCATCACTAGTGATATGTGCTGTCACTGTCAGGCTTCAGTGATGATTAAAGCTGGCGAGACATTCATGCTGCAGGGCATGGCTCTTTTTACAGATAGTGGTTGAGGGTTTTATCAGTTCAGAATCATAAAAAAAGTCAGATAAGCACATTCACAAATTTTATTTATGCTTTTTAAAGGGCAGTAGTTTGTTTTGCTACAAGTCTACACAAACAACAGCCAGACTGGTATTGTGGATAGACACAGTGGCAGTACACGTATTAAGTTTATTTCCAGTCTGTATGTCCGTCTGAGATAACTTGCAATCAAGGAAATGAGTTTAACTGCAGGTGTATTAATGTATGTTGCACACTCTTGAACAACATACGAAAAATGACAACTTAAGTTGGACAGAACGCTTATTTGCTTGCAGGACAAAGACCCAAAACTTGGGGAAGAATCCGTCAAGAAATTGCTAGATGCAGTAGATGATTACATCCCACAGCCACAGAGAGACCTAGACAAGCCTTTCTACCTCCCAATAGAACAAGTCTTCAGTATCCAAGGTGCTTACAAAGACATTGAATTGGGATCCATACCATCTTATTATTGATAAATTACTTGTTACGGATATCATTATAGAGTGAAACAGCTGTCCAAACATAGAAACCTGAAATTACTTGTTTTTGTTTTTTTCAACTGATTACTTGTTTTCTTTTGACAAACGAGGAGGGATAATGTGTAAGTTCCATACACAGTGACTAGTACAGAATTTGACATTTGACACGCTGTTCTCTGTAACTGTATAAAGCAATATTATTTGAAATTAATCATGATCAGAGATGTTGCCGTAAAGTCCTGTTGGGCTTTCAGCTGCACAAGACTTTCTTTGCTGGTGCTGGTGCAGTGTTAAAATGTTAAACTTAAAAGTTGTGTTTCATGTTTAATTTTGCTAGTTAGCACATGAAATAGAGGATTATTGATACAATTAGGAGAGATTATGATGCATAATTCTGTGATAAATAAGTGTGTTATTTGTCAACATTCAGGTCGTGGGACAGTGGTGACAGGGAGACTGGAACGAGGAGTCGTTAAGAAGGGAGAAGAAGCTGTGGTCATTGGACATGGCAAATCTACCAAAACCACCGTTACAGGTGCGTGTGCTGTTAAGAGGGCAATATGTCTCTCTATATGTAATATTGGAACTGTTTTTCTGTGTACAGTATACATCATCCCATGGGAGAAAGATACCAGAATGGGAACTTTCTCTATGTGGTTTCTGTACAATACATGTAGAATGAAAAAAGAAAAAAAAAAAAGATGTGGGCCACATTAATTGATATTTGTTATTAAAAGGAAGCACAACGTCTATGCAGAGAAAGTGAACTGTAGTTGAGGTATACATACACTCCTCACAGGCACACTAGATGGCTGCAAATATATTTGAGAGTCCTGTGAAAATCAACCCTGTGTTAAACAAGTGCAGCCCTCTTTTTCAAATTAGAGCATCTAAAAAGAGGCCTCAGGAGGGAGGGTGTATGGTTGGTGCAGGCTTTGCTGATTATTATACCCGTTATCCTTGCTTGCAGGAGTTGAGATGTTTCATCAACTGCTGGACCGAGCGGAGGCAGGAGATCAACTGGGAGCACTTGTGAGAGGCCTCAAAAGGGACGAGGTACGGCGGGGACAGGTCCTAGCCAAGCCTGGATCCGTGACCATGCGCAATCATTTCCAGGCTCAGGTGAGTATATGGCAGCATGACTTTTTACCTCCTAGACTGACCTGTTGTTGCAAATGGAAATTTTAAAATATGATTTTTTTAATTGTTGCTTTTTTATGTATTTAATTTTCACATCAGTTTTATAGGAAAACTTAAACTTCATGAAACAGAGGATGAATTTGATGCATATGTTTATCCCAATTTGGGTGTCTTTACTGTTATAAGAAACACTGTGCATAGGCCTGAAAATTTTGAAAAGTTGCATGGCATATGAGCAGTTACTGTAACCATGTATAATGTATACATCAAAAAATGAAATGGTTGGTTGTACAACAGTGCAAGTGAAGAGATGGGATATGCCAATGCTGCGCATCTTATTCATTATTCAACACCACCTGTCTTAAGAGATGGTGCTGTTGGTGATTGGGGGGGGGGGGATCTTTGAAGGTACAGACTTTTGTATGTGCAAAACATCCCTGATAGGGCATTGCAAATGTTTCAATCTCAGTTACCATAATTATCTGTTGTATGTATGTCACCTGTGATTGTTTGCGTATTTTAAGGTATATTATGTTATACAAATATCGTATTATCCCTTTTAAGCAAGTGGAAGACTTTTGAATTTAATTGAAGTGGGCTTCAATTGTAGGCCTAAATTTGCAACAATTTAGCTGTTATAACAGAGAAATTATAAAATATACACAATTTTCTAATATTTCAGAACTTTTGTGCCTGAAAATAGGGTGCTTAACTCATTCCAAACCAGTCCCTGATTTTTCAGTAGGTTTACCTAGATTTAAGAGGATAATTGCATATTTAAATTTTTCATGAAACGAGCTTTCGTTCAAGTACCAACTTGCATATAGTCTTACATCAGTGGCACTAGTAAGTCATGCTGCAGCTACCGCGAGGGTAGCTGCAGCATGACTTGCCAGGCAGTGCCAAAACCACTGACCAAGGCCTGTGACCATAGTATGGAATGAGTTGAGAGTGAACCGCAAAGGGACAATATACAGTTCATTAAAAAAATTGAAAACATTTTGCCTAACAGTAACAGATGGGGTGAGGGTCCTAGCTAGGTCTTGTGCTCAAGTTGATCAATATATGCGTGCTTGCAGGTTTATTTACTCAGCAAGGAAGAAGGAGGTCGCTCGAAGCCTTTCACATCCCTCTTCCAGGCTCAGATGTTTTGCAAGACATGGGACGTTCCTGCCCTGATCACATTACCAGAAGGCAAGGACTTACTGATGCCCGGGGAGGATGCCAATATATCCTTCACACTCCGAAAACAAATGGTGAATACGAATAGTCATAACATTTTGAAGTGATCGTTAAGAAGACTGTGTTGATACATGTATTGCAGCTAACATTAGTCAGTTTGTGGGATCCTTTGAAGAGGTTACCAAACTTGATATTTTGGTACCAGATGCGTTTCATGTGGATTGAAGCTTCTGGAAATACATCACTGTACCCTTCTAATTTTCAAAAAAAGAAAAGAAAAAAAACCTCTCTCAAGTCCCCCTTCTCCCTGTTTGCTCTACACCTTTGCCAAGATACCATAAAATCGTCATATTTTTTCCTCTTCAATGTTGATGACCCTGATTTGTCATGTAAAACTTTCTAATCTTGATAGCCTTATTTTGTATTTTGAAGACTGTGCTTTAAAGCAGACAGGTGGAACTCAAAATGTGACAAATTACTTTTTACTGACGTCTTCATCTGGATTTAGTTCTGGTTTTAAATTTGTCAGTAAGGAAGGCCTAAAACATTCAGGATTACTGTGATTAGTCTGTGCATTGAGAGGGGAACTTGCCGAGCTCCTTGCATTGTCTAGTCTAAGAAATAATGTTTGTATTGATGGGTCAGGCCTGCCCAATAGGAGAGGTCACAATTATCAATTATCTGTGTATTCAGCTGAATACACAATCCAATACATGGAATTCTTCACAGCAAAAATAGTGGCACATCATGCATACAAGTACAGAGAACAGACATCCCAGCATTGACGTTTTGTGAGCGGGAAGCCTCCCATTGATACAGTTTTATTTGATTTGATTGCAGGTTGTGGAGAAGGGCATACGCTTCACCATGAGGGATGGAGCGTGTACTTTGGGATATGGGGTAATCACAGAACTGCTGCCAGACATCGACATAGACCAGATGGACATCGAACGGAAGAAGGTGAAGAAAGCCAAACAAGCGGAAGCAACAGGATAACGTGAATCCAAAGACAATTAATTGATATTTGTACAGAATAATGCACTTTTCATGGTATGCAGTAAGAAATGCAATTATAGAAATTAGGAACAGGAACAAATTTTGAGTGGTCATGTTACTTTTAATAGTTGAATAATAGTGTGGAAACAACAGTTGCTTTAGGTCAACGCGAAAAATAATTTATCTGGAGTCAAGAGCTTACATGCCAGTAGTTTTTTATGACACATTTAAACATTTTGAACCATAAAGTGGTTCATTGGTACTATAAAGCAACTTCTGTAAAATTTACATGGGAACTTCATCTATCAACACTGAAATACATGTGTATGTATCAATACAAATCAGTCATTGTCTGCTGTGCCAGTTATGTAATGTTTCAACAGCCATATTTAACTGCCGTCAATATATTGCCTCATGACTTGTACATGTATATTGTTTGGTCTCAATGAAAACTGTACCAATATAAATTTATGCTTCTGGTTTTATTTTTGGGATGAAAAAATAGAGGAAAGTGGGTGTGCTAACTTCAGGAAATTTGAGGGCAGGGCTCAATTTTACCACCCACATGTACAGGTAATGGATGCCTCGGAAAGAAAACCCTGGCTACTGAATCGTAACAAGTAAGGAGACAGACGCCCTTAAATCTTTGGCTGCATTGTACATATTTCTTATGCTTTTTACATCAAAAACTTTACTGTAGTTCTCATTCATAACACAACTGTATGGTCAGTGGGTCCCTAGAATTCTTTCAGACTTTGAAGTATGGAGATGAATGGTAAAAGCTTTACAAAGAAACATAAATTTGTACAAAGTGGATTTTGTACAAAGACTGAAGTTTACAATCCCTTGGGTGCAAGTCAATGGTGTGTATTTGCCTCATACACCTTTTGACATTCCAAGTCCTGACTGCCAATTTTGCTGACTCATTTCATAAAAGTGTGTGGACTTCTGTTTTGGAAAGTTCGCGAAGATGATGAATCAGCATCAACAACTTGTGGACAAAATCCCATACATGGCTTGTTTTGCTGATTGCTGAGAACACAGTGATGTACAGTAAAAACTCATTATAATGATACTGTCTGTTCCCTGCAAAATGTGTCAGATATCTGCATAGTTAATTTATGTCAAATAAAGGAGTCGCATAGCATCTCTCAAAACTTGTATCACTAAGTGAATATATTGGATATGGAAGTGTTGTTTTAACGAGGCTTCACTGTACTTCCCTCACCCAAGACCCAAGTTTCTTTGTTAAAACCACCTGTGATCTGCTAGTCGTACAATTTTGCTGTCAGCGAAACAGTGCCTAAAGAGCATGGCATTTTGGCTTGGCGTCACTCCTAACTCACCACAATGTCATACATAATGGTTAAAATCAAAAGACGACAATGTGTACGACTTTTCATGTAGATTTTAATAAACATAGTACATGTACAATGCAGTACAGATGTATGATGACATAAAAAAAAACATCATCACAGAGTGAGTGGGTTGGACATATTTACCAGCATCCCAAAGACATGGTCTGCATTCTGTGCACTGGCAAGTCATTGAAAAAATTCAAAAGAAGTGAATTTACCATCAACTTAACCCCCACCAATATACTAACATAAAGGTTTCAAGATAACAGCAAGATCTGTCCCCAAATTCAGACCAGGATCTCTGATTTTCACATATTTTCATAAAATAAGTGAAAATTCACTTGGAAATTAGTTAATGACATGCCTGTGTACAATACCTTCGCTCATAAAGTGATGGTTTTAATGAATGACTTTTATGGGCTCACCAAAACTAAATGTTGAGTTTGGATCTGCAGCACAGCACGGTTAACAGCAAGAGGATGCACCAACAAGAACATCCGAACACTTGTTTTAACCCACTCCCACCTCAAAACAGGCTGGTGGTCAAATACATGCTTCAATTTCTTTGACTGATTTCAACAACAATTAAAAACTATGTGAATGATAATTGTAGATAAGACCTATCAGGACAACATGACCCAGGTCAACAGCTTTCCTCAGCATGGATTGGATGCAGAGTGCCCAACCCAGGCCAAGAAAACTGTTGACCGAGTCTTAATTCAAGGGGAGAAGGGTTAAAGCTCCTATATAAATTTTGCCTGTGTAGACAGACTCAGTATAAGTACAGTGAAACCTGTTTTGAGAGACCACTGTGATGAAAGACCACCTGCCTTTTCAGACCATGTTTACTATGTCCCTTTTGCTATCTTTCCCATGTTATTATACCTCTACTGAGAGACCAGCTGCCTTATGTGACCACTTTTTGGCTTGCCCTAGGGGTGGTCTCTGAAGACAGGTTTCACTGTATAGCTATTCTGAAAGTGACGCTGGTGCTCTACTGTTGCCACAGTCTACTGTGGCGGGGTGTAATAATCGAAAGGAGCCACAGTCTATCTACATAGACTAACATAAATGGAAAAACAAAAAAAACAAAAAAAGAAAAAGACAACCCCCCCAAAAAAATTGATCCAGAAAATTATCCCTGAGGCTTCTATCATTTAGTATACTGTATGCACCTTTGGAATTGAGAGGTTTCCAAGTGCTAGACACAAACACCATAAAAGTCAAAAAGTTCGAAATGCAGACATAAATTTCATGTACATCACAGCAGAACAAAATTTTTAACATAAACCACATATAAGGATGATGTAGCAACTGCTGCAGCTAGACTCTTGTGTGAATTTGTTCAGTATTCTACAATTTTGAGTGCACATGTGTAGCAAGTCCTGAGTATAGCCACTATATTTGAGCTCTCAGAAGTAGTAGACTTCTACCATTTTTTTACCATGTACATTTTATACAAAAATTTTCCAAGTTGAGCATTTAAGAATTTCCATCATTATACTGCACAGGCTGGCGGTCTTTCCAAAAGCTTTGACTGTAATAAAATTTACTTGGCACTTGAATAAATCCTCACTGAGCTTGATATAAAACGGAGTTGTCAGGTGTCTGGAATAAGTATTTTATGTGCCCGCAAATGTTGGTGACACTCGTTGTTTCCCAACTGTGTGCTCTTATCCTGGTGACCGATTGTCACTGTTGCCTGGCAACAGGTTTGAAGATTTTGGCAAGAAATGAATATGCATGTTCCCTGTAAGCAATTTAATGTGAATGCAGGTCAATGGACTACCCATTACACACAACTCTCGCAGAATAGAGTTGTATATTCCCATTAGCTTGTATGTTAAAGCAACCCTGATTAAACTGGTAACCTTTCAGGGTTATGAAAATGAAATTTGTTATACACCCACATTTACCATGAAAAAAAAATGGTGTTTTCAGTGTTCAAAAGTTACAAGTTCAGTTGCAAATTACACTGGAAAGGAATGTGACAACAAAACTTTATTGCACCTGATATGGGAGCCTCTGTAAGAGCAAGCGATCGCCTAGTCTTGATTTCCCCCAGTATGAGTGGCCCTCACCATACTTTACTACAAAAATTTTCAATTTATTTTAAAAATGGTCATACTGAGCATGTGCATTCTCAGCATTATAGTAAGTAAGTAAGTGTGATATGAGAATAAGGTAAGAGTGAAATACGATTTGATTCACGACCATGATTTTTTTTTTTTTTTTTGCAAGTAAGTTAGAGAGTTTGGACTTCTTCATGAATCATCTAGTACTGGATACTGGACAAATAATGGTGCATTAAGCTGTCTTGACAAAAATAGAGTGACTTTTTAAATGCTCTTGTAAATGGTAAGTTTTGCATGGTACCATGTAAGTTTTTGTGATGAATAATCCAAAGTCTTGCCTGCACAGCCTGAACTCTGGACCACAGACCAAAATCTGATACACAAATGACCTGAGAGTCAGCTAAGCAGGCAACTTATAGTCCTATTTACATCCGTAACAGAAGGCGATATCCCAGAAATGTCAGTGTCATTCCCTTTTTCATTCATAGGTTTGTGCTAAAGGCACATCTGATAAACCACAAACGAAAGATGTAACATTCAAATCTATGCAAGCTTTGGAGGCACACAGATAGAGTTGCTTTGAAGCAAATCTTCTTTTCTAGTTAAAATGGGGATTCTGAGGTAATATGTTGGCTGTTTCAAGAAAAACTAACTGCTACCAGTGGTCCCTTATTTTCCTCAAGGATGGCCTTGGAGTTACCAAAGCATGGCTGTGTGAGCTGCAACACACTGGCCCTTTGTGACCCGGATTCCATTCGGAGCCTGTGGAGCAAACGGAAGGACTTCCTCCCACTCTTAACCCCCCCCCCCCCGTTTCTTTAAGGGGTCAATCCTATGATGTTAGATCATGGTCATGATAATGTGCTGGTTATAAGAATTTCCTATATGTGGTCTATATGCATTGTGACATCCATATATCTACTAATTGAAAGCCCATCCTTCATTCAACAGCATATTTACATTAAACATCCATAGCTGTGGTGTCTCTGAGGGCCAGTCTCTGTCAGTGGATTTCGTGTTTTACCTATAAAATATCAAACTGCTCCACTGACAGTTCACTCTCTGAGAGTTTCTCTTGTCTGGTCCTGCCAGCTATCAGATTTACAGATGCGTCACCACTTTTCCACAGTGGCACACTCAACCATTGGACTCCCCAGAACTGCTGTTTTTCTTCGAGGCTGTGTGTTTTGGTTTGTTTGCTTCATCACTGCACAGGAACTGAATGTGGCACCACACACACCATAACTGAAACGAGAAGGTATATACGATACAGTAGGTCATCATAGTTCACAACAAAAGTAAGCTCTCTCTTGCAAAGAAATTATTACAGTTCACACAGAATGGTGCTTTATGCAACAAATTTTTTTTTTTTAAATTCTGATTGTTCATCTACATAACAGAAATTATTTGTGTTTGTAGATTATTTAACATTTCTAAATATTTTTTATCACAATAATTGTTAATACACATGACGGTAATTTTTATGTCTATTTCTTCTGCGTCTTCTTCAACACTTTTGGTTTCAGTACAATCACTTTGGAAGAATTTGATGAAACTTGTTTTGATTATGTATGGCACATAACAATAGACTGGGACTGTGTTTGAGTGACCTTGATCCAATTCTCGAGGTGTTGGGGCCAGTAATATGTATTTCATTTCTATGCTGTAGCCCTTCAAGACTTGGAGGAAACTTCAAGAAACATGGTGGAATAATGATACTGGGAGAGACCAAAGTTGGCACCATGTTTGAATGACCTTGACCTAATTCTCAGGGTCACATTGATCTTATCATACAACATAATGGACTTCTTAAAAAGCACATCTCTGCCATACTCCCACCTGGTGTCTACTTGAGAGACGAAACAGTTCCATGGAGACATTTGATTTTATCATGCAAAATCAATAAGTTGAAGTTTTAAACCTAGTGTTTGAACATTTCTGAAAACAGAAAAGGCCATCGAGCATCACAAAACTGAAAAACGACCTTGGTTAACAGTGCCACCCAATGGACGATGCATTAATTTGATATTAATCAAGTTTTAAATGCATGGCAATAGGGCTAATAAGACTTGACCCTTTTCCCCTTGAATTAAGACTCGGTCAACAGCTTTCCTTGGCATGGGTTGGGCACTGAGTGCCCAACCCATGCCAAGGGAAGCTGTTGACCTGGAGCATGTGATCTCGATAGGTCTCATCTTCAATTCTCTGTCAAATTGTTTTTCATTACTCTTGAAATTAGCTGAAAGCACTAAAGCAGATTATGTTTGACCTCAGGCAGTTTTGACCGGTTTAAGGGGGAAAGGGATAACCATTTTCAATTCAACCTAACTACGATCAACAGGGCTTGTGTAAGTACACACACTAGACAACTGCAACACAGTGTGATTGACTTCTACAATAGGGCTTGTGTAGTATAGAATAAGACAATCCCATCATGCACCCTTAGAAGTAACTTCCCTATACAACCAATAGGGCCCGTACAAAGAGGATGATCACAATATACTTTATGGTGTCTTACATCTACAATACATAGGGTTTACACTGATAAGACGAGTGCAACATACAGTAAAACCTCTCTAACCGAACACCTCTGTATACCGAACACCTCTCTATACTGAACACCATTTCTCTGTCCCAAATATATACTTTCAATGTTATCCAACCTCCTTATACTCAGTGGTCTCTGCAGCTTAAAATAGAAGGGAGATTTACCCTGCCCTTTTCTTTTGCTCCCTGCCCTTTTTCTTTGCTCCCTGCCCTTTTATTTTGCTCACTGCCCTTTTTCTGTGATATAGACATTGTGCTTTGATGGTTTGTGGCATATTTCTTCAATTTTGACTACAAATGTGTGCAAGCTGGATTCAAAGAAAATATATCAAAAGTAGTATTTTCACCATAATTTAGATACACTTATCAAAAATTTCTTCAGTTTTGCATGAAACATACGCTATTTAATCTAGAACCTTACTTTTGAGGTGCCCTTATGGTCTGTACCCACGTCGACAAGTTGCCCTTTTAAGATCAAACTGCCCTGCCCTTGTGAAAACCTGTAGAGACCACTGTTATACTGAATGCCTCAATATACCGAACACTTTTTTTCCAGTCCCCAGGGTGTATGGTATAGGGAGGTTTTACTGTATATGCTTGATGGTAACTGACCTCTATAGCCATACAAAGTGCTCGGCCTGCAGACAGCAGCCCTATGCCCACATACTGTACCACTCGGGGCAAATAGAGATATGTGTCCAAGACGCCATGATAGTGAGCATACAGCCAGATTGGTAGTGTATACAAACTGCCTATCACCACTATCCCAAGTGGGTTACGGAAATCTGGAAGTATACGAAGCATAATACTGTAAGTGGGGTGACGGGGCTTACCATAATGGAGTACCGGGTATTTTATTTACTGCACTTGTGTACTCCATGGAAGTCCCTTTATTTTCTGTACTTTGTAACGGCCATTATTTCTTAATTCTTAATTTTCTTTGTGTTGTACTGCGGCAAAATTACCTGTATCAGTGTACTGGGCGTTCCTTATATCCTTCTCAAATGAATCCTGCTTTTGAGACCACTTGGCTATAAACACTGTATTTTGTCAGTTTGTTCCTCCCGCCCTTCTCCCCCCCCCCCCCCCCCTCCATCCCACAGTGTAGCCTTTTCTGCATTACTTCACCTGTTTTGAAAGACTACCTGCTCAGAGCTTACCCTGGCCATCAGTATAAGGCCAACAAAGAGAAGTTTCTAAGGTACCACCCAGTCCATGTCCGAGTCTCACATGAACACTTTTTATTCCCTCAAGGAAGAAGAACATATTATTTTTGTGTAATTTTGGCCTGCTGTAATTATAGTTTATTTTCCCTTTTTAGCTCAGCTGACTTACCAGTCAGGCTGAGCATTTAGGAGGCAAAGTTGTCTGCTGTCCATCCATTGTCCATCCGTTCACAATTACATTTTCGACTTCTCCAAAACCGTCCGTCAGATTCGCTTCAGACTTGGTGGCAATATACCTTAGGTGGGTCTCTACCAAGTTTATTCAAATGGTCATGCTCCTGTGGTTTCAGAATTTTTTTATTTATTTTTGGGTTATTTTTGGGGGGCAAATCTTAAAAAAAATCTCCAAAACCGCTCACCCATTTGCTTTGATATGACACAGGGACACTCCTAGGAACTCATAGTTCTTAATTTGTTCACCAGGTGGCACTGCCTTTTTTCCATTCTTTTATGATTTTTTTGTGTGTTTTTGCTATTTTTGACTTCTCCAAAACTGTCACTCAGATTAAGATAAAACTTATTGGATATGTTCCTTGTGAAAGGGTCAAACAAAATTTTTCACTAGGTGCTGTCGACTACTGACTTTTAACAATTTTTTCAATTTGGGTGCTTATCAGTAATTGCACCTGTCATATTGATTACTATATAAGTCAATGGGCATTCTAATGGTAATTCATATTTTCGACTTCTTCTCTGAAACCGTCAACCGGATTGACTTCAAACTTGGTAGCAATGTACCTTGCATGGATCTGTACCAAGTTTGTTCAAATGGTCACTCTTCAGTGATTTTTATATTTTTTCTGACGTTCTTTTTTGTGGCAAATCTTTAAAAAATCTTCTTCTCCAAAACCACTCACCCAATCGCTTTGATATCACACAGAAACAATTCTAGACACGCCAAGTTCTGAATGTGGCGCTGCAATTTTAAACAATTTTTCATTGATTTTTTGTGTGTTTTCGCTATTTTCAACTTCTCTAGAAGAACTGTCATTCAGATTAAACTTCAACTTTGTGGACATGTTGCTTGTGAAGTCAAGCAAAGTTGTTCGCCAAGTGGCACTGCTGTGGATTCCTGATTTTTAACAATTTTTTCAATTTGGGTTCTTATTGGCAAATGCAGCATTCGTATTGATTACTATGCAAGTCAATGGAGATTCTAATGCTAATTCATATTTTCCACTTTTTCTTCGAAACTGTCATCCAGATTCACTTCAAACTTGGTGGCAATGTACTTTGGATGGGTCTCTACCAAGTCGTTTAAATAGTCATGCTTTGGTGATTTTTGGATTTCTTATGAATGTTTTGGGGGGTTTTTTTTTTGGCAAATCTTAAAAAATCTTCTTCCCCCAAACTGCTCACCAAATTGCCTTGATATCACACAGGAACACTGCTAGGGTCTCTTAGTTCTTAATTTGTTCACTAGGTGGCACTGCAGCTTTTAGCTCAGCTGACTTGCTAGTCAGGCTGCACTTTTAGGAGGCTCAGTCATCCGTCTTAGAAATGCTTCCAAAGGTCATATGCACTCAGTTAAACCTCAACAGAGGTCTATTCAGTTGCAACCTTGATTTTGTGGGACAAACTTAGGTCAGCTGAGCATGGGCTGTTCATGCAGCCCTCTACTTTATGACAAATATTGCTAACAAACACAAAACTGCCTGTTTCACCAATTTTGTTAAAAATGTACCTCAGGCACTCACAATTTAATTTGCATGGCCTAAATTGGCAAAAGGAAACAATTTGTAGCTTTTTCATAAATATTGCTTGAGGTTCAATTCACACATTTTACCGAGTGACATGTTTACAAGACAATACTCTGTACTTTTTATTGCACATAGTATGAGGGTATTGTCAAATTTTCTTATGAGTTAATTAAGAAATGGTGGATCTTTATAAATTTTCAGAGCACACCTTGCCTGCATAACATGACCACTTCTGGATCTGCCACAGATGTGTAAGTGATCAGAGAGCCATTGTGTGGCCTCTCTATGTGCAGGGATGTGTGTCTTGAGGCAATGTAACATGCACACATCTTGGAAGGTACACATGAAGAGCTGTGTAGTTCCACTGGAGTAATTGTAATTAATTTTCAGATGAATGCTTGACTTCAAAGCAAACTGAGCCCCATTATATCTCTACTACAAAAGTGGAATGGACAAAACACAGAAGTCAGTCTGTTTAGCCGGCAAAATTTGTAACACAAAGCAAAGGTTTGGATCCTTCTATCGTGCCCTGTATAGTCTGACTGGTTTTGCCAGTAGTGTGGCTCGTCAGGGACTGAAAATTTCAATGGCTGCAGCGTGGTACTGTTAAAAACAGAACGTACGTTTGTTACATGATAATACAGTTTGTTCGCAACAGCTGGTAGAAGTTGCTAACGCCGAGTTAAACTTAACGTCTATGGTGAGCTTTGGTGTTTTCTCAGACCATCTATACTCACCCCTCCATTATCTAGTGACATGGTGTGGCAACCTAAATGCAAATTGCATGTAGTTTTTGGGTGCTTTTGTCTCCCAGATGTATTTATGGGAGGAGGCATCCTTGGTAGTGTCATAACACATCCTAGTGACCATCCTCTACCCACTTTATAAAGGAGGCAGAGAGGGGGTATTTACTCAAATATGTATCAAGATATACAGTAAAGAAAAATTTCTTGAATAATTATAAAAATATAGGGATATTAACTGAGTATCCCTTAAAGATGTGTAGTAGCTATGAAATGGGAGAGATTGAGTTGCTTCCAGCATTATACATCATGTTTAGCAGGCAAGGCGAACACCACTGAAAGTACTATGTATCATGCATTCTCACACATGTTTAGATGATGCTCAACTTTCACTGCTAATTTCACAACATCCGGATCTTTTTTAAATACTTTATCATGCTTTCACAACTATCTTTCAATCAACAATCCTTCAAGTTAACAGATGGTGGTTCATAGAAATATTTTGCTGTGTCCAGGGAGTCGACATACGTACTGTTGACACAGACTTTCTGTATGAGGACTGGGGTGTTCACATAGGCTTGTTTCCACTCGGCACCTTGTGTATGTGTACATACGAACGTGAGCCACTCCACCACAACCACCAGGTATCCAAACTGAAACACACAGGTGTAAAGATCTGTATACAGTGAAATCTGTTTTGAGAGACCACCCCTACAGCAGGCCAAAGAGTGGTCATGTAAGGCAGGTGGTCTCTCAATGGAGGTGCAATAACATGGGAGAGATAGCAAAAGGGACTTTGGAAATATGGTCTTAAAAGGTAGGTGGTCTTTCATTACAGTGGTCGCTCAAAACAAGTTTCACTGTATGTGTGGTATGGAGGAACAAGGTGGAAATCCTGGGAGAAATACATCAAATGCACTCGGCACTGTTTAATTAAGTAGGGTACAAATGTATAATACATGTGGGCCATGTAATTATTTATCATGCAGAGTCAAATGGAAAGTCAGCTATAAAGTAGATATGTATCTTAATGTACAGTGATCCCCTTCTTATAAGGCCACCCCAAATGCACTAGAAAAGTGAGGGGTGGCCTGTCTTGAAGGGTAAAATACAATGAAGATGTCATACTTGCTGCATGGAGAACTGGCCTCTCTACACGGAGGTCTTAAAAGAGGAGGACCACTGTATACTGAAAGGATGTTTTGCATCACAGATTTTTTAGAATATCATTTAAGCCTTCCTTACAGGGGAAAAGATTGGAATTGTGAATTTTATTCTACAATCAATGGCACCAACTTTTATCCTATTATATTTTATCAAGTACAGTGGAACCCCTGCATCACAAATATATCATCAGGAATTTGTGCCGCTGAATTTTCAGTCAGCTGAGCTTATTCTTTCACTCTGCATCCATTATCCACCAGCATCCAAGAGAGGTCTAGTAGGAACTGACTGGGTCACAATAGGCAGGCAAAAGCTCCTCCATGAGGATTATAATAATGACAATCTACACACATCTCTGTTCAAATGTTTCCACACTTACAATTTGAGATACCAAATAAGTATAAAATTAGTTCCGTGAGACTTTATTGAATGTTTCAATGCTGGGCTCCTTAATTCCCATGTACTACTGTCTGTAACACAAAATAAAAGCTGATACAAATCTGATAACAAGAGGACTGTGACAGCTAGTCCTGTGCTCGGCTGACATGTACACATACCCTTGCCAATCATAAAACAAGGTATCAGCTAATATGTCCGATTTGCTGCTATCTGTCTTGTGCAGTAACAACGTAAATGTGTAAATACCCTACAAATTTGTCCTGATGTTGATAATTTGTTACAAATCAGAAAATGGTCTCTGAGAAGAAAGTTAAGATTTAAGCCAGAAAAGAACAAAAAAAAAAAAAAAGAAGAGAAATGTGGAGCCCTACAATGTATAATGTAACAAAGATATTTGAAAAGCTAGTTCATCCTGAAACTGGGATTATGTATTGCGACCACGGAATGGCTGGGTCTCGAACCAGCAACCTTCCGCATGAATCACCTAGCTGAAAATAGGAAATGCCCATTCCTCAAAAAGAATGGTTCAATGTAGGCAGGTATGCCATAACTGACATGACTGTATTTGCAAAAAATTCTCGCATCAGGGGCACTGAGCCCTCCCCCCATCATCCTTGCAATCTCCTGAATTCCAACTGATAAATCAGGAGCATCTCCTGAATTGGGAGAAAATAAGTTGCAACCTGTCAACATGGCCCAGCTCATTGCATTTAATCCAGTACAAGCACTGTATTATGTGATACTGGTGAATGTTAAGCATATCACATGCATGATTGTATATTTAAACCTACTTAAAGATAATTCTTTAGTCCATCATATTGCTGCTACCATAACATCATGCACAATCATCATTAAAATTATTTTGACTTCTGTCGACAACTGATGCCAGAGTAATTTTATTCACAAAATTCTACACTATCTAGGCTAGTTTGGATCTACTTTTTCTTCTTAGCCATAAAGACATGAACATGAGGCATGAAATATGGTGAGTGGGGCAGGCTTCTTCCAGATTACTTTGGAATTTGAGATATCTAGTTAGTTTACCAGTCTGTTTTATCAATTTGCCACTCGGATACATATAATGAAACAATGTTGACTGCATTCAAATTTTTTTTTTGGAGCAAATATGATGATGGCAAGGCCAAAAATTGCCAATTGTCCTTTCCTGTAATGCCCGACTGGTTTCGACGCTGCTGTGTCTCATCAAAGGCTGGTGTAACAGTTGTGCTTTATATAGTTGGGTGTGACATTCACATAACTAATATCAAGGTGTATGTGTCATGTCCTTGGTCTCGCACGTGTGATGTGACTACAGTCAAAATTGACATAGTTGTCATGCTTAACCCTGTTCGCAGTGCACCATGGGTACGAATGGGTATCACAACTGTGACACTCACCACACCCAGATGACCTCTGGTCTGTAAGAATTTAACATGGACCTGCACAAATCCCTGGATATTAAAACACAGAAGAAATAAAGTCACTCCTGAAGTGATTCATCAGAGCAAGGAGGGTAGAGAGTATCTACCCGCCATGATCAGAGGTTCATATAGAGTGCAACTGTCCTCATTACAAGGTCGTTAACATTTTGTGTCTCTCTGATAAGAGTATCAACTTATCCTGACAGGGAAGGGCACATGTTGCCAGTTATAGGGTGGCACGCATAAAGTGAACAATACAGTGAAACTTGGCTAAACTGACCATCTCCGCGGGACAAAGTTATTGTCTTAGTTGGTCTTTCATACGAGGTATAAATAGAAAGATCTTAAGCAAGGTGGTCTTTTAAGACAGGTGGTCTCTTATTGGAATTGTCGCTCAAGACAGGGACCACTGTGCTGTAGTGACTGAGCAAGAATCCTAGAAAAACATACTTACTTCGTAGATTCTACACCATAACATGCCGCGGCCCAGGACGTCAATCACAACATCAAACTGAAGATGGTCAAAAAATGCAAAATGCAAACATGCAAAGAATTGTGTTCTAGATGCCTGACATTATAACACTAACTAAGCCAAACAAAAAATATATCTAGGTTTCCTGTTACATGCTCAATAAAATCCAGGTAAGTTGGTTGCACTTTCACTTTATTTTTGGTTCAGTTTGATTGGATTTTGACGGTAATATCACTGGCTTGACACTGCAAATTGCCAATTTATTCATGTATGGAGTGGTTAACAAGCATATGTTTTAAATCTTTTACTTTTCCACTTCCATTAAAAAAAACAATTTCTGAGTTTTTTTAGGCATGTGGGCTCGGTAACTGGAAACAGATATTATTTTGTTTGGTCTTGCTTACAATAGATATATTATATCGTATAATATGCAGTTCAGCATGTATGCAATCCATTAAATGATTTACCGGCTAAATGGGGTCATTCAGTATCCCGTCAGAAGTCTATAATCTGAGATGCCTCATGCATGGAGCTAAAAATTAACTCAATACGTGATGATTAAGTATTGTTTTCTGTAAATGAGTTCAACGGTCCTCCTCAGCTGCCTGGGTAGACACAGACTTCTATACATGTATTATCTGTGATTTTTTTCAGAATATCAGTAGATAAACGATGCAATGTGGCCTTACTGCTGCATGAAGAACTGCTTCGCAGGCAAGTAAATAGTGCATAGTTTGTACAAATTTATAATTGCAAAGGTCAGCCAGGCTTTAATAAAAGCAATATGTTTGCATGCACGTATTTATGAAACTAGAAGATGGTAAGATTTCCTCAACATCATACATACCCAGGCACCAAACGCTGAACATTGGTTCAGCTTTCTCGCAGCATAGCCATCAAAAGCTACAAAGCCACAAAGACACAACATTTATAACAGACATGTATTTAAAATTTCAACAGAATAGTCTCTAAATATTAAATTTCAAATGGAGCTACAGATATACAGGACTGTATCTTTTTAATCCCTTTCTATCCATGCATTTATTCACTCCTAACAGTTCCTTTTTCTTTTTTTTTTTTTTGATCTTTACTTGCTGGAAGCAAATGGAAAATGCACTTTAAAATTTCAAACATAAAAGAGCCTTTTTATTTTTCATTTTTTTAGCTGAACCACTTGAGTAACAACAGGCCTTGTGCAGATTAAAACAGTGAAAATTCATGCTACTTATGATCATGAGACATAGTTAGACAATCTGGTAATGACATTATAAGTAATAACTTGTGTTACGTTATTCATATGTGTATTTATTACATATCCCCCAAAGAAACGGATCCATAGTGTTTACCCTTGCTGTCCGTGGTCTCCGTCCCTGCGCATCTTATTTTCCTTATATTTCTGGACCTATTGCCTGTTCTAATTTGTTACAGATAATCTATAGGTCTGGGAAATTTTTCCTATATAATAATATATGACCTGAAGGTCAAAGGTCCAGGTCAAATCAACATTGCATTTTTTTGATGACTCAGCAATTTTCATATATTGGCTTATACCTTCTTAATGGTGCATCGTAGAAGGTTACTTCATATGTATTACACAGTACTAGGAAAGTACCTATGGGCTTTCAATTTGTATGATTTATTTTAAACCTAAGTGACCTTGAAAGGTCAAACTGCATTCATTCCATTGATTACTATGTGAGTCAATGGGGATTGCAATGCTAATACACATTTTCAACTTCTTGTCCAAAACAATAAACCAGATTCATTTCAAACTTGGTGGGGATGTACATTGAGTAGGTATCTACCAACTGTGTTCAAATGGTCATGTTTAATGATTTTTGGATCTTTACTGTTTTTTTGTGTTGGTTTGTTTGCCTGTTTGTTTGTTTTTTTGTTTTTGTTGTTTTTGTTTTTGTTTTTTTTGTTTTTTTTGGGGGGGGGGGGGGTGAGGGGTAATTTTTGCATTCCTATTGATTACCATGCAAGTCAATGGGGTCTGCATAGGTAGTTCACATTTTGAATTCTTCAAAACTGTAAGCCAGATTCACTTGAAAGTTTTGGTACAGATGCTCCACAGATTTTGAGAAGTTTTTTCATAGATTGTGCATGACCTTCAGGTCAAAGGTCAAGGTCACAATGCCTTGCAAAATAAAATGTTTTCCAATCACATCTTTGGATGGGTATGATTGAAGTCCATCAAGCTTTGTCATTATTTACCCAGGTTAGACTTCCCTTAAATTTGGTAAAAGGTGACCTTGAAGTAAAAAGTCAAGGTCAAGCGCTTCTGCAGAAGAATGGTGACCCTGTTAAAGGGGTGGCCTCTGGCGAGAGTTGCCTGCTCAGGGGATGCATAATGTTTTTCGCACGAAAAACTCGCTTCCAGTTGGCTATGCTTTCATGTTCTTACATTCTTTAAATTTACGTGTGTCAATTGTATTACCAAATTTCAGAAGCCAAGCAGCCCATGCCATCTGAAAGAAGCATGTCTGGGAATTTGAGGCTGTGAAATATGCTTGATGCTTTCCAGCTAATGACCTGTTGATTAATTCACTTGACCTTGAAGCCTTGAATTTTCAAAATTTATACATCAAATATGACAATAGTGATTAATCAAGATGTAGGTTTAGACATCGACACTGAATGGACTGGTTATGGAGGATAGAGAGATTGGATTTCTTGTGCAGAATCACATGGAAGATCTGGCAATGTTGCTCCTTTGTGGTTAATAAATGTATCTCAAAAATAACCTACAGATGGGACTAATGAGTTGGCAGTCTGCGCTTGCATTTGTGCATGCACAGACTGCCAACTATAGGTTTATATTCAGTTTTGTTACCACGGAACTCAACTTTTCAAACTCATGTTTCAAAACACAGCTTATTTACACATTTTGAAAGTCAATATGCTGATTCTGAGTCAACTGGTGTAAACTGACAGAGCTGTTTACCTGATGAATTGCACTGTTTTACACCTGACACCCTATCATGGGGCCTTGCAAATAGAAGACATCTGTTAGGTGCTGCATTGGTAAAAATTTATTTAAATCTCCGGTTTTTCACAGTGCAAAGATTTGACAGTAAACATGGTAGAATTTATGTAGATCTATAAATGGTCCAATTCTATATATAATATATAACACTTACATAATAATATATGCATCTGTGTTTGAAGAGGCGCTGAGCAAGATTTTGTTTTCAGAAAGAATAAAGTTTTGACTTACCATCTAGCACAGTGGAGATGATGTATAATACAAGAAAGGCAACTGGGTGACTGTGAAAGTACAACCACGACCAGAATAACAGCACCAGACGGCCATAACCTGCCAAAAATACGTATATGTGTACAGTACCTCTATTAGTTTTGTTTTCTTTAAGTTCATACACCTGGGCCCCTGAAAACTTGGTGGAGATATATCTTGGGTGAGTCTGTATGAAGCATATCAGATATACAATACTTCAGTGATTTTTGGATTTTTATCATTGTTTAGGTTTTTTTTTTTTTTTTTTTTTTGAAAAGCATTAATCTTCTTATGTATGGCCAATGGCTTTGAAATTGCATAAAACACTTCAGCATACCACATAATGCTGATGTTCTCAAGCAAACTCGTTAAAATAGAGAAAAACAAGAGGCTCATGGGCCTAGTGCTCTGTTGACTTGGGACGTATACCAATAACATAGACTCGGAACAAAATGAGCAGGTTGGGTTAACTGATGCATTTGATTGGGAACACAAAGTACAAGAGAAACATTGATCTAGAGAATAGATTCTTTTCTGCATTGATGTCCAAGCTATACCCTACCATCACCAAATAATTTCTCTCAACTTTACAAGCCTTGTGACCTGTGAAACCTACGTCACACTTATCCATATTCCACAATATTTTAACCTATCAATTCTGGATGTCTAGATTAATTACTTTTGAGGTATTGAATTTTATTTTGTTCAACACATTTTGGCTCATAATTTCCATCAAACTATAGGTGGCACCACTGGTATATTCATCAATCAAGACTTTGACCTGCTTCACAATGACACCAAATTTCATAATGATCCACTAAAAATTACAAATTGTACCGCATTCACATGATTTTCACATTTTGACTGTGACATTCCAAGCGCCCATATGAATTTCACCTTCAACTCCTATTACATTATTCGAATCAATGGTTTAAACATATATTATTAAGGCATTATTCGAATAAATTTTAAATTTCATCCAGTATCCAGCTATCCACATATGGTCTGTTTATTCAAATTGGGCAATAACTTTGGCACTGACAGAACTCGACGCATATGCATCAACAAAAAACATATGCATCAACAAAAAACTGTCTGAATATGTTCAAATGAAATATGGAGTCCCCCAGGGATCAATAATTGGCCCACTGCTGTTTTTTTTTTACATTAATGATCTTCCTTGGTATTGAAATGACACAAAAATCAGCATGTATGCTGACGATGTAACCATATACAGCTTCTGCCAAATCTGTACGTCAGGTGGAAAATCACCACCAATACCAATGCTGTAAGGGCTGGTAAGTGGTGCTCATACAATACTTGTAATGCTTCTCAACGAAGCAAAATGCAAAGCCATGTTAGTCACCAGGACAAAATGTGTACAAACCATCAACCAGACCCTCAAGGTATCCATAAATGGAACTCTTACGGATAACATGGAGGGTCACCAAGTTCTTGGACTGCATATAAGCAAAAACCTGTCTTGGGAATATGCATATTAAATCGGTTTGTATAAAAGTAGCATTTGCCCTGAGTACCTTCCGTAGAATATGCCATCACCTGCCTTTTCGTGTAAGGATGATGTATGTCAATGTCTATGTGCCCCCCCCCCCCCCATAGAGATTTTTGCTGTACCATATGGAGTCCTAACTGCCCAAAAGATCTCTTGCAGAAAGTTAAGATGGAAGATCTGAAGCCAGCACCTTTGGATAGCCTCTAATCACTTTTTCATATTTTTGGACAGTCTGATACTTAAAATACATGCTCCCAAAAACTCAGATGTGTGAACATAAAATTTATATGAGAAAATTGATCTCAAAACTTCTGTTTACACTGAAAAGTTTAAGCAGTGCTGGGCACATGGCTTTGTTTGCATGGGCATGATAATGAACCATAGGTTTGTTTGCACAGTCATTAGTCCATGACCCCTGGAAACCAATTGAGCCATTGACAAAGGGTCACTCACAGGAAACCATTAGCCCTGGAGAGAAGAATGGGCCAGTTCAGACTAATCACTCCCATTGTTCTGATTACTTTGAAACTCTTTATTGATGTAAAAACAAATTAGCACAATCCACTTACACTTGGGGATTAGCACATCCCCAAATATGGAAAGCTGCATGTGAACCCACACACAGACAAGCCAAGTATGATGTCCCCAAGTTAAAAAAGTTGAGATTTAAGCCACAAAATATACTTTTTTTTTTTAATGACAACATCACAGAGGTAAAGCTACAAGTTTATTTCACACAATAATTAAAACACAGGACAGAAGAAATGAGTATGTGTCATATTATAGCCATAAATGCATAAGAATTGGCAACTTTTTCTTGTAATGCGATTTTCTCGGAACTGTTTTTTGCTTAACCTCTACAATTTGTATCTCGCCTCACAAACATACAAATTGCCCTATCACATTAAAATCAACAGACATTAAAACAAAAATATCATATCCAGGAATGGTTTCCAGGATTTTTTTTTTCTGGCAACCCCTTCCATGACTTTTGGAGCCATTTATAGAAAGAAAATGAACAACCTGTCAGGACTAAATTAAAAATTTTATAACTTTTTACTTATGCTTTTTCAGGACTAACCATTGAATTTGATCCTGGATATGGACATATATTTTAAGTTTCTTTTGATTTCAACTTGAAACAAACAATTTTATGTGACTTCTGTGCAAAAAAATGAGAAAATCCTACCAAGTCAGAAAGAATGCTAAAAAATCTCAGAAAATTTCAATCCTGCAAAAAAACCTATGGATAAAAATCTATGAATATGTAGTAATGTACTTGTGAAAAAATTAAATGGGTAATATCGATCCAAAGATGCCATTCTCACAGCGCACTAGCTTCAGAGCTTCCAACTTAAATGCTTACATAAGCAAGCAGCCTACTGGACACTTAATGTATCATCTGTTAGGCTCAGTTACAGGGAGCAACTTTACAAATTAAACTTTGATCAGCTAAGCACAATCTCAATTTGCCCAAATCTAAAACCTGACATATTAAAAGACGCACAACTTATTAAAGTGCAATGATATGGAACAGCTTACCGAGGGATGTTGAGGACTCTCCAAGCTTTGGGACATTTACATGAAGATGCACAGCCTTCATTAATGTCATTGCCTTGACCAATAATATATACACAGTGAAACCGGTTTTGAGAAAACTTTAATGAAAGACCACCTGTCTTTAAGACCATAATTCCAAAGTACCTTTTGCTAACTTTCCCATGTTATTGCACCTCCATTGATAGACCACCAGCCTTAGATGACCACATGTTAACCTGCCCTAGGGGTGGTCTCTCAAAACAGGCTTCACTGTATATATACTTCTGAGCCAAGTGCAATGATGCAAGTCCATGGGAAAATAATTAATGATTTCTTACCTTTACCAGTTTAATTGGTATGGTATACGTTAAAAACACACCTACTACCTATTGTAGGTTTAATGTGGTCATTCATCATGGATAGCTCTACAAAGAAATATACCTCAAAGTCATGAGAAATGAGAACTATGGCCATGAATTGCAGGAACTGTGGTACTGTAGCATTTATTTGTAATGGACAAGGTAAGATGATAATTTATTGCATTACTGATAATGATACATTGTATTGAAGAACCATTTTTTTTCACACTACAGTACACTATTGATTGAATAGTTCATTGTTCAACCACCTGTTCCACATGATGCATGTTAATCCAGTGAAACCTGTTTTGAGAGACCACCCTTAAGGCAGGCCAAAAATGGGTCACATAAAGTAGTTGGTCTCTCAATGGAGGTACAATAACATTGGAAAGACTTTCAAAATATGGACTTAACCCATTCCACACCAGTCCCTGAATTTTCTGTATATTTACCTAGATTTAAGATGACAATTGCATATATGTACATGTATTTAAATTCTTCACGAAAAGAGCTTTTGTTCAAGTACCAACATGCCTATAGTCTTAAGGCAGTGCCAGAACCACAGACCAAGGCCTGCGACTATAGTGTGGAATGAGTTAAAAGGCAGGTGGTCTTTCATTACAGTGGTCTCTCAAAACAGGTTCAACCGTACGCACCGTATGGGGGTCTATGCACGTCAGCACAGTTAGACTGTAGATGCACAAGAATACTAGGTATATCTGAACTGAACTGAAAAGCAGGATACATCTGCGGACCAGATGGGAAGCCAAATAGCTACTTTAGTAACCTTCCCCACATGGCAGGTTACACAAAAATATGGTAAATGTGACAAACAGACACATGTATCACCACCGCATGTGCTGCTGGTTAACATCTGGTGGTCACAGAACATATGCACAGATACACAATATTTAATACTTCATATACACACGATACACATATGCAAACTGGGTCTGGATGCAAAAGCATATAGGATTACCATGGTTACATGCAGATATTTCTCCAGTCTGACTGAAACCTGGATTAACAGACAATACTTAAAACATGGTACCAGATGTACTGGCAACGTAAACGTACATGCAAATAAACATGAATGTCAGTAACTATAGGCCTCGCACCTTTATCATGGTTTACAAAAAACTGTTTCCAGTGAAGCAAAACTGAACAAAAATATGTTATTTTGCAATTTATGCAACCTATTTTTAATTTAATTTATTTTATTTATTTATTTCAGGGTTGAGAATGCCCAGAGTGTATTTTGGCTACTCCAGGAGCAAATTGGCAACCTTCTGTACCCCACCCCAGGGATTTTAACAGTTTTGAAGAAGTTAGACCGGACTGAGAACATTTTATTTTGTTGGAAGAAAAGCAATGTTGGCAAAAAGTTGCCAAATGGCAACCAATTCTCACCCCTGTTATTTATGTATTTTTTATTTTTTGCATATTACCTTGCCAAAACATTTGAAACTGCAAATAGCCCTGGCACAGATATAAAATGCTTTGTGTACTTAACACAAGTAAATACGGAAATTATGCACCCTGGTGTAATGATTTTTATGCAGCCATCTCATGGGCATAATACTTGATCATTCAAAATTCCTGCACCTATAACCTACAGGTTCTTGAAACATTATCTGGTCACATGGATCAACCAATGATACCAGCATATATCTTATTTGTCATGCGATTCACTCAATCTCAACTCAACATTACTTCTAGTACATATATTTACACACACACATACATACATGTGTCACACAAGTCCACCAATATTCCAGAGAATGTGGGCTACACATTCCCATCAAAAAGGCAGAAGCAAGAATGGAGGATTCAGATGCCAATCCAGCAATTTGTCACTAATTCAGCAGGATTGGGATGAATATATTTATTTTCTGACATGTATTCCCCATTACTTCCCGCTGTGATTAGCAACTTTTTTTCCCCTAAAAACTACCATATAAACACCAAACTGGTCATGGTGAAATTAAGTGCTCACAATACAACATGTACAATTTAGCTGAAATGTTAAAAAATATTTTACCACCTCAACTGCAAAGTAACCTTTCTTGAGTTATTGCTTATCCTACCAATTTTGACTAAATTTGGTGAAATCCTTCTCAAGATATCATGTCCACATTGAAATTCACTAATATGGCTATGACCTTGGGAATTAAGTCAAGGTCACCAACCTTTGAAATTGACCTAGACCTTGATAAGTAACATTATCTTACTAAGTTTGATTGAATTTGCTGAAATCATTCTGGAGTTATCAAGGGTCACCGATCTTCAAGCTTTATTTAGACCTTGGTTAGTAACATTACTCTACCAAGTTTGATTAAATTTGGTAAAATCCTTCTCGAGTTATCAAGTTCATGTATCAAAATGCACTAATGTGACTTTGGGAATTAGGTCAAGGTCACCAATCTTCGAACTGGACCTTGTCGCCATACAGGACTATATGCCTGTGCAAATTTAAAGCCCCAGCTCAAAAACTTCCAATCATGCAGAAACTGAAAGTTTTAATGTGGCTCTATGACCTTGGATATTGGGTCAAGGCTACCCATCTTTGAACTTGACCTAGACCTCGGTTGGTAACATTATCCTACCAACTTTGATTAAATTTGGTGAAACCCTTCTCAAGTTATCATGTTTGGTGTCAAAATTTACTAATGTGGCTATGTGACCTTGAGAATTGGGTCAAGGTCACCCAGCTCCCAAATACACCTTTATGTGAAATATTATTTTACCAAGTTTCATTCACTTTGGTGAAACCCTTCTTGAGTTACCATACATGTACACATCGAAGAACAAGAAGAAAATGTGGAAGAAATGGATGCAAAAAAATATGTAATCGCACACAGGGAATTATGTGGCTTTACACCAGATGGCACCTCTAAAGCAGGAACATAATGTAGGCTGTGGGTATTGTAATGGTAACCATAAGCAGGGCATGTATTAATATTCTTAACTACTGTCGTAAAAATCACCAAGTCTGTCTTCACTGCTATAGACATGGTTGCTCTAACTGCAGCGAGGCAGCTATTGTTACAAATGACTCGTGCTAGTCATGCTTTGTGCTGCTGTAGAAATGACTACCATAACATCTTGGAGGTTGCTATTGTTTCCTCAGGTTGGTCAGTCTGTAACTAATATAACAGAGACTAAACTTTATTGCTCTATGGTTGTAATAAGGCATTGTAAATAACAACTCGGAGCAAGTTGAAAATACATTGTACACCAAGAAAAAATTGGGGTTTTCTGTTTACTAAGTGATCCACAGTTTGTCCCATTTCATATCCAGAATGAAAAGAATTACGTAAGAAATTATAGAAATCAGTCTCTGATCTGGTAGTCAGAGACCAGGTAAAGTAGATGCGACATTTAGTTCCTTTTGCAGCAGATTGCCAAACAAATGGGGTCTTAATGGGATCTTTAAAAGGCTGCATGTGAATGTACATGTAGATCTAGTTAAAGATGCAGGGCGGAACCAGTTAGTTCAAAGTAGAATTAAACTGATCTGTTGTTGTAAACATATTTATTTCACCTTGATAGCCCTATAGTTACATTAAAGTAATCGAGGGGTTTTCCAGACATACAATGGACACACAGGTATATTTACGAAACTAACAGTCCTGACAAAACTGTACATAAAATGTAAATATAGGTACACAAACAAAGGTGACCTCTACTTAAAAATTAAACAGATTTGGACACCAGGAGCTAGAAAACAAAAACACTTTGATTCATTAATTCAGGTATGCACTACTTTACAAATGTGTTCCTTTAATTTGATATCAAGGTCTGGACTTCATGCTAGCAAAATTATGACAAAACACTGCCTATAGAGTTTTGAAAGAAGTGATTGACAAGCCTCTGGTGTCACAATGAAAGTTACCTCTTGTACTAACTTTACTGTACCATAAACCATTTTGTAGAATAAGACTAATTTAAAATATTTTCACTGAACTACTAGGGTTTGCCAACCGAGCTTCGCAAGCAACCTAAAAGGATCAGTGTGATGTAATGCCCCAATGCGAATCTGAGCAGCTTCATAATGCACTAATAATTTAGATAATTCTTGAATACAAAATTGTCAAACAGAACACAACCATATTCGAAAATGGGGTGAATCATGGACTTATATGATTTAGATAGTGCATTTAGACGGAGTCTGCATTTAAATCTTTTCAACAATTCAGCTTTTTTGCTTGCTTTATCAGTAGTTCTTAAAAAAAGATCTTTCCACAACAAATCTGAACTTAATGTAATACATGTATGAATGACTGGCACCCTGTCACAACAAATTACACAAGGAATTAGATATACTTTTAGCTGTATTCTTTAATAAAGTATACTGCCAACCCCATCAGAGCCAGTTGCAGATGATTTTAGGGCTAAAAGTATATTTACCATGTCCGTTATACTGGCTGAGAATAAATCA
This sequence comes from Hermodice carunculata, assembly GCA_964020975.1. NCBI lineage: Eukaryota > Metazoa > Annelida > Polychaeta > Eunicida > Amphinomidae > Hermodice > Hermodice carunculata. The sequence continues at coordinate 88,604,092 of OZ026620.1, read as the reverse complement.
AGTCTTGCTTCTTTGACAAATCTGGCAAAATCTGAGAATTTTCCTCCACAGGCAATTTATTTTGAGATGCAAAACATTTGTTGAAAATTTCTGGCTTTTCGGTTAAGATGGAAACAACAGGTATCATTTTTAATTAACGGAGGAATGGATTGGTGGACCTTACAACTGAGAATAGACTTGGTCAGAGACCACCATCATTTCAGATTCATATCTTACTATCAATTTCCTCAAGATTGCAATTTACAAAATTAAGCTGTAATTGCTTTAGTTAGCATTGACACCAGCATTGAGCAAGCATTTAAAAATCTGAAAATTATACATATCACCTGACCTTAGATACTGCTTCCGAGCATGTACACACTTTCTTAGAACTGAAAATCTTAATCTCATTAAACATCCATGGTTTGTCTCTTGGATGAATTTAAACATTTTGATTAGGTACAAATGATTTCAGAATACCCACAAACAAACCAAACCAAAAAGAATTCATGTCGTCAATACCATCAAAAGTATTGAACCCAGAATCCCAAGGTGCATTGGATAGACACTCAAAACATCATCAAAGTTCGCATTTTAAGGTCCAAGATTCTGTGATAAAAAGGCTTTTCCCACGGAAAGAGAAGGGCAAAATTAGCATATATTACTGCATGATCTGAATTTGAAATAGGTGGCAATGTTCCACTGTCGAGGACCAATCCAGGATAATCAGTGATTATCTGAGCTAACTGGGAATTAGTACACTCAGTTGAGAGTCAGTTCATTTATGTGCTGAAATAGATTATTTTGACTGGCTATATTTAAAAGACGTGTTCCCAATTCACTATCACTGTGCTCTGAGGCCCTTTGAAGACATCTGTCATTAAAAATCACTGGTGATTGCAAAAATAATTGGGGAAGACTCATTAGCTTGTGATACAGAATACAAGAATTATTCCAGGAAAAAGTTTCACATATCAGCTGATTGATAAGGAGGTCAGTGACACTCGGACAGGGATTTATGCAATAAATCGACGGGCTCTGAGTATGGCTTCCAATCAACACAAATAGAGGAAAAATGTCAGCGGATCTCCTATAATGTATCTATTTTACATGATGGACTGATTTCAGCTTTGTTGGCCTTTAACAGGGGACAATGTTGCATAGGATGTTAAAAAACTTGTTCAATCTAATATATAACATACAAATCTAGATTGGCTCCTGAGCATAATGTATCACTTCTCCAACAATAACTAATCAGGTGTAAGGATGCGGATTCGTACAGTTGCTGTAACTTTAACCAACATATACGCTGGGTTATGGTTGCTGTAACTGTAAAGTTCCACTTCATACAGTAGTCCCTGTCACAAGACACCCCTGTCATGAGAGACCACTTTTCAGATTACCAAGTCCTATACTTCCCATGTTAATTTACCTGTCATGAAAGATCACCCGTCTCATAGGACCATTTTTGGTGCTGTTGGGGTGGTCTCTGATGACGGAGACCACTGTAAAATATAAATGCCCTACTTTCTGCATGACAAGTCCCCTGATGAGCTGGGGGTGGCCTCATGGTGAGAGAAAAGGGCCTTAAAAGAGGGGAACTGCTACAACACTTCTATTTAAGTTGGAACTGAACTCTCTCTCTCTCTCAAAAAAAAAATAAAAAAAAAAAATTAAAAAAAAAAAACACAACCCTGTATGCAGAAACACCAAATTTTCCATAGTAAATCTATGTGTAATTTATTTCACTTCCACTTTATTCAAGGTTACTGGACAACATTCGATCCGATGGGAACACGCAATAGGTAAGGTCAAGATCAACTGTTTCATGTGGATTCTCACTAGGGGGCTGTGTATGCATGTGGGCTAGTTATGGGTATTTCTATTAATTTCCATGGTAATTTGCACCTATGTCACTTTAAAATCACTCTGCCTATAAGCACCAAATTTCTTGTGGTAAAATGGTTGCATATAGTTAAAATACTCCTGTAAATTTGACATTAAAGCTTTTGCTGCAAAACTATTCAACTAATCAAATGTTACTTTAACATTGAATCTAGTGGGAATACACACCTCTAGCCCACAAGAATTTTGTGCAAATATTGGATTGATTACAGTGTATTCAGCCAAATATACATAAAATTGCTAATTGTAACGTCCCCTATTAATGAATATTATCTCTTGCGGCCTTGCCTGCAGCCAGAATTTTGTGTATTTGGTTGTGTATACCCAGCTTAATACACATGAAATTGCTTATTATGTGCTTTCCTATTCTGACATGAAAGAATATTGGGTGTTGGGATTGTGTATTCTGCAAATACGAAATACGAAAAAATGTTCTTCACTGACAGGGACCACTTATTCATTGGAAGATGAGTGAAAATTTGGGTTTTGGACTTTTGTTTGCGTTGACTGAATGAAAATATTGACAGCTTGAAATAGCAATTGATTAATTCAAGCATGTACTCAGTTTGGAGCCACAGATGATTAAAACCTCCACGACTGAAACTTTCCACACTCAGTGCCACTGTCAATGTCACTGGAAGTGGTATACCCTTATCAGTGACAGTTTGTTCATAAATGTGTTTAGGGACCAACCATTAGAATCTTATTGGGGGGGGGGGGCTATGCATTTTTTAAAAAATAAATGATGTACGTCTCAAAATCAGTGAAAAAAATGATGTACTGCTTCATTTACTTTAAAAAAATACAGTACTGCTTGCAAAAGTAAAATTTTTGTACTGTTTATAGTAAAAAAAGTACTATTCAATTAGCAATATTGGAAACTCTTGGTAGTTAATTCAAAATTAAAGGAGACTTGCCTGTAAGTTGAAGTTTGATAGGAATTCTGTCGAGCCATGAAGATACATAGGTGTTACGTGAGATTGAGTAGTCAATTAATATTCATGCTTTAAAGAACGAGAGGTAAGCACATTCCTTGTACAGTCATATGTAGGCCTATGGGAGGGCATCACTGGGTGGGCACGTAACACCTATGTATCTTCATGGCTCGACAGAATTCCTATCAAACTTCAACTTACAGGTAAGTCTCGTTTAATTTTGAATTCTGTCTCACCATTCAGATACATAGGGTCACGTGAGATGTTTAAAGCTGCTTACCTCTCGTGTTGATATTGTACAATTGAAAAAGGAGTCCTGATAATGCATTTTAGTGTTAACTTTTTATTATCGACCTATATAAAACTATAACCTACATTTTCTCGGTTGTAAATCCTTAATAACGTATACAGTGTATTGTTCCGAAATTATACGCAAATATTTCCCTTACGAGGGTATCAATATAATTTGCATGTTCCTGGCATTAATCCTTATGACCATACAAACATCTACCTCTACCTGTTCTACCAATTGTTCCCGTGCTACCGGTACATATACAATGTCTGTTTTGTACAGAGTGTCAATCCGGGTTACTTAGATAGTATTTCTCCCCAGAGCTGCTCTCATTTCTTGTTTATGCATGCATTAAGAATGCTGTGGCTATAATTGCCATTGTCATTAATTGGTTTATTATAGTGTCTGGCAAATGTTCTCTCGTTGGACCATCGTGCAGTTTTTAGAATGGTGTCGAGTGGTACAGCAGTTTTCAGAGCACAACTTGTGGACGCCGCCCTGGTGCTGTGTGGTGTAAAAATTCCAATGTCAATACCAGCAAGTTTCAACAATGTTTTTACCCAGCGGGCTAAGGTATTCTTGCTAACTGCATTGTGAGGTTTTGCAAAACTGATAAACAGTTTTGTACATTCTCCTCTAATGTCTTTCGTTCTCTTAATATATTCTACATAAGTTTCTAATTAAAAACACACAGTGAAGGCTCCTCTGGAAATTTATCTAGCTTCATTTCTGGTAAATGTACTCCGGGTCGTGTCTGCTTTAGAGGGTCCCCTATATTAATAGCTAAGCCTTGTTTATCTACTCTAATATTCCTAATGTCCATCAGATGCAGTGTTTGTGCTCTTTGCCCTGTAAGCAGGGCCATTAGCATAACAATCTTCAATGTTAATTGTTTGAGTTCTAGGTTTTCTACGGGACTCAAGTTTCGGAGATAATTTAATACCACAGTTGTGTCCCAAATCACTCCAGTCTTTGGTATTACGGGCCGCGTCTCATACACTCCCTTCATAAATCTTATCACCAAAGGGTGAGATCCAACATTGCTGCACACGTTTGTCTGTGAGATGGCTGATAAGGCTGATCGAGCCGTATTTAGAGCACTGTATTGTAATCCGTTCTCATAAAGCTGAGCTAAAAACTCTAACACATATTTCAGAACAGGTGCGTGTGGATTGATACCCCTTTCACGTGAAAAAGTAATCCACCTTGAAATATACGTCCCGTACTGTTTCCTGGTAGCAGGTCGCCAAGATGACATGAGGATGCTTTGCACCTGTTCAGAAAACTCTTGTGTTTGTAAGCCTTCCCCGATAAACGAAAAGCCCCCAGTTTCATTTTGGGGAGATTGGGGTGTTCCGTGGTCTTGTAAGGAAGCCGTAGTGATTCCTGTGTCCTGGGAAGTCAAATGGGACAATCAGTCAACATGTTTAACAACCTGGCAAACCATGGCTGTGTTGGCCAGAAAGGTGCTATAATTATTGCATCTGCATGCTCATGTTCAATTTTACACAAAGTTTTACTCAGCAAACTGAATGGCGGGAAAGCGTAAATGAGTTTCTGCCCCCACGCAATCGTAAAGGCGTCTACCGCCATTGCCTCTGGATCAGGTTTCCACGCTACATATGGTTTAAGTTGATAATTCAACCGGGAGGCAAACAGGTCTATTTCTGGCGTATACCACACCCTCGCTAGATGGTGGAAAATATCTGGTCTTAATTGCCACTTAGTGTTATCATGATAAATTCGGCTCTGTGTATCGGCTTCCACATTGAGAGAGCCTTCAATGAAAGATGACGACAGCCATATCTCTCTGTCTATACACCATTGCCACATTTTCTTTGCTAAAGAATTACATGGGGTCTTTCTGCCTCCCATGTAATTTATGTATGCCATAGCAGTTGTATTGTCTACACGGATTCGCACATGTGTATTCCGTTCATTACCGCAAAAAGCTTTCAAAGTGAACCATGCAGCTAGTAGTTCTAGCTCATTTATATGCATTCTCGCTTCAGACTCCGCCCATTGACCTCCTGTCTTATCATCTCCCCGGACCCCTCCCCAACCTATTGTTGAGGAGGCATCCGATGTCAATATTATTTCAGGGTTGCTATCCCATACAGGCTTATATGCCATGTCTATATTACAAATCCACCACTGTAAATCTGCTTTAACTGCTGCAGATATGCATGTGTATGCTTCAAAATCGCCTTTAGCCTTCACAAGTGCTTGTGATTTTTCATTCTCTAAAGTGCGATAGTATAGTTTACCATATCTTACAGCTGGAAAAGACGCAACCATAAGACCTACTAGCTCTGCCAGTTGCCTAATTTTTATTTTGTCTTTGGTGACCATTGTCTGGCACATGTTTCTCGAATGTTTTGCTTTATCCTTAGTCAATCAGACTGTCATGTCCACAGAATTTAAAATAAATCCTAAGTAAACTAGCTTCTGCTTTGGTTCCAACATAGATTTGGCCGGATGAGGTATAAACCCTGCATTTAAACTTACTCTCATTGTGTCCATAACATTGAGTTTACATTCCGCCTCGGTGTCTCCTTGCACATAAATATCATCAATGAAAATGAAGTTCACATGTCCAGATTCTCTCAAGTGGGCAAGAATAGGCTTTGTTAATTTGGTGAACACTCGCGGTGCACTAGATAAACCGTTTGGTAAGCAGGAAAATTGGTACAACTTTCCTTTCCATCTGAACTTAAGATATTTTTGGAAATCAGTGTGCACTGGGCAACAAAAATATGCATCTTTCCAGTCAATAGAGGCCATAAAACACCCAGGTTTCATAAGATTGAGAACTGTTTGTAAAGTTTGCATTTTGAAGTGTCTTTTCACTACACCATCATTTAGCGCTTTTAAGTTTAAAATCACTCTTTGACCTCCATCTTTTTTAGGTCTAATGAAAATGTTGGAGACATATTCTCCGTCTTCATGTTCAGTCTGGACAATGATACCTTTTCGTAAGAAAGTGTCAATTTCAGTATCTATTTGTTCGCATTCCTGGTCATTGAACTTAATTTCTTGAGGTATGTGTAATTGAAATGGGTGCTCATCAAATTCAATCTCGCACCCTCGAATTGTCTCTAAAATCCATACATCACTGGTGTATTTTTGCCAGTTATCAGCGTAAAGTGCTAATCTGCCAGCCTCAAAGCTGTTTGTCAATTCAGGTAATTTTACCTTCCAATATTGTAAGCACTCATCCCAATTATGGATTTTGCTCACCTCGTATTGTGGCGCCCTCAGTTCTTGTTGTGGTATTGGCCGTTTCCCTGTTTCTTGCGGTTGTAATTTTGGCCTCTGCCGCGATTTCCTCGGTAGTGCGGGTAGTAAGGTCTCTGACCCCTGCCCCTGCCTCTGTAACCGTGTCCTAAAAAATCCCTGTTACCGTATTTGGGATATGTGCGGCCATGATTATAGTTATTGGCCACCTGCATTCCGAGACGGTTCGTCTCGTTTAGGTCTTTGACAGACTTATAGCCAGATCTTCACCAAATAGAAAAGCTGACACAGGAAGTTCTGCATTACAGATTTGTCTGAATCTGAAATTTAAATTCGGCTTTATAAGCTCCCGCCTGCGCTGATTTATATCCATTGCCGCTGAGCCCATCAAGCTAATTGCATCCATAGCATGTTTCACAGAGCTTGATGTATCAATTTCTTTCTTATCTCGTTTAGCTGCCAGCATAGTTTCTACCATGGCTGCTAACGCAGTGGCGGCTTTTATAACTTTTTGTTGCACTTTCTGCATGCGTATATCCCACGATCGTGCCTCTGGCTTGAGCTTTGCCCATATCTCTGCGTTTACTTTTGTCACAGTAAGGCTTTCCACACATTTTGCGGCCTGTGATACTTGTCAAGAGTGCTTTTCACCCGATCTTCTCCCAGCTTTGTGGTAAAGCAAGAGTTCACTATTTTTGCCAAGTTTTCTTGCATTGGCTTCGTCACTTCATCCGTTAGCTCGTACTCGTTTGCGAACTCTTGTAACAGATCCGTTTCAACATCCGAATCATTCTCTTCCTCACCATCGTTATTCATTAACTCTGGATCATTGTCTGGATCATTGACCAGGTCATTGACTTGCTCTTCAAAGTCAGGCTCTTTGTCTAATTCAATGTCCTCATCATTTAGTCGCCTCTTTTTCATGGCTGGATGCTCTCCTCCTGCCTCCTCACAGGCTTCTTGTGATGCGCTAAAACCTTGCATCATAGCGGAAAGTGTCTTATTTAATTCTTCGTTTTTCGAATTGTTCTGTCCCATCATTGCAGAGACGTTTTCGCTCATTGTGTTCACTGCTTTCGTCAATGCATTGAACAATTTCAACGTGCTGTCCCCGTGGTCATTGCTACTTCTCTGTGCACTGCCTTCTAAAGAGGCGGTATCCATTTCTGGCGCCATTTGCCCTGATGTTGCTGAGGCTGAGGCTGAGTCAGTTGGGTTTGGCAATTTCCATACCAGGTTATACGGTGCTGGAGACTTGTTTCCTTTCGGGTTACTCGATTTCGAGTCCTTTCCTGTCTTACCCGTTCTTCCCGTGGGCTGAGGAAACAATTTTTCACTGAGATCGAACTCGGTCTCTTTACCCATCTTTGCGGCAATCTGTTTTTCCGCCATGTTGCCTAATTAGGCTAACGTTAAAGATGCTGCTACACGCCCAAAACTAATTTTAGTTTTCCACCGGCAGCGTGTGCAGAAAGTTCACAGAAAGTATTCTGCGTTAACTTGTATGTGTTATCTACGATACACATTCACTTTCTGTCCACAAAAATTTGTTTGAAGTCACAACTTTTTCTCAAACGTAATAAACTTGCGTGTCTTCTTCGCATGCAGTAATTGACGCTCATGAATATTAATTGACTACTCAATCTCACGTGACCCTATGTATCTGAATGGTGAGACAGAATATTACCCTTTAAATACTCCATACAAATTAGCTAGAACTCTGATATATTGTGGGTGTTTCAATACATGTACAAGGACTTTGGTGCCGGGCTCACATTTTCTGTTCACTTATATTACCCATTTTCTTGCAACATATGCACACTGTTTGAACGTACTTTACATGTACTTTTAACTTCTCATTCCTGAATTAAAGTTTGAGACAAGTTTTCCTCAGTAAACTCTGCGCAACGCACGCAGAGTGCTCCTAGGAAAGCTGCAGATTTTGATGGGAATGAGATCAACGATGGTTACCTTTAGCGCTGAGAAAGGGTAACAGTACATGAATTGTAATTTACGTTCATTAAATACAAGCACAGTAATACTCTCTCTCTGTTATTTTTATATAAACAAAGCCAGTCACTGTCTTAATAAGCTGTGCAATGCACGCAGAGGGCTCCTAGGAAAGATGGTGACCCCAGGAGATTTTTTTTGATACTTTAAACTCCAGAAAACTAGGAATGCTGGTGGATCTGTTTGAATGAATTGGACTTAATAACATCAAGAATTTGACTATAGAACCATAGTATTGATGGGAATGAGATCAATGATGGTTTAAGTATATTTGCATATGTACATGTGCAGAATACTCACTATTGTTGTGATGATGTGGCAATATGGTCTTACTTATTTCATAAATTGTATGCAGGTATGATTTTCGTTTAACCCTTAAACTGCTTCATTTGAGACTGAGACAACAAGTTTCCTCTGGGCGCTTCTTGTGCTGTGGCTCAGGAAGTGTCCAGAGGAAACCTGTTGATCTGGGTCAAATTTTTTGTGAAACTTTTGACATAAAACCTATAGGCTTGCAGGTACTTGAATGAAAGGTTGCTTCAGGAACTTGAGTCTGAAGTCAACTTTACAGTGCAAATCTTGTGGCAGCTCTATGATTACTGTGATTGAACTATGCTATGCAACATAAATAAAACTGGTGCTCTTAGAATATTTTGTTTTCTCTCTTCTCCCATGAATAGCCAGTCAGTCATAAACTTGGGGCTGTTTTGCAGTGTTCCTAGGGTATGAACATTAGATTTTTGGTGACAAAATTGGCCTCCAAATAGAGCCTATTTTGGTATAACCTCTGGGCTCCCGGGGGCTTCGCCTCCTGGACCCATAAATAGTTATTTCTTTTTGGAACCTCGATCTATGTTCACGTAATTTTCAAATGGACCAAACATATTCAAGGCTTCCAAAATGCTTCTGTCGACGTTATATATGTTTCTGTATAAAATATTGTATGTTTTACTAAAATGTATGGCCGCGCCCGCCCACTCCCAAGTCTTCTATACTGTCTTCTATATATAGTATAATGGTTCGTCCCTTAATTATGTCTGATGCTTATCACTTACCGATCAAGTTCGGCACGTACAATAATATTTCAAATCCCATCGACTGTTTTTGTTTTTTTTAAGACAGTACTTTCACGTGTGGTACGAATCTGGGTCAGGTGTAATTTTTTGTCTCGCAATGTGCTGTGTGAACCATAGTAGCGTGACCAAAGTATAACCGGAGTGTTGACATTTCGATGGGCCTCCTGGCCTTGACCTTTGGCTTAAGGTCAAACACAAAGACAGCGCGTTGCAACTGAATGTGCGGGACCAATAGCATTTTCCATTGATTTCTGGAATCAGAGAATGATCGTACGAAATTATGTACCACCGATATTCTAGTTAAAAGCGTCTCGCTGCTTCCATCCCATGGACATGCAGTGGACCTGCACTCATTCTGACAACAACCTGACAAAAACAAGCAGTCATGCCCTCACGAGTATTAAAGTGAGAACTTCATTTCCCCAAAGTCCAAATTTCCAGCTCCGATGATAACAGCCACTTACGAAAAAAAAAATTGTTTGTGTTCCTTGATTGACAAAATGTTAACCTCCGTTGTTCCATGATAAACAAATCTTGAACACAATCTTTTGAATTGAAATTTGACTGACTCCTCCATCTATAACTTTTATTTTAATTAAATAATATGCAGTCGCCAATTAATATTTTGTATTTTTGACACACTAATGTTGATAAACTAGTTCTTAAAATCGGTTCTTTAAGTAAGAACTTAATTTTTCTCTATGGGTTGAACATTAAGAACACAAGTGTTCCGATGGTGTTGAAATGAAATGCGTCTTTTCTGGTCTGGGAAAAAGTGTGAAATCAGGCTTTCTCGTAGACATTCCGATAGGAATGTCTGCTATTGTCTTCAGATTTCTTGAATTCAGCAATGCGCCCATTTTGTCCCCCAGTCAGTAATTAAGATGTTTGAACGTTTCAGATAATGTGCGTTTACCTTGGACATAATTTCAAAGGACCAGTTTATGTTAGTTAATGTGCGTATCTACTGTATTTTTTCTTGGTGTCAGAAAAAAAACTACTATTTGTAATGTATGGATGTTTTCTTATGTCTATTTCTAAAGTTCAGAGCCATAAAAGTTTGTACACTGTTATTCTTGTTTGACATTTTATAATAGCGCATGCCAGGTTTGTATTTATTTATCTATTTATCTATCTATCTATCTATCTATCTATCTATCTATCTATCTATCTATCTATCTATCTATCTATCTATCTATCTATCTATCTATCTATCTATCTATCTATCTATCTATCTATCTATCTATCTATCTATCTATCTATCTATCTATCTATCTATCTATCTATCTATCTATTTATTTATTTATTTATTTATTTATTTATTTATTTATTTACCCATCCATTCATTCATTCATCCATCCATCTATTCATTCATTCAATTATTTATTTACTCTTGTTTTTGTCTGTGTGGCACTATTAAGATTTCACGAACAAAAAATCAACTCACGTAATGAAAATACGCGTGACTCCGAAGAGTTACTTAATTAAATTAGTATGTTAGCAGATCGGGCCGAAAGGCAGCGCACCACAGATACGAATATGAAAAACAGGTAAAATCGTTTCAGTGCCGTTATGGACTGGACATACATGTATATACTGCGCTAACACAACAAGGACCGAAAACGAGCCTGAATAATATAAGAATTTGCAACAATTATGCAGCTAAAATAGATGAACGTACTTTGTTATTGTTTCAACACTAAAGCTGTCAGTGATCTCTTCTTCTTCTTCTTCTTCTTCTTCTTCTTCTTCTTCTTCTTCTTCTTCTTCTTCTTCTTCTTCTTCTTCTTCTTCTTCTTCTTCTTCTTCTTCTTCTTCTTCTTCTTCTTCCTCTTCTTCTTTTTCTTCTTCTTCTTCCTCTTCCTCTTCCTCTTCTTCTTCTTCTTCTTGTTCTTGTTCTTCTTCTTCTTCCTCTTCCTCATAATTATGTAATTAATATCATTATAAAATCAGAAAACATTACTTTTGATCACAGATAAGCTTAAGTTAATTTGCCGCTCCGGCAAATGTGTCTAACTCAGTAATATGCTACCTAAATACATACATCCGTTGAATTTTGTTCATTTTGAAAAGTTTAAATGTTTAAAAATTTCAAAACTATTAAAAGTACAGATTTCAGCTTTACTTCATAGGTTTGTGCCACAGACGTATCCAATGAACCACAACGTAAAGTTACAGAATTTTAATTTTGCAAATTAGAGGCACTTGAAAAATTCAAATGTTGAATGTTTTCAAATCAGTTAAAGGTATAGAGTTGCTATTCAAACTTGAATTCGGAGGTTTGTAGTATAGGCTCATGCAATGGATCATGAACAAAAAGTTGTAGAAATTTGATTTGTGATTTAAGGACACATGAACAATTAAAATGAGATAGAGGTATCCGTCATTCCTTCAATCATTCGGTTTGTGCTGCAGTTTTAGCTATACTTGTATTTTGAATGTCTGTGGAGGACTTAATTTGCATTGATTTATTGAACAATGTACTATTATTTTTTTTATTTGAAGTGGAGTTTTGTGCACGAGTTCAACATTTAAAAGACCACTGGTGTCATTCTCCCATTCTCCTATGTTTTGCAGCGCATATGCTGGTGGACACAAAAGGCAAGATTGTAGGATTTTAATTCATGTGAGATTTGAATGGACACAGGTTGATTTGACTTGGAAGTAAATCTTCTTTCCTAGTTCATAAATTCGTTTCATTTCCGTGTAAATTTTTTTCCTCAGGACTTATCTGAATACAGAGCCTCGGACACTATTGTTCAGAATAGTAGAAACTTGGCACTTGGATTGACCTTGTAGTAAAATTAACCCTGTGGTTTGGAATACTCAGTATGTTGAAAATTATGCAAATTAGGGTCATTTGAAATTTCAAATGTTTAATATCTTCAAAACTATTAACGGTAGAGGGTACCATTCCAACTTTAATTCATAGTTTTTTCTGTAGGCGCATCCAACAAACGGCAATATATATTGAATATGTTGAAACCGATTCAAGGTAGAGGTACCATTCACAATTTAGGTCTACTTCATAGGTTTTTACTGTAGACGCATCCAACTGATCTTAAACAAAAGTTGTAGAATTTTAATTATTGCAAATTAGAGGCACTTGAAAAGTTTAAATATTGAATGTTCTCAAAAATTTTAAAGGTAAAGGTACAATTCCAATTTAAAATCATAGGTTTGTGCTATAGGCGTATCCAATGAACCACAACAGAAATTTAATTTGTGCATATTGGGGCTCTTGTGAAGTTTGAAAGTTGAATATCCTCAAAACTATTAAAGGTAGAGGTGCACTTCAAACTTTAATTCATGGATCATTTGTGCTATAAGCGCATCCAAAGGACCCCAAACAAAAACATGTAGAAGTTTTATTTATGCTAATTAGGGACACTTGAACAATTTAATTGGGGAAGTTGAATCCATCATTCCCTCATTTTTTCCGTTTGAGCTACAGGTTTAATCATACTTGCATCTTGAATGCCTGCTGAGGGCTGCCTTTACATTAATTTATGGAGTAATGTACGTTTAATTCTGTATTTCAAGTGGATTCATGTGCATGAATTCAACACAAAAAGACCACTGGTGTCATTCTCCTATGTTTTGCTGCAGGTGCAGCTAGCTGTGGACACAAAAATCAAGATTGTAGGATTTCAATTCACGTCAGCTTTGAACACACACAGATTGATTTGATTTTCAGGTAAACCTTTCTTTCTAGTATTTAAATTAATTTTACCGTTTCGTTTCCCAGTTTTCCCAACACATTTTGTCCCGGAGAGTAACGTAATATTTCCGGCTTTATCACGGCTCTATTCGTATTTTACCGAAAGAGTGATAAGTTTGGGACATGAAGTGTTTACCATAAGTTGTGACGGATCAAGATGGCGAGGAGGAGGGCACAGAGTTTGTGGACTGGCATAATTTTGTGCCTGTTACCTCTTTGTTTACCGACAGAAGTGAAGACAAGAGTAGAAAGGGCTAGTACTAGTATAGATACTTCAAAGTATATTAATTACAGGGAACTTACGACTTTACTACATGACTATGCTAACAAATATTCAAGTATAGCCAAACTTCATGCAGTTGGCAAAAGCATTCAAAACCGAACATTGTGGGCTCTCCAGATATCGGATAAAGTTAACCAAGTCGAACAAGGAGAACCTATGTTCAAATATGTGGGTAATATGCACGGAAATGAAGCCGTTGGACGTGAAATTCTAATTTTTCTTATCCAGTATCTTTTGGAAAACTATGGTAAAGAGCAGAGAATCACAAAATTAATTGACAGCACTAATATTTACATAATGCCATCTATGAATCCAGATGGATTCGAAAAAGCAAGCGAGGGGGTTTGCACAGGCATAGTAGGAAGGGGAAACGCCAAAGAAGTAGACCTCAACAGGAACTTCCCAGACCAGTTCAGAAATGGTGATACCAATGGTGTGTTAGCTCCGGAAACTTTCGCGATGATGAAGTGGATTGTTAAAAATCACTTCGTGCTGTCGGCCAACCTACATGGTGGCAGTGTGGTGGCGAGTTATCCATTTGATGACTCCAGCACGCATCAGATCCATGGCCACCCTAGTCCTGCTCCAGATGATGCTGTCTTTAAACACCTGGCAACAGTTTATGCATCCAACCACAGAACAATGACAAAAGGCAATTTATGTAGTGGAGATAATTTCAAAGATGGAATTACCAATGGGGCGGATTGGTATGATGTTCCAGGTATGTTGTGACTTTTTAAATCAAGGTGCACTCACTCTGTATAGTTATGTTAATTGTGCCTTTTTTGTGTGCGTGTGTGTAAGTGTGTAAGGAACATACAATTAAATGCCAAATTTAAAAACTCCTGAATATCATTGTGGTAATTGTAAAATTGTGGAGGGCCAGGCAAAATTTGTCAAAAAATTGATGCATTGCTGTACTTTACTTCATGATTGACACATAGGAATGTGTTGTTACTGGAAAAAAAAATTGAGATTTTGGGTCTGTTTTTCAATAAAAAATACATTTGAGTTACAATGATGACAGTGATTTCTAAACAATTCGGTTACATATCTGGCATGTCCATATATCTGCATATTGTATGATGAGATCTATGTATTGCATCTTGAGAAAAGTATTGCCCCCTCCCAAAAGTTAACTACCAGTAAGTTTAACTTTAAATACCATTACATTGTATGTGAACCATTTAATATACATTTTAGTACTGTGTAATCTGGCAGCCATAACCCTGATGGTTAAACAAACAGATGACAATCCAGTGAATACCATGAGCAGCTTACAATGAAAGTCATTGTTCCTAAGAAATTGCCCCTTCAAATCAAAGAGCCCATAATATGTTGTCAGTCTAGTCTTGTCAAACTGGAGAGGTACAAAGAATGTTCATTTTGTATGAGCATGTGCCAAATGGCACACTAGAACATGTATGTTTGAAATGCATTTATTCCTTTCCTTTGGTTAGAAAAATACTATCACAGGAAGGCAGAATGCAACAGATTAGTGTACCTATATTACCCCCTAGGTTTTGGAATATGGACGAAAGTTGATAAATTTAACAGACTTGAATGGAGACAACCCAAAAAATTTGATTGTCTAGTAAATTGATCTTTAATACAATGTTTTTGAGTTCTGGGAGACATAGTAGAATGATGTAGACCTGTCAATTTGAAATGCCCACAAAATTGGTGTCTGTCAAATTGACTTCCTACTGTGCATAATTGGTGGTAAACACCAATCATAAATCATCTGCCAATGCATTGCACTAGACAAACTTGAAGGATTGCAGTCTGGCAATAAACCATGTCTTGCTTGAACTAAGACTGAGGCAACAGCATTCCTTAGGATGGCTTGTGTGTGTGTGTTTTTGTTTGTCTTTTTTGTTTCAATGCCGTACCCAGGCCAAGGAAAGCTATAGTAACCTGGGGCAGTAATCATTATATGCAATAAATATATATGTGTTTTCTCCATATAGGTACATGTACATGATGATTATGTGCTCACTAATTGAATTGTATCAATAATGTATACATTGAGTATACTAGGCAGACATTTCACAGGCAACAATGTCATTGATAATGTACATGTTGTCAAAACAAAAACATTAGGACAACTGAACAAATTTACATTTATATGAAATTTTCAGTGATTTTATCAGTTCTTGCTATTGAGACCACCCTTAGGACAGATGGCATGTCCTTTTAGACCAGTGATTGACGACCTTTGGTTGCAATAATTATTTTTGTTAGGAATATCTGCATTTTAAAACTACCCGCTGTATGAGAATTTTTCTTTTTTTTTTTTTTTTTTTGGCTGACAGTCAAGGTGTTTTGTCCAGATAATTATTACAGGGACAAATTCTTAATTGCATTCTAAAGGAGACTCAGATAGTGTTCTATTTGTGTTCAAATTCCACCAACATTTATATGTGCATAAATAGTGCTTGTATATATTTATTTAGTACCAAGTCCAAGTTATCTGATCGGGAGAAATGTGCTTTCAGGATCATAGTGTTGATGGCTGGTGGACCAGACATTTTTTTATTTGAAAGCAGTGGGAAAATAACTGCATTTTTTTTGTAATAGTTACATATGTGGAGTTATATTATTTTGTTCCTTGAAATATTGAAATTGCCTTTTCTCATATAGCTTTATTTTCTAGGAAGTGGCCTTTGTAACAGTGTTATATGCTCAGATTTTAAGTTTTTTGTTTTTGTTTTTCTTATGCTTTTGTTTTGAATTTGTATTATGCAACATCTTTCTGGTAAAGGATCTGTAAGTCCGCTTGATTAAGGCTGCTGTGAAACGTCATGGTGTAGCCAAACAGTATGTGGGTATCACATTGATTAAGTCTTAAATTTTCTCAACATTTGGTGAAAGAAGTCTTTAACGTTGGTAAAGCACTGGGCCACAAGAACCCTTGGTATAAATCCTGTTTTCAACAGTTGATTGTTTGAACAGGATTCCAGTGGACCTGATGGTGAGCTCAAATGAAATGCCATCTGTCTCCTGACTCTTGTCACTATTTGTGTGACACAAAACGGTTGTTTTGGCTGAGTTCAGTGTGGCATGAAAACCCCCATCTGTCCTATTTGAATGTTTCCAGCTGACAGTGGCCAGTGTCAAGTGACAGGTTCTAGGCCAACAATAACAAGGTTCTGTTGCTGACTTGCTGCACGTAGATAATTTTTCAGGGAACAACAGGAGAGGTTGCAATTGGCATTTTATATGTGTATTTGGTCAAATATACAACCTAATACACAGAATTGTAGCAGGCTAGATATTTGTGTTCCCATAAGATTCTATGTTAAATTGACATTCAATACATAGAGAATAGTTTTTCAGCAAAAGTTACCAAATTTACACTTACAGGAGTATTTTGACTGTATCCAACCATCTACTACAAGAAGTTTGGTGTTTCCAGCTAAAGTGGTTTTAAAGTTACATAGGTGCAAATTACAGTGGAGTGTGCCTGCTGGTTACCTGTCAATGTTAGTTGTGAAGACACTTGAAGTTAAAATATTCACGTTATCATTGATTACAATATTGCTTTCAGATGAAATACAAATTACTGATGCTAAATCAGGCCTTCATTTTTTGAGGCAAGTGATTACTCACAAGTGCTATTTAGTTGCCTAAAACTCATTTCAGGTGAGCTATTTTTCACTCTCCAAAAGAACTCAAAAGAAAAAGAAACAATGAAAGGAATGGCTCTCCTGATAGCTCACCTTCATCATTTTTGAAGAGTGATTCACAGCTCTGAGGACTGTAATCATCAAATGTGAAGGAAAGCTGCTAAATCTGTCATTTATGAGTTACGATCCATGAGGAACAGCAGTCCTGGAAAATTTTGACAGCAGAACCTTTCCTTTGATATGCTGTTGGAGTCTTTTAATTTCAAAAATAAGCTTGATTGCGGTGTGGTACATCACTGCAGGGAGTAAGTCTGGCTGATTAATTAGTGTGAAAATATAACAATCTCAGTGTTGTCAAATTAGCTCACAGCTGGTCCTAAGGAGCAGCCCTGGGTTTTGTGCCAAAGAGTAAACAAGTTCAACATGACAAGTTGGCCTACACTAGTGGCAAGAAGTTACAGAATTGTTCTATGAGAAATTCCAGGAAAAAAAAAAATTAAAAAGAAAATGATTGTCACTTTAGTCCTCTTTCTTATGCAGACTTTTTGCATTCATCATGTTCATGTAGCAAGGATAGATAAATGATGAAGAAAAACAAAGCCATCATTTTTAGCTCTGCTGATCAAAGGTCACAGAACTCATGGGATCACTCATGTCTGTCCTCTGTCCATCCATCTGTCATTCTATCCGAGTCATGATGTTTTCCATCTTTTTAGCGATTGAGATATATATTGGATCAATGTATCATACAAGTGCATTCTTGCTCGTGTATTCTGTATCTAGAGACATCTGTCTATAACTTTTTGCTTATGAGTGCAATACAGTGCACAGTTGCAATACAGTGCACAGTTTTCAAGATAGCCCCACATAACCTTCAGGACTTATCAAGTGTATAAAGATCTAGGTAGTGGTCGATATTAGTGGTGTCACCTGCAGTATTATGTAATAATGAGTCAAAATGTGAAAAATTTTGTGACTGCTGTAGTAACCTTAATATTTGATAGATCATCATAAAATTTAGTAGGATTTTGATGGAGGTGAAAATCTCAGGTGCATATGATACTAGTGGCACCACCAAAAGTTTGTCAGATATTGTGAGCCAACATGTGTTTAAAGATAAAAAAATCCATGTATCTCAAAAAGCGATTGAATTAGACATGCCAAATTGACAGGATATACTGTAAATTGCTTTATTTTCGCGTGTTTAAATTTTCACGGTTTTTCTATTTTTGAAATTTCACTGTATTTTTAATTTCACTATTTTGGACATAATTCTTATTCAAACAATTTTAAAATACTATTTCACTGTATTTTTATTTTCACAGTTTTGTACCATCAGCGAAATAAGCGAAAATAAGAATACAGCGAAATTAAAGCAATTTACAGTATAGACAATGTCCAATGCTAATATGTTGTCCAATATCAGTGTCCAACATCTTTGACCTAGTTTTGTTGCGTGACCAGTCCTGTAAAGTTGAAGGTGGTGATCTTCCAATGGCAGAGCGTAGCTAAAACATCAATGGCACAGAGAACTGAGCCTCCAGATCAAAATTGCACTTGATTCCATTTACACACATAAAACTGAACAAGTTGGCACTTAAAGGTCTAGTTAATTGAAAATATGACAACCTACTTTTGGGTCACTTTGACCCTATGATTATGGAGTTTGGCACTTGTCCAAGGTTATTATTTTTCCTCAAGAACTCAAGAAGTTATTGCCCGATGTGAACAAACAGAACTTCATGAAATTTAGTGGCGTTGTGGAGGAGTTCAAAATCTCAGTTGCATATGATACCAATGGCGTCACCTGTACTTTATTATGAGCCAAAATGTGTTGAAAGATATAAAAATTCCATATCAAAAAAAAAAAAAAAATGAAGTTGACATGCCAGATTCATAGGATATATAGATCATGGCCAGTGCTAATATGTTATTTAATATCAGTGACCTTGACCTATTTTTGTTGGGTCATTAAACTGCTAGGGTTGTGTTTCCTGATTATGTTCTGAGTCAGAAATCAGAGATCTATAGCTGAAAAAGGATAGTGTGTCATAAACTGTTTGACAACAGACAACACATTTGAATTTGACCAAAACATGTCTCTAGGGACCTGACATGGCGGCACCAATGTTCACCATGGCCTTCTGTCTTGATGATAAATCTATGTAATGCAGGTGTGGCAAAGAATGTCCCAGACACTTGTGGAATCTGTGAATGAACTCCACAAAAATAAAACAACAGAAAAAAAAAACTGCAAAGACATTTGACACTAACTAAAAACTACATGATAACTAATAAATACAAAGTTAGAAGAATGACTGGTACACTCTGTGGCTACATTCCACACATGGTTCTCCCCAGAGCCCTACCGCCCTACAAATTGTTGGGCTGTGACTTAGGCTTCCCATCATAAGGTATAGGGAGATAGGGCTGTAATTCTTGAAATTTGCACAAATTTTGTTAAATATGGTAATCCCACTACACTGCTAGGATTATCTGGGGGAAAACCCTGCCACAAGTGCTAGTCAGTCCACAGTCTATACTAAATACAGTCCATAATGACATTGTCCAAGTACAGGTCAGATTCTCTCTGACAAAATTTGGGCATCTCCTGTGGCTTCCTATAGTTGACCGAGATGCTGTCCTGTCCTGAGATGATGATGACTTCCTCCTGAGAGCTTTAATCAGCTTCGTGCACACTATGTAGGAACCAGTGACTCTCTTCGCAGGGTCTTCAGTCTGTCAGGCTTGCAATACTGGAACTCTTTGCTCTACAGCTCTGAGTCTTCAGTCAGTCAGACACACTGTGTCCTCTCTACCAGCTGAGCTGTGTCTGGCTGTTGATATACCTTTCATGGAAAGACGCATATATGCTTCCACATTAAATGGAATGTTCTCCACAAATGGCACTTAGCTTTCAGTCAAGAGGAACCATCATGAGGTTTCTTTCATCAGACTTCAGTCTGTGACACTGATAAGTGATTACATATATAACTAATATGGCAGAAGTCTCTTTGTATAGGTTGCTGCCACAGGTAGCTTGACAAGAGACAACGTGCTTTGCCATGATTGATACAGGAGTCTTCCAGTACAAACAGGTATCTCCTTGTTGAATGATACAGGCCAGAGCAGCACTGCAGCCAATTTGAATGTCCCATATTGTAAAATGCACAGCATGGGCCTAAATGTACATGTCATAATCCAGGTCAACTGGGTCCAAGCTGTGTATGAGTTGACATTACTTCCCCTCAGCAGGACAAGGACCCCCTTGTGACAGGGAACTGGTTTAGTTTTGAGCCTAATACATCTATTTGGAAACCAGGGACAGAGCCTGACCTCAAAAATATGTGGCCAAATTTGGAAATACATGTACATGTATCCAGGCAAAATAATACAAAGATTCTGCCATGGCCCTTTCATGATTCACTGTAAAATATTTTTGGTATTTACACATTTCTTTAACCAAAATCAAGAAGCATAAACGGAAAATTGCTGTCCTGAAATTTGGCATCCATTTACTACTTTTCTTGCTATGCCCTACCTCTCCCCCCCCCCCCCACTGCATGCTAACACAGACAAAATAATAGGACCTCCCGCAGTGTGTCTATTCAAGCTGTGGTCAAGTGCTTGTGTATTCCCATATCTTTTGAAGTTTGTGGCATGCTACAGTATAGTTATTATTAATCCATTTAGGCACTCGCCTTACAGATATTTTCTCATGCGATTATTAATTTATTTACCTTCACTTATCCCAGGCTTTTTTTATAAATCATTTATAGAACAAAATTTGATTTGGCTAAGTCTGGATAATAAGTTTTCAGTTAAGTTTGCGAGGCTGACTAAAACAATAAATTTTCTAGTGCCAGTCCAGAGTGTATATACTGCCGGTATTGCCTATTGCCTATTGCCAATGACACAAGATGGCCTGCCGTAAACATCAACCAGTCACTTATATGGGAATCTTGGCACAATGTCTTTTGAAAAGCATACCTTACCAGTCTAAACTTCCTAAGGTCCAGCTTTGGTGAGCTTCCGTGGCAGCTATGGCATAGTTGGTAAGTGCTGGGCACAGACTCAGCCCCAGTTGCACGGGCAAAGACATTTGTAATAGTTCGGCCACGGCTCCTTCCAGTAATGCTGAGTTTCTGTCTTCCCTCCCTAACCCTACATCTTCCCACTTGTCCTCAGTAAGTTGAAGTTCCTCTTCAGAAAAGGAACAGCTAAACTGTGATCCAGCGCATACTGTGTGTCGCTACCACTCGTGCTTTCTCTATCGCTTTCCTCCATTGTATCGCATGTGACGTCATGACCCAGAGACTGCTTGATGGCCAAAACAGGCTCAAACTTGTCAACTTCGGGCGCGTCATGGGCAACAAAATTGTTTTTGCAAATAGAATTATTTTCCTGTGTGAATGTGGCAAATTTTATACACAAATGTGCTATAACACTCCAAGTATATGAGATATGAAGAAAAAACACAACTACCTATATGAGATATGAGGAAAAAACGATAGATGACTACATACATGTATGTTATACATTTTAGAAATCCAAGTGATGATGGTTGATGCTAGGTCAGTAACTATACATGTGATTGATTGATCTCATTTTCCACTGAAGAAAGTGGGAACAAATACTACAACAATAGTTGAACACAAAAAAAGGGATAAATACTTCCTATGGTTGAGAGGACAAAAGATTTTCAAGTGATAGAACATGGAAATCATGCATACCATTTGGGACGATCACAGCTAGTTTTATATCGGTCAGATGAGTGAAGTTTGGAAATCCCTTGTCTTGTATTGTATGAATTTTGACACATTTTGTAGGATTTTATTATTTCGATTTACATACACCGTCCAAATTTATAGAGCAGATGAAATGTATGGGTATAAATCTGCGACGTCCAGTTATAGTGCAAGATGTGTGGTTTAATAATGTTAAGTACCTCCATCTTCGCTATGATGTAACTTACGGTAAAATCCTTAGCTGCTGAGAAGAGTGGATATAGATCTGGCAGTAGTTTTATTGATGGTCTATGCTGGCAATAAAATTGTTATGGCTGATTGTCCAATTATCCAGGCTTTTAAGCCTGTAGGCATATATACTCAGTGTTCACTCGACATGGTTAAGTCCATGTTTGGTAGACTGTAAAATTGATCTACAGGCCCTGTATCTTTATTGGATTTCACTCCAAAATGTATACACAGTAGCTCTCATGTTATTTAGATGAGCATACTTATACAATAAAACCCAATATTTAAAGTATACATACATACATACATACATTGAGGTATTAGTTGCTCTGTGATTCCATCTCTGTATGCACAACACTGATATGAACAGTTGTGAAAGTATTATCATAAACAGGGTCCATGAACATGGCATCAAACTGTCTGCAGCTTAGTTATGGGAAGGGTTAACCTGCAGGAAATGAGATTGAAATATTAGGCTCCACCCTTTTAATGAAAAAAGTTCGATATTTATCTTTTTTTTTTTTCATGATGACCATCCCCTACAATTATGACTTTTATATTTATTAGTGGCTTCAGGAATTTTTCACCAAATGTTGTAAGTAAATTTATGATTTTTTTCCCTGTGGCTATTGTAAACACAATAAAGCTGATTTATCATCTTGCCTGCTGTGCTTGACCATAAGAGTATAAGGATTTCCAGGTTGCCCCAGACTGCCAGGTGGCCCCAGGCAAGTCAAATTTAGATTTAAAAATATTCATCCTGAAATTATGTAACTATACTTGACATACCTGGAGTACAGAGATGGGGATATATGGTTCAAAATTTTGTACAACTTAATGTGATGGTACACATTATTTCAGCATTAAAATATTACATATAACGTAATTTTCACTGTCAACATCAGAATGCCAATCATACTTAATGTGGATCAACTTTCCATGCATAACCATGTGGCAGACTCATCAGTGGGGAGGGCATTTATAAAATTTGACACGTGAATGTTACTTTTTGCTGTCATTGAACACCAAACTTCCAGAACGCAGTTTGTGGATTGTAGATTTTGGTCAATGAAAACAGGAATGTGGGGCAGTGTTGAGCGTGTACTCGCGGACCTTAGTTGTACACATTCAGTAAACCATGAAATGACCACATGCTGTGCCAGAAACTGGGCACATGGGCGCTTGAGCTTGCCTTGCTGAGACAGACTGTCTTTGTACAGTAAAACCTCTCTAACCAAACACCTCCATATACCGAACACCTCTCTGTACTGAACACTTTTTCTCGGTCCCAAGTATATACTTCCAATGTAAGCAAACCTCACTATACCAAACACTTTTTTTCTGGTCCCAAGGGTATTCGGTAAAGGGAGGTTTTACTGTATGTGTAAAAGGAGGTATTCATATCACCTGGGATCCTGTGCTGCCCCCTATCCCACAGTAAGGAATTTGACAGGAAGGAGGGCAGATTCATTAATTAATTAGGACCAAATTGGCTGCTTTGATTAAAGTCATATTAACTAGAGAAAGCCAAAAAATCCAAGAAAAGTCATTCACTAATTTTAAAACATACAAGATACTAAACATAAATTGAGAAAAATTTAAGTTGTTTGCTGGAAAAAGTGTTATTATCTAGATGGTCAAGTAACATAACTGGCACAGTGCCCTCATCATGGTAGAGGCATAGTTCTGTTGCCTGGCAACGGAGGGGATCAGAGCAGGCCTGCAGTTGACACAGTTGAATATGAAAAAATTTAAACCTGTTTTGAGACACCACTGTGAGGAAAGACCACCTGCCTTTTCAGACCATGTTTGCCATGTCCCTTTTGTCATCTTTCTCATGTTATTGCACCTTTATTGATAGACCACCTGCCTTATGTGGCCACTTTTTGGCCTGTTGTAGGTGTGGTCTCTCAAAACAGGTTTTACTGTACCTAGCATTTTGATAGTGAAGTGCCATCAATAGCACAAAGTGAGTTTGTTTAGCTGGCCACACAGGAGTATGGCCAGCCATCAAGCCCACACTCAGGGCTCAAAATCAGCACAGGCCGCCAGCCAAATTGGGCAGAATTTGGGATTGACTAGGGGCTATATTCATCTGGTTGATGCTCCTCTTCTGTTCAGTTTTGCTCAGAAACTTGAAACAAAAAAACGAAGTTGGCTTGTGAATGTTTTTAGCTGTGGCTGATAACCAAAAGTATAAATGACCCGAATTATTGATGACAGAAAACATGGTACATGTAGAATAACACACACTTGGTGCTGTTTTTCTACATGTACAAAAAAGAAACATAGAAAATGAAAATAAATAAATAAATATATAAATAACCAGTGTGCACACCTGTATTTATTTGAAAAAAAAGTAGTCCTGTTGTTCAGTTAAAAGGTAAATTTATAGAAAATGATTACCTGTATCATGCGTATGTACATACTCAAGTCGGAAATGTTATATACTGTGAGGTTGTGTGTTTTAGATGTGAAGGTGTACCAGCTGTACAGTTGTCACAAGTTTGGAGTGTTGTAGATTGGGATCCCTGTCTCAGGAGACCATTTGTATTATATAACCACACATCATGAACTGTGATGTGAGGAGACTGCGTTATGGGAAAGTTTGGCTGGCCTGTTCTCACAGATAAACAATGTATGTGCGGTGTGTGTGAATAAAGTTAGTTTGGCTGTTACTGAATGGTGTTGCATTCTAGATGCCTAATCAATGTTGTCACCTGTCAGGACAAAGCAGCCATGGACAGGCTCAGATTTTACCAGCTCTGCTGACCATAGGTCACAGAGCTGATGTGATCACTCATCATCGTGTCTGTCTGTCTGTCCGTTTGTCAGTTCATCTGTCCAGAAACTTGAGCTTGGGGACATAATACAGCCACAGTTTTCAAGCTAGCCCTGAACAACTTTCAGGACTTATCAAGTGTATGAGTATCTAGGTCAGGTTTGATATTGGTGGTGCAACCTCTAGTATTAAGTAATGCATGGGCCAAGATGTGAACATGTTGAGAAAGTTGTTTTTCAAAGAGTTTTTAATAAATTGTCATGAATCTTGGCAGGAATGTCAAAAAAAAAAAAAAAAGGAATGTCAATCAGATGAAAATGCTATGAAACTTGGTGGCGCCACCTGCAGTATTATGAAAGGTATGGGCCAAAATGATGGGCCAAAATGTGATGAAAAGACAGAATAACGGTTATGATACCAAATGTACCACAGATGTATAACCTACATGTATGTATATAGAAGCTTTGCATTGCATAATGTGGAGAAAGTACATTGAATTTTTTAAAATACATGCATAGATTGAGATGGAACTTTTTAATTGACACCAAATATGCTTTTGGCCAAATAAAATTTTGCATGACCATGACCTATTTTTGAAGTCATTAAGGATGTAGTGAAGGACACTAAGTGTGACATGTTGAGAATTTAGAAGACTAACAATACCAGATGTACCGCTAATGTGTTTCATGTATAGAAGTCTTGTGTTGTAGAATATGGGTGACCTTGACCTAATTTCTCAAGGTCATGGAGGAAATGTATATGAGATGGTTTCATAGCATTGCCCACGAAATTATAACTTCGGATGGAAGTGCAAAACATACACCGAATATGCATAAGGGGAGTGGTCGAATTTTGTATATGTTATGAGACCTAGACCTACTTTTCAAGCTCATTAAGCACTTAACAAAAGGACTCTTAATTTTAATATTTTGATAAAGAATAAAGGGAATGATACCAAATGTACCACAAATGTGTGTTCTTGTTCAACTTTCATGTTGCATCAACTGGACTACTCTCTCAGGGTCCTGGAAGGACTGCATTTCAGGAAATGGAATTTTCGGTGATGGTCATCAGAGTGTATGTCAGCAGAGCATTAAGCCCATGGGCCTCTTGTTTGCTGCTTCCATGGGACTGTTTACTGTCGTGACATTCAGTACCATGCTTGCTCAAACAGCTAATCAAATGTTGCTCCTGCACAATTTGGTCACAGATTTTCAGCCTTTTATGATCCTCATTCGCCACATACAGTGATGAATCCTTTCTCCCTTGAACAATCTGTTTCAATGTTTTGGACTAATTTCAACAGCAATGAAAAAAAGTTTAAAAGAGAAGTGTAGGTAAGACCTATAAAGATAACGTGATCCACACCAGATGAAGCTGTTGATTCAGTCTTTATTCAGGGGAGAGGGTTAAAGACAGGCAGAAATTAACTCTTTCAGTGCCAAATTTTGGACTGGGTCAACAGCTTTTCTCTCTGGAACTATAGGCATATTAGTACTCAAATGAAAGGTCTTTTTTACGCGGAATATGAATCTGGGATCCTAATGATAATTCAGACTAGTTTGACTTGAGTAGATTGACTTGAGTCGTGATTGGCACTAAAATAGTTAACAGGATATTTGTGTAATAAATTCTATCAGCTTGGATGTGTAATACGGCATGCAAGTGATTGCTATATATGGTCGGTTGACAACACTTTTTCCTTTATAATTTATTTACCAAGGTTTACAGTCATCTATATCCATCTTCCAAAAGTTTCATTTCTGGTGGGATACCTATATCAGTGGCTGCGAAACAACTTCAAGAGGTGAATCTGTCTTGAAAGACCAGTTGTAGGATGACCAAAGTGTGATCTGTAAAGACAGGTGATCTTTCATAGGAGTATCTGTAAATGGTAGAACTTTACTAAGTAGAGTACCATGGGAAAGTGGTCTTTCATAAGAGGTGGTTTCTCCTTGGAGTAGTCTATTGAGACAGGTCATGTACAGTGGAACCTGCCTATTGCAACCCAGCTTGGTGCATTTGCAAAAACAGTGGCAATAGACAGGGGGGGTAGTTTGTACAGGGTTGCTTAATGTCCATGTATTTGAAGGTTGAGGGCCACCAGCACCCTCGAGTTTAGTGACAATAGCGGATGATGACACAACAAGCATTTCAACAATCAGGCAACATGAGATTTCACTTGACATGGCCTGTTTAAAAAAAAACCAATTTGTCATGGTAACAGTAGCAAAAGGAGCGGTTTGAACAAGATAAGGGCTCTTAAGTGAAGTAACAGGAATTGGCTGTCCTGTTTGCTCTCTGACAAACAACTGGAGGCGGAAACTATGGAAACGAGGCTCGCTCAACAAGAAAGTTGCCTTAATTGTAATACAGTGGAACCTCGTTAATCCGAGCACCTTTGTGCCCCAGTAAACTGTTTAGATTAATGAAGCATCTGGATTACTGAATCACTATTACCTGAAATGAACAATTCTGTTCCAGGAGAAGCATTCAGATTAATGAGACATATATGGATTAATGAGGTCACTATTAATGAGGTTCCGCTGTAAATGTGACAGTGGGTGTCGTGGTAGTGGTGGGCAGGGTGTCACATTATACAGGTAAAAAAAAAAGAAAAAAAGAAATAGCTTGGTGGTCAGTGTTTTCCCCACATTGTAAGCTTAAAGGTGGCCCACCTTTCATCTTTTCTTCACCACCTTTCTCCCTTTTCATTAAAAAGTATGTTATTTTAGTAATATTTATGCAACATTTGGTCAATATCTATCCTAGAAAAGGAAATTCTAGGTTGCCATCAGGTTCACCACCTTTCTGCTCTCCAAAACTGTGGAAAACCCTGGTGGTGTGACTGAACGGTCTTAATAGACAGGAAGTCACATTATGGAGGTGGTCACAAAAGCAGGTCCCACTGCATGCATGTTTAAAAATAGCACATGCTTGGTACAATGGTAGCCCAATGCTCTGAAACATGATGTGATAGTGACCTGCAACAGAAGACCCATTAATTCTTCAAGCATATGTACAGCCTTTTTCAAAAATTCTCTGTTGAGAGCATGTTTTGGTGAAAATAAAAAAAGTGCAGATATATCAGTCTTTTTTTAAAAAAAAAAAAAATTCTTCAGTGTTTAAGTTATACGTGTATATTTAGGAGGCAGGCACTGACAGTAGTGGACATGGGGAATATATGGAACGAACGGGATTTTGGGTATTGAGGATAATTCTTGGGTTGGGCTATCCATTGGCCAAAAAGCCAATGGCCAAAAAAGTGTGATTTGGCTAACAAAATTTTGTCAGCTTTAGACATACTGGCTAAAGATATTTCATAGTTAAGTCAACTTTTGATGTTATGATAAGATTCATGGTATTTTACCTAGTTATTTAGAATTATTGATTATAATTTCAAACTACACGTATATATATTTTAGTCAAGGATTTTGGCTAATTTAATCAGCATTTGGCTAAAGAATTTTATGAATTCTGGCCAAACTGGCCACAGTTGTAAGATTCCTAGTGCCAATCCAGTATATGGAAGTGTTTCAGGAAATTAAAATGTTTGAGATAAATTGTTCTATCATTTCTACCATTTTGGAACACGAGGATGGCAGTAAAACTTCAGGTTACTGCTGGTGAAGTTAAGATAGAAATGAGGATGAAAGGACAAGCAAGACTGTGCAGTTGTGGATAAGCCTAACAAAGGCTTTAAGATGCCACAAGCCTAACAAAGGCTTTAAGATGCCACAAGCCTAACAAAGGCTTTAAGATGCCACAAGCCTAACAAAGGCTTTAAGATGAAAAATGGCAACTGAACAAAAGTTGCAGGTATCATCTTGAACAGACTTCAACCAAATGTGTAAAAATAACAGTTTTAATTTTTTTAAAAAAAGATCATATTTCTCTGATTTTGCCTGATATGTTTAGCTGCTAAGCTTGACCTTCAAACTTGGATTTCTTTACTGGATTATAACTGTGATCCGAGAGCTGAGGCAGCAAAACACCAGCTCCCAAAGTCAGCTAATCAGGCAAGCGTCTTTGGATCTAATAGAGTGTCAAAAGCGACAAAACATACCAAGAATCATTCAATGTGCCATCTGAAATTTAAAAAGGTGAAAAACGACGTGAAACCAAGAGAAAAACCAGACAGCAGCAACAGCACCAGAAACAAAGGGAAGACATCGATGAAGAACTGGAGACACATGGTACCTACTTCTGTACTTCTTGAAGGATCGTTTATTTGCCTGTCTATTTTGAGCTGCAGAGAACAGGAGGAGAGGGCATGTGATGAATTTAAGCAGGCACGAACATAGCATGTGGTAATAAAGACAAGGTAAACATGATAAACATGTAGGTCTGCATGTGGTATACGGGGCTGTCCTCTGGCAGGTGGGCCGTGATATCTACCTGTGGTACATCTGTCTAATCTGTTGTCACAGGTGTGCCTCTCGTCAAACATCACAAGATGTTACAAAATCTTCTGCAGCTGGTTGAACGAGGTCTGGGAAAGACAGGCAGGAATACTTTGTGTGTGGTTCTCGTACTTGCGTGATTTTGCCGTCCTTGTTTATGACAAGTGTTTCGCCCACAGTTTGTTTGTCTCTGAAATTGCCTGTGCACCATGAAAATGGTAAAAATAATGAGACATAGTAAAAATGTATGTGCTATGCAGGGAAGTAAATTTTTTTTTAAGGACCCTCTCAATTAAAAAAGAAAGAAAAAAAGTCATACACTCAGTGGCATTGATTCTTATCATCTTTATGACCAAAACCAATTCAAGTGTGTCCATGGTTACTGAAAAGAGGTACAGATTATCACTTACTTAATGACAGAAAATAATGGGGGAAACAAGGATATTGCAATCTGTAGTATTGCTCACACACACACACACACACACACACACACACACACACACACACAAAACAAAAACAAAAAAAAACAAAACAAAACACACACACACACACAAAACAAAAACAAAAACAAAAAACAAAACAAAACACACACACACACACACATTTCAAGCAACAAAACATACCCCAAAGACATCAATACCAAAAGTACACGTACATGAGCCCAAATGTTCAACATCTAATGCAAGTACCTGTTATAGGACCAAACATCATCACTCCATCTTAACTACCTGTACATTTTAAACTGTGGTCATGTGTCGGTTATCATAAACAACCATGACAGGCAACCTTGTGTAGAAATACATTTTGACCAGTTTCTATTTAGTTTTGTGGCATCCCCAAATGAATCAACAAAATTATGCTAAAACCAAATGTACTCTTTCCATGCAGTGATAGTATTTCGTGGCATTGTAAAATCAAAGGTGGTCCACCTTTCGTCTTTCTGCCAGTTTTCCCCTTTTGCCGTTGAAAATTGAGATAATACATTACTTTTTGATGCAAATTTGTCTCAAAACAAGAAATTTCAGAGTGTTCCTGCATTTACTAGCTTTTTGCTTTCAAATTCAGAGGAAAAACTCTGCCATGAATATTTTTTTCCTTAGTCTATTAACAATCAAGTTATTGTGAACACTGGTTCACCATCTGTCACTGTTGTCCTATCTCTGCACAAGTGGGATGGGAAGAAAGGTGATAATTTTTTATGCTGTACAGTGATCCTTGTCTTAAGAGACTGTCCCTAGGGTGGCGAAAATGTGGTCTGTCATAGCAGGTGGTCTTTCATTAGAGGTATGATAACGTGGAAAAGATTGCGCAGTGTTCTGAGAGAGTAGTCTTGAAAAGGTATGCGGTCTCTCATTGGAGGGGCCTCTCAAGACAGGTACTACTGTATATGCATCACTGTCAGTGGGTGTGAGGCTAATTGGCTGGTTTGTCAGATACAGGGAACAGCCTCAGGTGATAACTGAAGGCAAGGACAAGGCAGACGGCCCCATTCTGCATGCAGATTGTGGTTCTGTGTGGTACAGTGAAACCGGGCTTGAGGGGCCACCCTACAGATGGCCAAACTGTGGTCTGTCAAGCCAGGTAGCTTATTATGAGCAGGGCAAAAAAATATGTTTTGAAACTACTTCTCTGCAGGACCAGTGACACAAAATTTTCACTTGTCCTCCCTCATAATATCACTTGTGTTGATGAAGTGTAGCTGAGTTTTGGTTTAAAAAATAATCATGTTTTGATGGAAATCATTGTCATAGAGTGAGTTTATGCCTCCGTTAAATGCCAACAAAACTTGAAATTTTAGCAGATTATGAATTTTGCCAATAAATTCTTGGGTCTTTGTATAGATAGGTTTTTAACCTGGGATGCACAGGTTTCTAATATTTGTAAGAAAGTTGCTATTAATCTAAATATCCTGAAGAAAATACAACATTTCGTACCCTTCTCTGGAAGAGGAATGTTTGTAAGTGCCTACATTTTGCCACATATAGACTACTGCTGTAGCATTTTGGGTAACTGTAAAAAATCTTTACTAAGAAAAGTTCAATGTCTCCACAAACAGGCCACGTATTTAGAAGTGAATAGCAATGAATTTCAGAGTTATTCAAAGCTGGTCAAAAAGCCCCATTGGATGACAATCAAGGGAAGATTTTTTTTTTTATAGGAAATCCCTTCTTGTATTCAAAGCTTTGAATGGCACGGCACCGGACTACATCACAAATATGTTTTATCATGTTAAAGATGTACACTCTGTTAACTTAAGATCAACAAACTCTGATAAATTGTATCTTTTTCATCCGAAAACTGGGTATAAAAAATGTACATATTGTAATCTGAACTTTGTGGGTCAAGTATCTTCGGAAATCCTCTTGAAGTTGATCGCTGCTAGAAAGGTTTTGAAAACAGCTCAGTGCGGTTCAGTCAGTGACAGTGAGGTGTTACAATCAACCTACACTGGGTCAGAGGTCATTGCCTGCATGCATCTGTGGGTCCACTTGACTATGCCAGGCACAAATATCAGACAATTCTTCTTTCAAAAAAGAAGTGGTCGTGAAGGTAGAGGAACTGGATCTTGTTGCATGAAGAAACGATAAAATACATGTATCTCATATAAATGCAGTGGTACCTGCTATAAAGACCACCTGTTGGGACAGACCATAGTTTCTTTTTCAGACCAGTTTTGCAGGACAATGGTCTCTTATTTCCTTCATATTTTCACTGTAAATGGCTGAAATGTCTAATTTTTGTAAGGATAAGAACAAGACTGTCACAAGTAAATACAAATGCACCAATATTTACTGGTAACTAGAAGTAAGTGTGTTATGTCAGTGATGTCATGATCAAGCACTAACGTAAAGAAGTACATGTACTTGTACTTAATTGAAATACTAATCATTTCATGCTTCATATTTATATAAGAATATATATGTGTGAGACTATATGGAATTTTCTCCAGTGTATGACATTTAAAAAGAACACTCGTATAGTTCACTGCAAGGTTTATGAAATGCACCATATTAATGGTAATTTATGCAAACATGTCAAACTAGCAGCATGATGTGACTATACAGATAATAACAACCAAAACCTGGTCATAGAACGTAGTGTTCAAATTATATTTTCAAGATTTATTAGCATTTTACACAACATGAGTGTAAGTAGATTAGCAACCCAGTGTAAAAAATATTGATTAGCATTAGCTTAATTTTGTGTGGCAAATTGCGATGTGAATCTGGTCTTTCGAGTATGTCCCGAAACGTGAGGTACATGCAGACAGACCTCTGAGGTTATCACAGTAATGTTTTTATACATAAATAACACAATAATGTTTTGAAGTTCCTTGCAATGGAAAACTAATAATGATACAGGCACACAAGTTTGGATGTTAAGCGTGCAACATCATCTTATGTCAAGAACCGGATTTATCAAAGGTAGATATATGCATATTTGAGTGCTGCTCTGGGATAAAAAACCATTCATAATGTTGTCACACAATTTTTTACACACATGAATGCTGAAAGTGATGTTACTTCTAAAGGCCAAGGAGGGTAGAAATTTCTACCCTCCTTGCTTAGGCCCCCCCCCCCCCCCCCAAAAAAAAAAATTATTGTTTTCCCAAACCTGACCGACCCATCTCTAAACCCTCCTACGGATCCCCTGTTAAGTTACTTCCAAGCAAAAAATAAAATAAAATGAAAACACATACTTACCCAAAATTGTGGAATATTTTACAAATGAAACATACCGACCCACCCAAATTGTCTGACTAAGAAAGAAAAAACTTATGCCTGCCTCCCTACCTACCCCAAAATTTTTTGGTCCGTGAGGGGAAACACACTTATAATTTTTTGTTGGCCTCAGTGTTCTAATTTGTGCACATTTTGGGGTATGACATATCTCAGTGTTGCGTTTGGGCTTGCATAAGGAAAAAAAATTAGTGGGTTTCCTACTTCCTGAAGCCATCCCAACACAAATGTAGTCACCGACAGGTGATTGCCAAAAATACATGTCAGCGGGTCATTAGAACATGGCCTTCCATGGGTTTTATAGCTGCCAAAATATATGTGGATAAGTCAGCACACTCCAGTTCTATAGCATGGCAATTGAACATACTTCATGGACAGAGTTTGCTGCATGTGAAGTGGTCTTTCAGTGATCTGCAATATGGCTACATTCCTGTGAACCTGGTCTCAAGATAACTATTGGAGTATCTGTGAATATGAGGGAAAATAAATGTATAAATGTGAGTGAAATAATAAAAAAAGATAAATTGTGTCTGTCCTGCATGTAACCTTTTTGCCGGGGTTTAGGTGAAAGGGCAAAGGTCAGAAGGTCACACATGGATGTGAATCAAAGATTTGGCTGCTTTCAAGGAAAGCCATCCGATATACATTGGATTGCAGCAGCGTACATTTTTGTTTGCCAATTTCTATTTTGGAATTTAGTCTCGATTCCAGCATTATGAGAAGATGCATCTTTGTAATTAATATGGCTGTCAAGTTGATACCAAACATATATACAATTAAATGCATAATCTCAGCACTGGAATTATTTGACAAGTTAATTTCCTGTAACATATCAGGGAAATGTGTACTGTGTGTTATGTGCAGAAAAATTATTGTACATGTACGTATAAATATTGACAAATTGAAATGTTATCAATATTAATGATTTTAAATGCTGGTGAAAAATAAATTCTGTTTTCAGTGTAGCAATCGATTTTACAAGCACTTGACATCTGTGAGCAGTTTGGTTTCAAGTTTCACAGGTCTCTAACATGGGGCCTTCAGTTTGGCAACATGGATGGCCCAAAGTTGATTTTGCTGACTGTATAGGCTAACATCTTTGTACCCTCTGAATGATGTCATGTGTGATGCTATATATATTGGTTGTGTAGGGCCAATGATTTTCCATTTCAAAAAAAGAGGAATTCCGCTTCATCAGCAAAAATTTTTCAAATTCCGTTTCACTGCTATATATTTATATATAATTCATATAAGAAAAAATATCAAGTTCTGTTTCAAGGATGAAAAAAATGCACGATTGCACTTCGGTTTTGGAAAAACGGAAAATCATCGGCCCTAGTTGTGAATTGTGCATCATATACATGTACTTGCAGACATACTGGTACCCCAGTGTACTCATCCCCATGAGAAACTTTGCATATACAGTGGTTCCTCTCTTGAGGAACTATTTCAGTGTAAAGACCACGTGCGGTCAAAGATTACCTCAGGGCAGACCGCCTGTTTTATGAGGCCACCTTTTTATCATAAGCAGTGGTCATAGGAAAAGCACTATGGTGTACAGTGGTCCCTCTCTTATAAGGCCACCTTAAATGCGCTAGAAATGTGGCCTTATAAGAGGGGTGGCCTTTCTTAAGGGGTAAAATATAATGAAAATTCCATACTTGATGCATGAAGAGGTGGCCTTTGCAGAGGGGGTGGCCCCTCTAAAAGGAGAACCTTATAAGAGGGGAACCACTGTACATTATTAATGCTTTAGTTCCAGTCAATTAAAATTTCATGTGACCAGAACGAAATTGGTGACTATATGCAGGCATAACAGCTCCACCTAGAGTTCATTGTGCATACTACATCAGTAGATGTAACCCTTGAACCTTTAATATGATCCAATCCAGTCCAGGCCCAAAGCTGTATGTATCAAGACTGAGACCACAACAATAAAGAGGTGCTCAGGTTCAGGTTCAGGCAAGTTTGTTCGACCAAATAAATCAATACAAGCACATGCAGCCAAGGTATTATCAAAACAAAAAAAGGAACTAGTGCAGAGATATATATATCAACAAACTTTGATCAGGGAGACTTGCACAAAGACTATTGTGCATGCCTCTCTACTAACAAATAATGAGCTTTAGAAAAATGTGAATGTATGCATTATTAAAAAAATAGCTCAACATCTATTGTGCCTTGATTTTTTTTTTCACTAGTATTAAGGACCAAGTTGGTCCATACAATCGCAGCAAAGACCTCTGTAGGTCAGTGAATTGTGCCTGTCTTGGCAATATATGCTTCAGCTGCCCTTCCAGCATCTGTGGAATGACTTACAAGGCAATGCAAATGCCACTGAGTTTAAACCATAGCCTGCTTTTCACCGCTCAAGTTGTAACCTGTAAAGTGCTGATCTTGGCTAAAGTCATTTTCTCATTACCGTTAAACATTTAATGGTTAAAAGATTCAAATTCCTCATGAAGATACCTTTCATTCAAATAGCAGCAAGCCTAGTCTAAAGCAAAAAGGGGTCTTAGTCAACAGCTTTCCTCGGGGCACTTTGCACGCATTATTGTCCCAAGGAAAGCTGTTGAGTCGGTCTTAACTCTCTAAGTGCCAAATTTTGGACAGAGTCAACAGGTTTTTAGGCACACATTGGGAGCATTGTGCCGAATGTGCACCGAGAAAAGCTGTTGAACTGGGATATTTTCTCTGGAACTAGAGGCATGCTAGTACTTGAATGAAAATTTTTTTTTTTTTTTTTTTTGTTTAACAGGAATAAGAATCTGAGATCCTAATGATAATTCAGACTATTTCACTTTAGCAGATCAACTCTAGACGTGATTGGCACTGAAATAAGCGCTTTAAGGGTTAATATGCAAATACTGATTTTAGTTCCCTGCACTTTTAAGAGTTTAAATTTTAAAAAGTTTCACTCAAAAAGCTGCACTCGTGTGGCAATACTTAAAACCTCTCATCCAAATGCGTTTCACCAAACATATCGAATTAGCTTTAGGTAGCAGTCACATGGGCCAGCGGTTTAACATGTTAAACCTTGACATCTTCTTATATACAGTATTTTGATAATTTGTGTGGCTTCCTCTAGTTGGCCTTGAATGGTTTCATTTTACCCAAATTTTGAGGATTTCAAGCAAGGACTTCATCATCCATCCAATTGCACCCTGTGAATCTTGAGTTCTGTTACATATTGCCTGTCAATCTTCCTTCTCTTCTTCATAGCCAGCCGTCGTGATGCTCATTATTAACTCTTCCAGCCATTCATATTACCCTTTAATTGACCTCAGAAAGGTTATGTCATTAATATTCATGCGATTATACTTGAGTCGTCATAACATATTGGCGAATGTGACTTGTTCAGCATTCTCAAAGCAGTTTATATATGCGATATCAAATACTTAACACCATTTTCAATTAGTCAAACCTGCTCCTTGGGTGGTTAAAAGTGAAGGGGAATGTGCATCAAGTGTAGATTGTGAGAATGCTCCACTGAGGCTGCTGTTGTTTCAATAAGGTACTGGTATGCACTGAGTCAGTGATTTAATGCTTTGCTTCAATGAAGATTGAGTCCACAGCTTTGTCAGTGGCTTGCTTTTCTGATGTGGCTCCTCTACAACGTTTGCTCAAAATTTACATTAAAATGAATTAAAAACGCCAGCCAATTAAGGGAGAAATGGTTAAACTGTTGTGAAGAGGATCATCTGGAGGGTAGAGCAGTAATGAGAGGTGCTTTCAAGCCAGGATTGACTGTATGCATGTACCCCACTTGACATTTAATCTGGTGATACTCTGAGGGTTGACGATGCAGCGAAACCATCCCCTTTTCACAGTGAGAGCTGCCTGTTCGGTTTAATAAGCAAAGCCATCTCGTCGATTGCTTGATCCGTTTACCATGCTCTTGATTCATAGCTTCTACTATCCAGGAGGATTATGCCCCCTGCAAAGTGACCTGTAATTGATAGCAGTCAAGATTTTGTGCGCTCATAAAGCACAATGAAGATTGTAAGTGAATTAACTCTTGCTCAGCCAAATTGTGTCAATGTGTATGTTGGTGGTAATTTATAAAGTAAGACTGAATCCACAGTTATCATTTAAGAATAGTAGCCTGGCACTCAAGTTATGATACATTATCCTGTTACGTCCATG
Organism: Hermodice carunculata; assembly: GCA_964020975.1. Lineage (NCBI taxonomy): Eukaryota > Metazoa > Annelida > Polychaeta > Eunicida > Amphinomidae > Hermodice > Hermodice carunculata. The sequence continues at coordinate 88,566,978 of OZ026620.1, read as the reverse complement.
TCAAATATAGAGTAAGACATGATAATTTTAGACAGAAGTATTTGGGTTCAACCGGATGGAAATAGATGTATTGTGGGCAAGCTTATGTGAGAGCAACGCTACATGTATGCTCAGCCGGAAAACAGTAACACTTGGTATGAAGTAGAGGTAAAGACAGTGAACCCATAAACATACCAACCTAAGAGCGGAAACTGATAAATCTTTTGGTAGATGTGTGGGTTTGTTCCAGCTGGGGACAGAATTGTAGTTGAACATTCCGGTAGAAACCTTGCTGGCGAAACAGATCAATCTCCCAGGGTTCTCCACTTGGTAACACAGAACTTCATGTGTTTGAAGACAAGTAGAAACCCAGTAAAATGAGAAAAAAAAAATTCTATCCGTGGGTACTAAAAGTTGTGAGCCCTTGATTTTTGCTGGGGAAAAAAGTCTTCAGGACTGATACAGAAAATATACAAGTTTAACATATGAGTATATAGGTCTGGTACAATGGCACTGAAGTGAGAGATAGTTAACTCTTTTAGTGCCAAATTTTGGCCTGAATCAACAGCTTTTCTTGGCATGCATTGGGCACAAGGTGTCCAGTGTGTGCCAAGAAAAACTGTTGACCTGGGATATTTCCCCTGGAACTATAGACATGCTGGTACTTGTATGAAAGGTCTTTTTACAAGGAATGCTTATCTGGGATCCTAATGGTAATTCAGACTTGTTTGACTTTGTTAAGTTAACGTAAGTCACACTGCCTTGGTACTGAAAGAGTATAAAACTACGTTGTGGCACAGTCTGGTCTGAGGATTCACACACGTGGACGTAGGGAGTGGCAGTCAGCCTCTTATTCTGCTTGGCTTGTGTTCCTGTACATGCATAAATTATGTCATGTATTGCACACAGCTGCTTCAAGTCCACATTGAAGTGTATCATTCTGACAAACAAAATTATCATCACGAACCCCTAATATGCTGCCAAAAGCCCGATAAACATGGATGTGTCTGGCTTCCTTTAACATGTATGCTGTACACAAGATCGTGCTTTGGATGAAAACAGGAGATGCTGGTTGTCGATCACCAAGAGACAGAGACCAACAGGTGGTGACATAGTGCACCTGTTGCCCAGGATTCACAGCTACAGTGGTACCTGTCGTGAGTGACCCCTTCAATAAGAGACCATCCTCTCTGGGGAGATCACTTTGTTAAACCCCAAGTCCAATCCTTCCAGCGCTAAGTACTGTGCTTCTGATGAGAGATCACATGTCTTGAAAAACCTCCTTTCAATGGACCCAAAGAGAGTTGCTAGTAAGACAGACTATTGTATACCCGTCCTGCACAGTTTCTTTAAATTCATCTTTGGTGCAACACATTTTGATTTTTTTTTTTTTCATCTCACTTGTCAATACACTTTCAGTTGTGTTGTGTGGATTTTTGAAAACAAAATTGGGAAGATTGTGGAAAAGCTGTAGAAAATAAAGAGTTGTCAGCTTAACATATAAAGGTTAAAAACAATCTTATGTTTGTGTTTTTGTCACTGTAGGTTTCCATAAAGTTAATAGTAACTATTTTTAGTTGGTGCTTCAGTTGGTTGCTGAGAGATTATTTGTAAGTACATGCATATTCCACTATCTTGATTGGTAGGGAACTACAAGTTTAACAAACACAGGTGTTTTTAAAGCACTCTGTGCCATGTGGTGAAGGATTATTGTCACAAAAGCCTTGTACAGTTGTGGCTTTTTTGGTCACCTGAAGCCACAAAAGTTTGCCTGGAGCCACCTGTGTCAGGTCATGATGGCCCCTAGATGCATCCAAAGTGAAAAGTGTACTTTTGTAAAAAAAAAATGTTTTCCAACAGCGATATATTCCGTTGGATAAGAATACATTACAGTGTTCAAAATCTCCCTATACCCAACACCCTTGGGACCGGAAAAAAGTGTTCAGTATAGTGAGGTGTGCGTAATAGGGAGGTTTGATAGCATTGAAAGTATATATTTGGGACCGAGAAATGGTGTTCAGTATAGAGAGGTGTTTGGTTAGAGAGGTTTTACATTACTTACAATTTAGCCCAGTTGGCGTATGGGCCACTGATGTTAGAATACATGGCTCTGTGCGGGCTAGTGCCATTGTCACACAGGTAGTATCATGTTGAATCTATAACACATGGAGTCAGGTCAGTTTAGCAGGCAAAATGTGATTCTACTCCCCCCCCCCCCCCCCCCCACACACACACAAAGGTAGAACTTTGTCAATTTTACAGTCAGGTCATGTGCATGTAATACAAATTTTAAAAGAAAAAATAGAAAGCCTAAAGAGTGACAAGACTGCATTTCTAAAGGATTAACAGACCTGCGCATGTCAGAATATTTGTGTTTTTCTCTCTTGTCATTTTTAATGGTGGTGCATAGAACAAAGTGGTCTTGACATCTGGTTTTTCTTTGCATGATCACTGTTTGTGTGCAGACTGTAACTTTTGTTCTTAACTTCTTTGACACATTGACATGAATTTGACACATACATGTATTAGGACATTATGAGGATGTGTAATGTTTTACATTTAGGTCACCATATTTGGGTAGCAGTACCTGATGGATCCTTGCATTATGTGTCAGGCATAATGAGCACCAGGTGGCAGCACCCAAAAATCTTAACTAGTACCAAAAGCAACCATTGCCAAAGAGTCATTGACTCATTCAATGCCAGTATCAGCCCTGCAGGGTCACCTTACAGGCTCATGTGGTAGCAGAAGTGGCAGCAAGTTGGTGCAAGTACATATTCCAATACAATGGTCCCCCTCTTATAAGGCCCCCCTGAAGAGAGGCCACCACCTCTATAAAGACCATTTCTCCATGCAGCAAGTACGGCATTCTCATTATACTTTACCCCTCAAGAGAGGTCGCCTCTCTTATAAGACTGCTTTTCTAGTGCATTTGGGGTGGCCTTATAAGAGGGGGACCGCTGTACATATATGTCCCAGGTGCTTGTGAGGCCTACCATCATTGTAATTAGTTGGAACAATCATAACACATTTTGGTCATTACATTTGACAAAGGTATGCAGAAAGGACAATTTTTACAAACAGGGACATTTCTAAACAATTTAATGCATATTTTGCTCGTGTTTGCCTCCAGGTGGTATGCAGGACTATAACTATATCCACAGCAACTGCTTCGAGATCACAGTGGAACTCTCCTGCTGTAAGTATCCAAAGGCAAGTGAACTACAGACAGAGTGGGACAACAATCGAGAATCCCTGCTGGCATACATGGAGGAGGTAAGACAAGATGGAGAAAGTTCTCATAAATCCTTCAGATGGGGCTCTGCCCCAGGAAATTGGTTAATGGGCTCTAGGTTCATATGTCTTTCAAAATTGAAAAAGTTCATGGTACATGTACCTTTTTATGCTTTCAATGAATTGGGGATGCGTTATATATTGTCTGTCTGTCTGTCTGTCTGTCTGTACTTTCACCCATAAAATGTTGCTGGAACCAATTTTTGTATAAATTTTGCCAAAGGAACTGATTTGATTTCTGGGTCATTATACTGCCCTTCCTCCCCCCCCCCCCCCTGAATTTTATATATATTGGTATACTGTTGTCAGCATATCTGACAGTCTCTCCATCTCTCTGTTTGTTGTTAATCCTTGCAAGCAAAATATTTCCTGATCCACAGGCCACATCAACTGCAAATTTACCTCAATTGTACTTGACACAATTATGTCTCCCGGTGGAAGCCGGGGGACATATTGTTTTAGTGCCCGTTTCTTCCGCTTCTTCTTCTTCTTCTTCTTTTGTTGTTGTTGTTGTTCAGGTTCTTCAACACTTGGTTTCCGTGCGATAAGTCTTGAAGGACTTGACAGAATTTGATGAAACTTGGTAGGATTATTTATCTAGGCAAGACCTAGGTTGGGATTGTATTTGGGTGACCTTGACCTAATTTTCAAGGTCACAGGGTCACTTATGTGAAATTGGTTTCTGTGCAATAAGTCTTGAAGAACTTGATGGAATTTGATGAAACTTAATGGGATTATGTATCTAGGCAAGACCTAGGTTGGGATTGTACTTGGGTGACCTTGACCTAATTTTCAAGGTCACAGGGTCACATGTGAAATTATCCGTTCGATAAGTCATGAAGAACTTGATGGAATTTGATGAAACTTAATAGGATTATGTATCTAGGCAAGACCTAGGTTGGGATTGTATTTGGATGACATTGAGCGAATTCTCAAGGTCACAGGTTCACTTATGTGAAATTGGTTTCTGTGCGATAAGTCTTGAAGAACTTGATGGAATTTGATGAAACGTGGTAGGTTTATGTATCTAGGCAAGACCTAGGTTGGTATTGTATTTGGGTGACCTTGACCTAATTTTCAAGGTCACAGGGTCACTTATGTGAAATTGGTTTCCGTTCGATAAGTCATGAAGAACTTGATGGAATGTGATGAAACTTGGTAGGAATATATATCTAGGCAAGACTTAGGCTGGGATCATATTTGGGTGACCTTGACTAAATTCTCAAGGTCCCAGGGTCAGTTTTATGAAATAGGTTTGTGTGCTATAAGTCATGAAGAACTTGATGGAATTTGATGAAACTTGGAAGGATAATGCATCAAGGTGAGATCCACAATTGGATCGTAGTTGGGTGACCTTGACGTAATTTTCAAGGTCACAGGGTTATTTATGTGAAATTGGTTTCTCTGCAATAAGTCTTGAAGAACTTGATGAGAATTGCTAGAGTAATGTATCTAGGTGAGAGCTAAAATAGGATTGTAATTTTCAAGCAAACTTGGTCATTTGTAATTTGTTATCACCTGTAGCTTATTCAGAGACGTAAGTGTTCCACCGGGAGACATTTGATTTTCTGTTGGAAAATCAGTCTGTTCTAGTTTTTACTTGATTCCATTTTGGTGACCTTGACCTCATCTCAAGGTCAGATGTGTTACTTGGTATCTTTATCCAGAATGATGGACATTTGTCTGATTTTGCACATCAGTAGATCTTTTAAAAGAAAAGATGGAGACTGATGAAGTGGGCGGACTAAAGGGTGTGGCACATATATCTGCGTACATCGGTGGTTGCTCATTTCCTTTCATTTCTCAAATAAATGCAGAGAACAGGCCAAAGCTTTACCCGATACACAAGACTGCTTGTAGAGACAGTAAAAATTTGGAAAAATGGACCCAACTTCATAATCAGGGTCCCTAGCTCATGAATAATTAAATGATGGAATCGACCAAGAAGAGCAAATAGATAAAAAAAAAGAAGAAGAAGAAGAAAAGAAATTCATCATACCTGATCAAGATTGACAATTGTATGGTAGTGGTTTACATACTAAGTATTTTCTGGAGTGCAGGTCAATGTGACGTGCAGTCTGATCTAATTATAGACTGGGTGTATCATATAAACAGAGTATTAATAGGGATAATTACAACACAAAATTATTAAAAACGGGAATAAAGAAGTCTATTGCTGTCTGTTGCAGGTACACAAGGGTGTCAAAGGCTTTGTCATGGACAGGAAAACCAACAAGGGCATTCCCAGTGCTATTGTTGAGGTACAGGGCATTCACAAAAATGTGACAACAGCCAGCTACGGAGACTACTGGCGACTCCTGGTGCCGGGTACTTACAACATCACAGCATATGCTCCTGGGTAGGTAACTCTTTTAATTTGAACCTGTCCTCCTCATGAATGGCATTAGCCAGGAGGCAAGAGGGAGAGGGCAGCACTGGTGAAAAAAAAGAGGTCATCTGACCTATTCTGACCAATATTATGGTAGGAGTAGGTCACGTGATACTTTTTGACCAGTGGTATCATCTGCTACAGCCTGTTCTTGGGCATATACCACTGAGACTATGCTTAGGACTGAGTCAACATATTTCCTTACCACCCAACCCATGCCAAGGAAAGCTGTTGACCTTGGGGGCATGTTATCTTGATAGGTCTCGTCTCCAATCCTCGTCAAAGTTTTTCGCTATTACTTGTGAAGTTAGTCAAAAACATCGAAGCAGATGACATTTAACCCCAGCTGGATTTGGCTAGGAAGAGTTAATGTGACCGCCACAAGAAGTCACCGTCAAATCGAAAATTAATTTTTGTGGTATGTATAACCTGTCGAGGAAGGCCAGCCATCGCTAATTATTTGCAATAGAACTTTGCTGTTGACAGACAGCATTTGTGTAACCATGGTTATGTGCCTGTAAACATATTATTACTGCAGTTTGTGTACCTTCTTCCGCAAGGCATTGCTCCTGCCTTCAAGTGTTACTCAGTCCTACAAACAGTACGGGACACACATGTTAATTTGTTACCATAATATCGGATGTTGTCGCTAGGCAACACTGACAATCAGCATCTTTTATATGGGCACACTGATTAACAACCAAGAATGTTACTAGCACTTGTGGGAATAAAGACCACTCATTCCATACCTATCGTGAATCCTTGTTACATCAGACTAATTGTAGGTTTGGGGTTTTATCCAGGTTGCTTGTTTGGCAACCAGAACATCTTTTGCCCTATTTGATAAAGTGATCTGCCTGTGCATGCTGGGACTTCCTTGTTGAATGATATGGGCCAGAGTAGCACTGCAGCCAATATGAATGTCCAGTATTGACAAATTGCTGGGCTCATTTTGGAGCAATAACATAAAGGAGACAAACGGCTCCATTTTGGTTTATGGTAGAAATGGGTCCTCCGCATAGTGCACTGTCCCCCGCATGCAACATTCACGTTAAAACCAAAACGTAAAATGTATGCTTATTTTCACATTTTTCAAAGCATGTTAATTATCAGAAAGAATTTGTGCGTCATCAGTTTGAAGGTGAAACTGTTGACTTTGCTGGAAAAATATGGCAATGCCAGCAAAACATAAAATATGTTTATTTTCACATTTTTCAAAGCATGTTAATTATCAGAAAGAATTTGTGCGTCATCAGTTTGAAGGTGAAACTGTTGATTTTGCTGGAAAAATATGGCAATGCCAGCAAAACATAAAATATGTTTATTTTTACATTTTGCAAAGTGTGTTAATTATCAGTTTGAAGGTGAAACTGTTTATTTAGCTGGAAAAATACGGGCGTGCCAGTAATCGCTCGTTCTCCCTCTATAAAACACTCCCACATCTTATGCCATTGTGCAGCCCCTGAAATTTTAAGATTCAGTGATGTCTGCTTTGTGAGATTTTGAAGTTAGCCAATAGTAAAGCTTGAAAGATTGTATACCATATTCATCTTAATAAGCACACACTTCCTAATAAGTGCACACACCCCATTTTTTTCAAAGAAAGAACCCCCAAAGTATTGCATAGTTTTCAAACGAGTGGTAGAATTTATTATTACACTTACGATAGATCTACATTTTTTGTAGCATTTGTGGATGACATTTTTTTGTAACTCACTGTGTGCTTATTAAGATGAATATGGTATATCACAACATTTGACATTTATATCCCGTGCAAAGAAATTTTATGGGGCACACGGTTAGAAGATGTGGGCTGTGTGAGATTTTGAAGGTAGCCAGTATTAAAGCTATTATTAAAGGGGGACGGTGTACTGTGTGTGGCTTGTCCACTGACCTTAGCACCATCTTTGTGAACCAAATATTGCACGATTCAGAGGCCACCTCAAACTCAAATTTATCTCAATTGTACCTCGACACAGTCATACATTTCTTGATCTGATCACATTTCGGGGACGGTGTCCTCGTTTGCAAGATCACAGGACTCGTGTGTGTTTGCAAAGTAGGGAGTATCCAGTCTGTTGTAGAGAAGTGTTGTAGTTACCTATATTCTGCTTTCATTCAGGTACCACTCAAAGACTGTTCGTAATGTCAAGGTGACAGGCGGGCTGGCATTAGACGTCAACTTCACGCTGAGCATAAAACATCGTACTCTACCCCTGGGTCCATCGCCAAACCCCGCAATCATCGAAACACAAAGTAAGGACAAAGAAACAGAGCTGGCGGTGAAAGAGGACAAGAGTGGCAAAGTGGAAGCGAGGTACGTCTTAATTTTGGCCAAATTCACAAACAGAATAGCTGGGAATCTGAAATCTGAATTCAAGTAGTGGCATACAGGCTTTCCGCTTCAATGTTTTAACACATGGTCACAACTTTGTTTAAGTCAGTATGAGAGGGTGTTAGAGACTCTTATCAATGTGACGTAGTGATATAGTTGCCCCCCTCTAACAAAGTCCCCATCCCCTAGCTGCCAAAAGGTCACACCCTTAAACTGCTAAGCTTGCCTTATATGAAAGTTCTAGCACACTGATGTGGCCACTTTTGAAGTGTGGAAAGGATACCCTTCTCAGAATGGGTCGCTGTACATGTACGTACACTGCACGGGCTGGTTTTTCTTAGTTTAGACATACGCACGAATGTACGTATGATAAAGGGTCAGAAAGTTGTACTTTGGGTGTTTTGACATGGAATGATAATTTTAAAAAAGGACCTGGTGAGGACATAATTATGAACTGGTTATATGAGTTTCTTTTTCCTTGACTGCATCTGGATGTGGCAAAAACAAAAACAAAAAACAAACCCCGTCAATATAACACGCAAAGACATGCATACTGTAAGTCTGTAACGTAACACATCAGCTAATCTACCAGCTGCTTGCCTCGTGTTAAAATTAGCTTCATTGAGTGTAGTAGCCTTAAAAAAGCACTCCGGACCACCGAAAAAAAAAAAAAAAAAAAAACAATGAAAAGCCCCTGACATAGCACATTTGTCTCGACTTCATGCATCTTTTATGAATATTATGCCAAATGTTGGGAGTATGTTACAAATCGATGAAGATGGCTCATTAAGATGAGGCGGGGGACCTTATACCAGGTCAAAGGTCGTGCAAGGTCACAGACATGACCTGGAATTATTCCAGCAGACCAGCTTTTCTGGTTACCAGACCTTGTTTGTAGGGGATCAGTGTTGTGTGCAGAGTAAAAGCGCACAAAAAAAGTTGACTGAAACTGAAGTTATTGTAACCGTGGAAACAGCCGATTCATGAGGAATTAAAAACTGGTTTACCATCCATAAACAATGGTGTTTACAGTAGAATATAATTTCATTCTCTGTTAGTCCATCAAATTATAATAAATGCATGCAACAGGTTTTGTTACACATTCATTTTTTTGTGCATTTGCAAAAATAAAGTCGGCGTTCTGTTTTATCTGTAGATACTTCAGAGAGATCAGTACAAAACATCAATAATACAGGTCTGAGGTGACAAAACTGTGTAGAAATTTTAAACTAGATGGATGTCTTGCATGTTTCAAAACATTGGCATAAAATGCATGTACAATTTTTGTGTGATACAGCTAGAACCTCTTGATATTGATACTGAGATATCGGACTTCACTTCATGTTACAAATTTGGAGGGATTCCTTTCCTATTTGATTCATTTATTTGACATATTCAGGTACCCGACACAATTTTCAGGGAACAGAGGGTGTCATTATAATGAGGTTTCACTGTGTACAAAGAAATGTAAGGTTTTTAAGCCTGTGGATGATATTGTAATCACAAATTAATGACTTTATCGTCTGTTCACTCACACACAATATGTGCACATCAGCTATTCTCAGCTTGTCACATGTTTCAAGTCACCATTGTCACGCTGTGTTTTTTCTAGCACATCTTGTGCCAGCCAGCCTTCACTAGCAAACCCTCAATAACAGCAAAGGAAAAAAAAAAAAAAAAGAAAAACACTATATTGCCATGAATGGAACACAAAGACAGAGACTTTGTTTAAATATATATTCACTTACACCACACAAGAAAATAACAGCAAAGCAGAAAACTGGTACATCTTTTCAACTGTTCATGTTCAATTTTATCAGGATTCTGTGTCCTGGCTTCACCAGTGGACCTCAGGGCCACAACTCAGAATCAAAGATCAGCATCAGAAAAAATAAATAAAGAATAAATAAATAAATAAAACCTGGAACATTATCTTGTAGTTTGTATATTGTCGGAAAACTCAATTTTAATTGTAATGTCCAAACTTTGGTTTAATTTACAATTTTCCCACTCCTGGTCTTATCAATCACCAAAAAAATAAGATATTTTAATTTAAAAGATTTGCTGAGAAAATTCAAGACAAACAGTTGACAAATATACTATACGAAACACCACATTGGAGAGCTCAGAAAAGTATACTTCTCTCTGGTTTCCTTATGACACATAAATGGCTTTTTTTTTTTGAAGCTTATATTAATCAATGTGAGAAAACCAGGCGAGTGCCGGACGGCTTAGGAAGTATTTCGCCCTATCTGGGGCTCATCAGTTGCCTGAATAACGGTAGCCGTGGACGCAGTGGTGTGCCATCCTGGTAACGTGCTGTTACGTCAGGGGCTTCACATGTGTATTGTTTACGCGGAGGGTGGACGGTCGCCCTCTCAGGGGACCATTCCCTTATCTTGGGTGCTAGTGACTAGGTCAATGAACCCAGGAAGAAAAATCTGAAAGATGCAAGGCGCCGGGAAAAACCTATATAAATCAATGGTGAATCACACACAGATCCACATGATACAAAATATATTAGAGCATACAAGAGCTCAAAAATGGATCATTTAGAAGCCTATATTATTCATTGGTGAACCACACACAGATTCACAAAATACAAAATATATTAGAGCATACGAAAGCTCTCAATTAGCCAATACTCACTTGGTAAATGTCAGGTCACAGCAGCAACACTACCACTATTTTAACATGCACCCTGGTCACTATGTGCATGGGTCAGGCAAATTCGGATGTCTGACCCTGACCTGCGCACCCAGTCCTATTTATTAGAGACAGACTGTCCTGCAAGCTTAATCCTATCCCGGCTGTGATTACATTTTACTTACTGAACCCATCAGGTAGGTCCTTCTTGACCAATCAGAACTAAGCAAGGGCGACAATCACTCAACCACTTCCTGGCATGCTCACTTGGCATTTAACTCTCTCATGTCCCAAAAGTGCTTTTGCTGCAGCTTAAACCTGCAACCACTGTGTATTTCGTATAACAGTTGAACTCGCATATATCTTACTTATCAACACCTAACACTATGTATTCATGTACAGTGAAACCTCATCACAGCCACACTCTGACGTACTAACTGAACAAACAAGTTTTCAGGGACTTAAAGTAAAATTCTCTTGCTATTTGACTCGTTTATCTGACGTATTCAGATATCTGACACACTGCGCGGGGAACAGAGGCTGTCATTATAATGAGGTTTCACTGTATACAAAACGTGTAAGGCTTTGAAGCCCGTGGATGATACGGTAACCACAAATTAACCCTTTCCCCCTTAAACCGGCCAAAACTGGCTGGTGGTCAAATGTTGTCTGCTTCAGCGTTTTCAACTGATTTCAACAGCAATGAAACACAATTTGACTGAGAATTGAAAATGAGACCTGTCAAGACAACATGACCCAGGTCAACAGCTTTCCTCGGCATGGGTTGGGCACTAAGTGGCCAACCCATGCCAAGGAAAGCTGTTGACTCAGTCTTAATTCAAGGGGGAAAGGGTAAAAGACTTTATCATCGGCTCACTCACACAAAATGTGTACATCAGCAATTCTCTGTCTGTCCCATGTTTCATGTATGTATGTATGTATGTATGTATGTATGTATGTATGTATGTATGTATGTATGTATGTATGTATGTATGTATATATGTATGTATGTACAGTGAAACTTCATCATAGCCACACTCAGACATCTGACATACATGTACTAACTCAACAACACAAGTTTCAAGGGACTTCAAGCAAAGTTCTTTTGTGATTTGACTCGTTAATCTGACATGCTCGGATAACGGACACACTATGCAGGCAACAGAGGCTGTCGTTATACTGAGGTTTCACTGCACCTACATCATATTTATTTAATTATGGCTCAGGATGTATATAAGTGGAAACAACATGTAGGCCAATAGGATATCATTGATTTTTATACCTTTTGCCAACAATTTAACTAGAATGTGGGGACCTATGGATGCCACTAGTCTTCATGTTTTACTTTCATTTATATATTTTATGATTGTGTTTATCTAATTATAGCCTGGTATGCATGTAGGTGGAAAGTACATATGAGCCAATAGGCTGCGAGGATGAACATGTTCACAAAGATTTCATTGATTTTCGTAGAGGTTATGCCAGCAATTTAAGCTGAACATGGGGAGTTAAGGATACTGATGGTCTTCATGTTTTACCTTCATGTGTTTCACGATAATTGCTTATTCACAATCGAGGTTTCACCTTTTTTTGTGGAAGCATGTGTCATGGAAATTAACCCCACATTTATGGGTTGACCAAGGCAGAAAAGACAGACATTTTTTTCCCCTTGTTTTATCATTCAACATCCATAATAATTATTGTTGATTGTATTCCTCGTATAGCAAATTCAGACATCCGTTACTTTGACTCATTGCCTTACAAAGCTATTTATTTGGTCATTGGAAGGTTTGTTTTTTTGGGGGGGGGGGGGGGGGAGTCAACTTGTTCAGGCAAACTTACAGACACAAACTGCAGCATAAATCAGTGAATTAAGATGTGTGCATTTGGGATAATGAAAGGTTAAATGTATTTAGATTATAGATTAAAGTCAGCTGTGTGACAGACAAAATGTCAGGCCAGTCTCAGCGTGACTAGCAGACTTCCTGGTTGATGATGTGGCATGAGGCTAAAGCAGTTATGAGGACAGCTGAACCGTATGAATATAAATATCATGAAATGAGATGGGGGGGGGAGTGGGGGGGGTATGGTGTTTACTATGCTGCAAGGTCAGTCTATAAGTGCACATCAGCCAGGAAATCCTTTTCAGCTTGAATTGCTCTTTGGAAATATAAAAATAAAAAAAGGCAAGTTCAGATGATCTGTATTATTTAATTTAAAATAAATAAATAAACAAACAAACAAACAAATGAATAAATAAAATGAAGTAAAATAAATTTCAGCTGTAATAGGAAGACATTTGTTTGATCTAAGTGTGTGCAGAAATTTGGAAGTAAAAATCTTGGTAGTGTTTGAGTATTTGGGGTGTCTTCTCCGAGTGCCAGTGTTTGCACATAGATGTTTTGTTTTGCTGGTGATTCACAACAAAGATATTCCATTGCAAGGACATGTTACTGATTTAGTCCTGTTTATTATTCCTAGCCTGGCCGCAAAGAGGGTTTCCACCAGAGGTAGAACGGGTCAAATTTTGTGGCCTAGATTTTTTTTATGGTATGCTTGTCACCTTGAAATTTGTGCACCTGAGCACCTCAAATTGAATAAAGAAGTTGTCTTTGGACGGTGTCACTAGATCCCACTGTTAACAGTTATAACTGTCTTATGTTTCATTTTTAAACGTTTTCCAGTAGAATTTATTTCTGGCAGAAACCCTGCCCCATGTGTTTGCCTCTCACATTTTGCAGTCAATTTATCAGAATGTACAATGAATTACCAACCATTGGGTACTGAACAAAATAATGTTACAAATGAGACAAGGAACTTCTGTCAGAGATACATGTATTCCAGGCTTCGAAATATGTTCTGACTGTGACCCATAAAGGACCTGTTATTATCTGTCAGACGATACAGCCTTTTTAATAATAATAGTTGTTTGACATGCTTCTGGTAAAAAAGAAAAAAAAAAGAAGAATAAAAGAAAACCCAAACTTATTTTCATTTTAATGGTGGACATTGACAGGAATGGACATGTAAAGCATAGGACTGAACAATGGATTTTGGGTATGATATGGAAACTTGTTGCAGGATATTTGGCGAATGTTTAAAATTATCAGGGATATATGGAAGACCAGATGGACAGTGTCATCATGGGGACACTGTGTAAAGTATTATCAAATGGAAACTTGTCGATGCGGTTTGCTAATACATGTGCCAGTTTATATTAAAAAAAAAAAAAAAAAGAAGAAGAAAAAGAAATGTTTCTATCAAGCCTTGGGCTGCTTGCCTGCGTAACAGGACCTTCAAGTACTTTCAATGTACGGGGCAAGGAGAGCACGGTGCTGAGAGATTCGCTGTTTTTGGTAGTCATAGAGCATGTGTGAAATGCAGTTATGTTTCTTCTGGCAACTTTGGTTGCTTTAAAGTGACCAAGAAGGACCAAAAAAATATGCTTTTTTGACCTTTGGCCTTTTCGATAGCGTAAAGTGTTAATTGGGTGTAGCCCTTACTTGGTGGTGATACATGCTTTATGACTCACAAATTAGTCCCTTGTTGGTCAGTGATGACCAGCTGTTAATATTTATCTACAGCACATATAAAAGATTTTAAAAAAAAGATGTGGTTCATTCTTTGATGTAAACTCTCACTTTTACAAGCGGAACCACGATGCTATCTGAGCATTGGTTAACATAAGCTTTAATACAATACGCGAAGAACTTTATTGGCGTATGTCCTTTGTAGAAGGCTATGCCCGGGCAGACAGAGACATTATACACAGTTATATACACATAACTATCACAAATCATGTGAAAGCACATGTACATATTCTTATAGCAACAGCTAGATGCACACCAAAAAAAAAAATGAAAAAAAAAATCCCCCCCCCCCCAAAAACCCCTGTATTTCAAACCTCTATTCAAAATCTGTGTTAACAAATCTGACAACAGGAAAGCAGACTGCACTGCTTTCCTGTGTCTGTCCCCATAGTCATAACTATTATAATTTGTTCTCATCACCCAATATATACATACATACATACATGCATGCATGCATGCATGCATGCATGCATGCATGCATACATACATACATACATACATACATACATACATACATACATACATACATACATATAACACACACACACACACACAACAGAAGTGTCATAAAGTGTTAATATAAATTTGTGGACTAGGCCAGTGGACATTTTATTTGCCTAGGGGTTTATGAGGCAATAACTGTTATGACCTCTTATAGTGCCATCAGATAGCTATTGTTCTGAAGATTTTGCAGGGAGGGCTTTGGTCATGGTTCACAAAAAAAAAAATAAATAAATAAATAGGACAGCAAGCATAGCAGAGAAAAAAAACACTGTGTCTTAATTCATGACCAAGTAGACAAATAACACTAACTTGTGGTGAAACAAGCCATGTTTTTACAGTTCACAAGTGAAAAAAATGTTGGTTTGATAGGGATTACAACGAACGGGGAAAATGCTA
The DNA here is from genome assembly GCA_964020975.1 of Hermodice carunculata. Lineage (NCBI taxonomy): Eukaryota > Metazoa > Annelida > Polychaeta > Eunicida > Amphinomidae > Hermodice > Hermodice carunculata. Next base: position 88,551,845 of record OZ026620.1, on the reverse strand, counting down.
CCTTGACTGCCCTGTGTGTACCACTGACATAGGTGTGAACTCAGGTGTGGATGAGTGTGTTTGTTGTTTGGCTTTTTATTGTTACATGACATGATGGAAAGGCTTTTGGCTGCAGGAAACTCAAGCTGCCTTCAGCTAATTTAGATTCCTTACTATAGAGAACTAATTTAGATTCTTGGTACATTTTATCAGGAAGCGTCGGAAGAGATTTTTGTTTTCTCTTTATGTGATACCTGCTGCCATGTATGGCAGGCACACGACATGACGTGACGCACATTTACACAACTTGCCATGGTTGTATGTCTGGACTCCATGGTTGTGGTTGTCATCAAAGGGTTTTTAGCGGCAGCTGACTTGTCAGTCACCTAAGTTCTAAGGTTGGGTCTATGTACATGATAAGTAATATTGCCATATCTCAGGGTAATGGTGCTTCCCAGGTGCATGGTTACCATTTAACATGTACCACATGCTGCATATGGTGTTTCTTCTAATGTTGTAAGTTTTGACCTTGAGAGACCTTGAGGTTGAATGGAGATAAGTGGCTGCAAAACATTAACATTTCAGTCTTTTACTTAAAATCTGTCAACCAAGGTTGATTCAAATTTGGTGCAAAAGTGGTTCAAGTGGGCTAGTATGATATCTGTTCGAGATGGGAGTCCCTGACATGATTTCCAAGGTCACAGATATGTCATTGTGCATTTCATTTCCATGTGATAACTTCAGATGTTTTAAAGGCTAGCAATTTTATATTACACAAGATGAAACTCCTCTATGAGGTTCAAGTAAAGTCAAAAGAGAGACAAGCTTGACCCGATTCCTTAGGTCAAGGGATTTAGTTAATGTGTATTTCGTTTCTGTATAATAACTTTAAAAGTTTTAAAGGTAGCAATTTCAAAATACACAAGGGTATTGTCCCCAACAAGGTCTAGGTTTCGGCATACAAGGTCAGCTGATTACAGGACTGTCACAATTACTTGCTATATTTATATGAAAGTATATTGTATGTATGACCTCAAATCCAATAAAGGTAAGTAATACACAACAGGGTACATCTCCCCTCACTTTTGAGTGGAAGAAATCACTACCAATCTCACGATTTATGCTTTTAATGGAAAAAAAAATGAACATGTGAAATTTTCAAAATGTGAACATTTCAAGGGTGTGGGCTTGATGGGGATTGGTACTAAATGTAAACTTTGTCAGGCAGTTTATGAATGGAACATTGGGGGGGGGGGATTGTTCCAATGCCCTTAAAGAAAGACCAGATAAAGTGTACTCTATGTGTATATGTAATTACATATGTACCCCCAAAATCCATCTGTGAAAAAAAAAAACTAACAGTATGCTAAACATTTATTTATTCCTTCTCTTCTTGTTTAGTTAACTGTCAGCAGGAGTTTCAATATATGTACATGTATGTTTGAAATGGCAAATATATAATGACCAGAGGCTGAAAGTTTGAGATGTGAAAAGAATGCTTTAATTTTCTCTTTGTCCAGTTTGATTCAGATGAAAGAGCGGTAAGAGCTTATGTACTTTTTGTGCATGTTTCCTATTGCACTGTGGCTGTGCCTGTAAAGCTGTCTATATAGTTGGTCATTGATAAGCCGGAATGACCACAGAAGGCAACTTAATTCAAAACTCTTTGCTCTATGTATTTCATTTAGTTGAGACATAAACCTGGTTTTATGGGGTCTTAAGGTCTTAGAAAGGAAACTTGTTACATGTACATTGCACCATGAAGGGTGAGAAGTAGTGTGGATTGGTTGAAGAGGAATTGTGTCTTTGGAAAGGTGAAAAATTAACCAAAATGAAAACAAGTCACCCACTAGAAAAGAAGATTTTCTTCCACGCAAGTCTCTCTGTGTGCCATCAAAGCTTGCATAAATTTAAATTCTACAGTTTTTGGTTGCGGTTTGGATGCTCCTTTAGCACAAACCTATGAATTAAATTTGGAATGGCACCTTTACCTATAATTGTTGTAAAGATATTCAACATTTAAACTTTTCAAGTGCCTCTAATTAGCATAAATTCAGACTCTACAACTTTGGTTTATGGTTTGTTAGATACACCTGCAGCGCAGACCTGTGAATTGAAGCAGGAATGGCACCATTACCTATAATATTTGGAAGATGTTCAAGATTAAAATTTTCCTATGGCCCTATTTTGCATATTTTTTAAAACTGTTGCCCCTCTTTGCAAAGATACCACAGTTTATGTGTGAAGGGAATATCATGCCAAGGTTAGACTTTCTATGTATATTAGCCTTCAAATATAATGTTGGACATGGAGCTTGCATAATGTTGAAAACTATGACTGCACAAAACCAAGGCAGACAATTTGCTAGTAGGGCTACGATGTAGCCAAATTTGGAGTTTTTGTGTAGAGCAGTGTCTGAGAAAAATTTGAAGACAGGGAGGGAGGGAGGGGGGGGAGAGAGAGACAGAGAGAGAGAGAGAGAGAGAGAGAGAGAGAGAGAGAGAGAGAGAGAGACAGAGAGAGAGAGAGAGAGAGAGAGAGAGAGACAGACAGAGAGAGAGAGAGAGACAGACAGACAGACAGACAGACAGACAGACAGACAGACAGACAGACAGACAGGGAGATTGCATCAGTGCGTCTAGTTTAGTTTCATATGCGTGATTGAAGCATGTGTGCCTGTGGGATCTAAAATAATCCAACGATTTTTGCAGGAAGATCTGAATATATATATAAATTATATATATTTTTCTGAATGAATTGGCTACTATAAGACCAGGTTACACTTCAGTCTTGGTGATTGCCCATGCAAAAGTTCTCCTTATTGGCAAGACTGTGTTCTTCACTCTGTGATATATGTCTGTCTGCACTTGTTGTTGTCGTTGCATTTTCTGCATGAAGTTGGTCTAGCCCTGCCTGGGAGGCAGACCGGGCTCTTTATCTCTACTACAAGTGGGTGGAGAAAATGTGGAGATTGGTTTGTTGAGCAGGCAAGGCCTAGCTCTGCTCAATCAAGTAAACGGCTGATCTTGTTTACCCTTCAAAGTGTTGAATATTGTGCAGGCAATTTACAGAAACAGCTACGGCTGAAACGGCAAGAGAAGTGAAGTACAGCATATATTTTGCCACCAAAAGTACGCAAGATTCTCATGTGCTTTGGATAATGAGGAAAGGAACACACTGAAGTTTCTTGTTGAAGACCAGGCCTTCTCCCCTAGGGATTCTAGCACATTCCCTTTTTGAGGATTTCTAATCAGGAATTAAACAGTTTTAAAGTAGCGGAGCACAAGCTGTTGGGTAAAAGAGGTTGTAAGCTTCGTGAGTCTGTTCTCGTTCTATTTGACCATATTCCCATCAGAGTATGTACTTTTGGAATTGTTGGTATCGCCAAAGAACCACTAGGTAAATATTTTTGCCAATATGAAGTTTTGTGAGAGAAAAAAGTTCAAGAAGTACAAATTAAAAAAAAAATTGTAGATTTATCAGGGATGTTTAAATTACAAGCAGAAAAAAAGATAAAACAAGAAAGAACAAATTTTGAAGGATCTTTCCAGCATAAATGATTTAAACTTGAAGAAGTTTGTTCCTGATTGGAGAAACAGGTTTTAAGAAATCTTGCTCTTTATTCTAACTTTGAACCAGGACGTATTTCAATTTGGATGCATAGTGACTTTATTTGCTGCAAACATCTGATACATAAATGAGTATGAAATCTATAGATCTTTACAAGTGTAAAAATGTATACCTTTAAAGGAGTGTTTTAAAAAATAATAATTGTGTGGACTTTAGAAGCGAGAAGATCAGTGTTAGGCCGTGTATGAGGGGACCTTGTTCACCAATATCTTAAGATTACATTTAACTCCTATATAACTTGCAATTGAATCTGTTTGGCCATTACTGGAGTTCCGTAATAAATGAGCTGCAGTCATAATCTGTGTGCACTTAAACAGTGAAATCTTGTTATATTGACACCATCTGTTCCATGCAAATCACGGCAGATATCTGAACATATCTCATGAATGAGCCAAACAGCATGGGAATTTGACTTAAGGTCTCTCAAAATTTGTGTGTCATTAAGCAAATATGACAGCTATCTGAATGTCGTTATTTTGAGGTTGCACTGTCTGTATATTTAACTAGCAGCCGGGGAAAAGTATATTAGAAGATAGAAATAGAGTGGATGGGACTTGTCTGTCGTGACAAATGATGCACAGGTGTGTCATACCTGGCAGACATACACATGTGTCTCCCGTCTCTTTTAAAGCCGTTTTGGTGGTATTGATAGAGAAAGTGTAAACCCTTTGTGTGCTACATATAGTAGAATTTCTCTGTTCTTTTAATAGAGGATCGAGTGGCCTTAATGTGATTAAAGAGACTTATAAAAAAATTTAGAATGGGACGATGAAAAGGGGATTCTAATAGCAAGATGGTCTTTTTATGGTTTTCCTCTTATTAGGAGGTGCTACTGTATTGCATGGTTCTTTGTTGTTTGGCAGTGAAATGTCATTGTGGTAGATTTGTTGTAAACAAGTTTGGCGGTCTTATCACCTTACTGTACTATTTCTGATTTCAGAGGGCATCATTATTCATTGGTCTTATAGCCTTTGTACTTTGATTTCTTTCTTGGTACCCCTTGATGTGCTAAAATCATAAATATCATGATTTGGTGTGTGTCACCAGCCCATACTTCTAAAACTACCCTTTTTTTTTTTTCTTTTTTAAACAAGATAGTGTTAGTCTTTTTATGCAACAGTTCATCCATGCATGGGTATGCTTTGAATAACCAGATAATCATGTTATATGAAGAAAACCAGATGTGTGTGTTATTGAAGCAAATATTTACAGTCAGGAATTAATGTTGTACAATTCAGATATAGACGTGTGGTATGCATACAATTGTTGACAATGCGCATTGCTCCTGTTGTTGGCTCTGTCCTGCTCAAATAACTCAACAGGGCTGTGACATACATTAAATTACAATGTGCCCAACCCATGCCAAGTGGAACTGGTTGATACAATGAGCAAGTGTACACTACTGCAAGCCATGAATGAGGCTGGCGTGGCTTGCGTTATTCTTCACGCTGTTGGTTTTATTTTCATCCAGTACAGGGCCAGAATTTCGCAAAATTTTGCGAGAATCTATTTGGATTTTTTATCAATTAGTTTTCTTTTTAAAGAAAGAAAGTTTAGGAGAATCTTTACGAGAATGGATTCTCAGATTCTCGCCGGAATTCTGGCCCTGCAGTAATTGTAGCTGTATTGTAAAAATTATTAGAAGAGATCATCTGTGAATATAACAGTTTTTATTTCTGAAAACAATTGAAATTCACAAGCGCACTGCTTAGAAGTAGGACCCAGGCTCTACTGGGGTGATATGGATTTCTGCTTGGGTGATATAGATCAGTTTATCATCCAGTCCATATTTTCCTGTTTTTAGGACTGACACAGTTACAATTACTGGATTAACCCTTTCAGTGCCAAATTTTTGACTGAGTCAACAGCTTTTCTTGGCATGCATGGGGCGTGTTGCACCCAATGCACACTGAGAAAAGTTGTTTACTTGGGATGTTCTGTCTGGAACTATAGGCATACTGGTACTTAAACGAAAGGTATTTCTACGAGAAATAAGAATCTGGGATCCCAATGATAACTCAGACTAGTTTGACGTAAATAGATCAACTTTAGTCGTGATTGGTACTGAAAGAGTTAAGTCTTATAATCAAGAGGAGAGGACTATGCCATTCTGTACCAGGGTAAAGGCCTGTGCCAATGGCTTTGTGTTGCCTTGCAAAACATGCTCCAGCTGCACCTTGCAGGAACAGAGCATGACTTAAATGCCTGGTCACACAACAGACAGTAATTCCAGACTTGGCACCTGAAAAAAAGCTCAACACATCGGGAATTCTAAAACTGATATTCAAGTTATTCCAGCTAGTTTCCCATACCAGTTTCAGAATGGGCGTGTTGGAACTTGAATAAATACTCTAGACATGAGGAATGTGGTTATTGAAATTGAATACAATTGCAGTCAAGTTTTACGGAGCATATGTAATCAGCCTGGTTATAGATATGTAGAGTGGAAGGAGAAGGCTGGCCTAACAGGGCACGATCATGGAAGTGCTACACTTTCTGCCTGAAAACATAGCTCATCAATGACCTCTGATGAGAGAGACCTTATTATTAGCAGGGGCTGTTTGCTTTATAATACCTTTTATGTGAATTAATCAGAGGTGACCTTGTGGTTCAAGTTCAAGGTCAAACTTTCTACGGAAGAATGGTGGCCCTTTTAGAGGGGTGGCCTCTGGTGAGAGGTGCCTGCACGGGGATGCATAATGTTTTTCACACCCAAAATTCACTTCTCATTAATACAGTGCACAGATCATTTGTGTCAGTCCCCAGCATGTGGGGTTAGAGCATATGGAAACCAACAAAATGACTGTACCTGACATTTCATGGCTGTCGATAGAGCTGTACAGTACCAAGCGTCTATATATATGGGTCACTTCAATATTGAAAACTCCAGCTGATATTTGCAATAAAATGACTGATTACAAATTTTACAGCTCGGTTGGCCTACAAAGAAAGAAGCCAGATGTAATGGCCATCAACCTCTCTACCACTGTCCGTACACTACCGGGCACGCAGCCACCGCCTCTGGAAGTTTTAGTGGACTCCATCAATAGACTGAAAGATGCTAGTCATCGCGCCAACATAACATTCCAGGAGCCCAAGGAGTATAAGCATTATGACGACAAGCAGTTGACACAGTTCATGCAGAAGTATGCCAAGGAATACCCGGCTATCACCCGCTTGTACTCCATCGGAAAATCAGTGCAAAACAGGGAGCTTTGGGTGCTGGAGATATCGGACCAGCCAGGGGTACATGAGCCAGGTTGGTACCAGTTCAGTGCCTTGTGTCTTTTATTCTTGCCCTTTTTCTGCACGGAAAAAAGGACTTATTGATTAATATACCAGTCCCATTCTATTTTCTTTTTCACTTCAAAATCACAAAGTACTTTGCAGGTTCCACTAAAGTACACTGTGTACATGTTTTACCCTCGGCACATGAAGTGGCTGAGGGTATTTTCGTCTGTCTGTCGGGCCGTCTGTCCATCTGTCCATCCATCCGTCTTGTCGACGTAACCGTGGTATCTAAAAAAGTATTCACTGTAGCTGTACCAAATTTTTGTCACAGAAGGACCTTATAATGGACCAGGTTCCTATTGAAAACCAGCTTCCTCTGATTATTTTTAAACTTTTTATGAAACTTTTAATGTATGACGTCAACCCTGACAATGTTACAGTGATATCTGAAAAAAATATGGACCACAGCTTTACCAAATTTTTGTCAGAGACGTATTGTATGATGGACCAGCTTCCTCCCATCATTTTGAAAGTTTTTATGAAACTTTTAACACATTTATTTGAAGGCCGTCTGAGTGGTGTCAACCCTGACAATGTTACTGCGATATCTCAAAAAACATTGACCACAGCTTTCCCAAATTTTTGTCAGAGATGCATCTTATGATGGACCAGGTTCCAATTCAAGACTAGCTTCCTCTTTGTATCTATTTCTTTTTTTTATGAACCTCTAAAGTATTTATCTTTTAGGCCATCTGAGTGGTTCACAAGGGGATGACATTACCATAATATCTCAAGAAGGATCCAACACACCTTCCCCAAATTTTTTTCACAGATGCACATCATAGTGGACCACATTCCTATTGAAAACCAGCTTCTTCGTAGTATTTTTAAACTTTTTATGAAACTTTTGAGGTGCTCGTTTGATGGCTGACTGAGTGACGCACAGTACAGTGGTCTTGGTCACCAGGACTTGCCCCAAGAACACATCCAAAAGTGCACCTTCATTTTATAGACAACAATATGGAAATTGTGCTTAAAGTATTCTACTGCAAAGTCCCCCCCCCCCCAAAAAAAAATGCGTAATTGAGGAAAAAAAAGATAGTGGATTGTGGGCGCTGAGGGTAATCCGTTCTGTGACCGCTATTTTCTGTTATTTGAGCATTGAGTTCTTAGTTTGGATGGTTCTTTGAATGCATACATGTAACTAACTTACTGTGTACATTCAAACCAGTTACATGCATATGGGTATAATTTGAAAGGGGTAAACATAAAGTTACCAAGTTACCCTCCAATATAATGTTGACACAACTTTTAACGTTTCAGCAGTTTGTGCTGAGGAACATCGAGACTAGTTTGGATGTGATAAGTACAGGAATTTAAAGGTGCTAGCTGTTAAATGATGAGGGTACCAACCACTTTATCAGAATAAGGGTCATGTAGAATTTTTGGGCAGACCAATATAAAAACTAAAAGAGTAAAAACCCTCTAATAGGCGAAGTAAATTCAAGTTTTAGTAAGTAAGGACTACCATACAACACTTACATTTAAAAGGACTTTTGATTGATGGGATCTAACTTTCCATTAAGTTTGGGTTCAGGTGTCTTAGAAATAATATCCAATGATTTTTCACAAATATCTTCATTTCAAGTGATGATTTTGATGGCATTTAAAATGAGCCTCCTTGTCAAGCCATTCGCACAGGCTTTCCTCCAGATTGTGGTCACTGGTGCGAAACTTGCTGACATCACAAACACAACCTTTGTCCCAGCTAGCATGTGCTATAGCCTACAGATCTGCTTTAGTGCAAGCATTAGACATGGCAAGATGGGAGAACTTTAGTGGTGAGATTGAATCTGATGATGATGGCAATCTGAATTGATCCTGCATATTTTCTGATTAAGATGAATAAAATTTGATAGAGAGGGTAATTGTGGCAGAAGAGCAGACAATCAAGCCATACCAGCAGGAACCAGTCAGGGTTCATATACAGGTAGAAGGCCAACGTGATGCCACCCACGCACTGATTTCTGTCCCCAGATTGGGAAAATGAACTTTCAAATAGTGAATGTCAAACAGTTATATTCATTGTAATGGAACTGCTTTTTACATCATTTTGGTTTGGTGTCACTCTCAGTGCTAGTAACACTGGCCAGTCAAATGGACCAGTAAGATATTTGGTCTAACTGTCTGAAATCTTTGAATTTGGGGTTTAATATTGTAAGGTCCCACAACTCACAGAATGCTGTAAAGTTTTCCATTTTGCTGAGTCTAAACTCCAATGGATTATTATGCCCCCCCCCCCCCCCATGGAGGAGGGGTACATAGAAATTGCTTTTCCTTGTGTCCATGCGTCCATCCGGCTGTCTGCATTCCGTGTCCGGGCTATAATTCGCTTGTCCTTCAACTTAGATGAATGAAACTTTTCACATAGGTGCATCTGGACATAAGGTTCAGCCATGTACCAAAATTAGGTCAGTAGGCTTAGTATCTGGGTCAGAGTGACATATTCTTGTAAAATCGTGTCTGGGCTATAATTCCTTTACTATGTAACTTAGATTGATGAAACTTTATACACAGATGCATCTACACATAAGAGTGTGTCATGTACCAAAAATACCTCACCAGATCAATTACCAGGGTCTTAGTGACATATCCTTGTAAAATTGTTTCCGGTTTATAATTCCTTTACTGTTTAACTTAGTTTCATGAAACTTCACACACACATAAATCTTGACCAAGAGGTGTGTCAAGAAACAAAAGTAGGTCACTAGGTCAAGTATTTGGTCTTATGCTATTCGTGTCCGGGCTATAATTTGCTTGCCCTTCAACTTAGATTAATGAAACTTTACAGACAGGTGTATCTGGACATAGGGGTGTGTCATGTACCAAAGGTAGGTCACTAAGTCAAGCATCTGGGTCACAGTGAAATATTACCTGAAAAATCGTGTCCGGATATAATTCCTTCATTATTTAACTTAGATTAATGATATTTTACACACAGATGCATCTACACATAAGGGTGTGTCATGTACCAAAAGTAGGTCACTAACTTAAGTAACTGGGTCACAGTGACATATCCTTGTAAAATTGTGTCTGGGCTATTGTTCCTTTACTGTTTAACTTAGTTTCATGAAACTTCATATACACACACACACGCATAACTTGACCTGAAGGTATGTCATGAAACAAAAGTAGGTCACTAGGGCAAGTATCTGGGTCACAGTGATACATTCATATAAAACTACATTACGCTTCATGCCTGGGCTATAATTCTGTTGTCCTTTGACGTAGAATCATGAAACTTTACACACCTGTGTATCTTAATACAAGAATGTGTCATGCATAAAAGTAGGTCAGTAGGTGAAGTATCTTGGTCACGGTGATGGCCTATTTTTATTGACTACAGTCATTCTAAAATGAGACGTGTGATTAGCAAGGTTATAAATGAGGGGGGGGGGGGGGAGAGCATGTGTCAGCAATCTGTGATTGCCTTTTAATTTGTTACTGTGGCAGTTTGTCTTATGCGACTAACCAATATCGTGCAGCCAGCACAGGCCCATGAGGATGCGAGCTACTGGTGCTACGCCTGTAATCAATGTTAATGAGACCAAAAGACATGCCGCGCAAGCCAGGCAGGAAGTCTTTTAGAGCTAATGCTAGTACACAAATCACAGTAGGAATAACACGATACTGTCTGCCCTGAGAGTTTTTGCGTGCAACAATGATTATGAATTTATGAGCCTTTGTTCTGTGTGTTCGTCAGCTTGCACCCAGCGACCCATCCTGCATGGATACTGAGATGGAAGTGCACATTTCTGAGTCCATTTCTACTCCTGTTACAGACAGGGATGGGACAGTGACAGCTGGTACTCCTTGGAATTGCCATGCTTGCTATCTGTTTACTTCACTGTGCTATGCTTGTGATGTCAGCACCCCGACAGCTCTGGAGGTGTCGAGAAAAAAAAAACGATGTGTGCATTTCAAAGTAGCAACTTTAAAAGGCAAATAAAGATATTATTTAGACGCTGCAAATGTAAAAAAAAGTAATTGATATGGAAGGAACAGCATGTTTACTTCCCATATACCGGTATGCTCAATTGGAGATTGGAATATCCTGAACTACCAGGAACAAAATTAATTCATTCATGCACAGAGTATGGCCAATTCAATAGCTTTGCTTAGCATGGGTTGGGTGCCCAACCCTTGCCAAGGAAAGCTCTTGACCTCGGGTATGGCATCATGTATAGCGTCACATACAAATCTCAGCAAAAATGTTTTCTGATAACAGAACAATAGAGGTGTTTAGGGCCCCAGATGGCAGCACCTGATGGTGTTCATTTGCATAAATTTGCCTTTATGACAGGCCAAAACTTCAAAGCATTTACAAGTAAAACTATGCAAATGATCACCCCCAAGTGCTGCCCTCTGGGATCCCAAATGGGTGAAGATAAAAATGTTAGGGCAGACGACAATTTACATCAGGGCGCTTTTGGTCGATTTGAGCGGGAAAGGGTCAAGGTGCAAAATGTCCTGTCACAGGACATGACTTCACATTGCTTGATCACTGAGTCTGTGCTTCTGGAATGTGGCACATATTCTGGAATGTGGCACATATTCTGGAATGTTAAATCTGACGCTTGCCAAATATATGGAGAGATTATTACAAATTTTTTTATGAGCAGTTTTATTCAAGGGTTAAAACGGTGTGTTTGGTTTCAAGGTGAACCCGAGTTCAAGTACATCGGCAACATGCATGGGAATGAGGTTGTCGGGCGAGTGGTTCTCCTGAAGCTGATAGAGTTACTCTGCACCAACTATGGCAGGAACCAGCTTCTCACATCGATGGTCAACTTCACACGCATTCACATCATGCCAACTATGAACCCAGATGGATACGCGCACTCCCGGGAAGGTAACCTTGAATGTGCTTGAATAAGTTGTTGTTTCCACACAGTTATTTACAATTTGGTTTGGTTGTAATTTTATGTGCTGCCCTTGGGAAATTAAGTTCCGCAAGGTTTGATTGCGTAATGATTAATCAGTGGTGGGCATTTACCCATACCATAAAGTGTGTAATTGACTGTACACACATACAGTGTAATCTCCCTATTAAGACCACCTAAGGGACTGAGAAAGTGTGGTCTTTATAGGGGAGTTTTTATAATGGGGAATATTATTCAGTTAAGGATAAACAAAAATGCATCAGTGTATTGGTGGTCGTAATATAGAAATAGTCTCTTCATGGAAGTGGTCTCAATTGGAGACTACTGTAAGTGTTTAGTTTGATGAAAGTTATACTGTGTATTTCAATTGAGTAAAATATAATGTTCCGACTCTGCATGTTTGATGTATTCAAGTCTATCAGGTCTGAAGACCAGAAAAATAAATTGCTAGGGTAAACAAATGTAGAACCAACACAAAAGACATAACTTACATAACCATGATTAAACATGTATGGAAATTCTGTTTTTACATACGTAGATATTTATTTAGATGGTACAGTGGTCCCTGTCTTGAGAGACCACCCCAATGAGAGACCACCTGCCTTGGCAGACCATCTTTTCAATGTACTTTGCTGAGTACTTTTCTTATTTGTACCTCCTATGAGAGACCACCTGTCTTGACAGACCACAATTTGGTCATCCCTAGAGGTGGCCTTTCAAGACAGGTTTCACTGTATATAAAAGGCATTGTTAATCAGTGTCTTAGAATTTTATATGTGACAGAAGATGTTTTGTTCACTTAAAGAGTGGGTGGCTTTTTATTTTTCATAATTAGGGTGCAAGTCTTAAGTATTTGGATTTAGCATTTCATCGCACAAGGTATTCATAAGATGTAATGAGTCACTTTACATTGTATTGTGTGGAAACGTGCAGTGGGTGGAAATAAGGAACAAGTTTATCGAAAATGACCATGAAGCGGCCTGAGGACACATTATCTAGTCAAGTCCCATGGGTATAAAACCTGACTTTCTTTTTGCTTAACCCTTTCCCCCTTGAATTGACACTTGAGTCAACAACTTTCCTTGGCAAGAGCTGGGCACTAAGTGCCCAACTCATGTTAAGGAAAGTTGTTGACCTGGGGCATGTGATCTTGATAGGGTTCATCTGCAATTATCAGTCAAAATTGTTTTTCATTAAAGTTTGAAATTAACTGAAAACACTGAAGCAGACGACATTTGACCGCCAGCCGGTTTTGGCTGGTTTAAGGGGGAAAGGGTTAAAATGTATTGAAATCCACGACCCTGTGGTTAAATGTGATTCAGGTGACGCCCAGAGCATAGTGGGCAGAGCCAATGCACACATGGTAGATCTGAACAGAAACTTCCCCGACCAGTATCACCAAACATTCATCAACAGACAACAGGAGCCAGAGACCTTGGCAGTTATGGCCTGGATCAAGTCTCATCCATTTGTTCTCTCGGCCAATCTGCACGGAGGGTCCCTGGTGGCTAACTACCCATACGATGACACGAAGGAGGGACACAGCGTTTATAGCAAGAGTCCTGATGACAAAGTCTTCAGGGTCATATCCGAGGCTTACTCCCTGGTATGTGCTGTCCTCTTGCTTGTGTCTGTTTAATGGGTCACTGTCTGTGTGAGATAGAGTAATTCTTGGCATAGAGGACATTTAAGTGAGTGTTAACATAGATTTAAGTAAGGATAGATGTCCAATGGACAGGCAGCATATAACACTTTGAATTTCAAGTCAAAACTTTGTAAGTATTCAAGTCTATCAAAGGAAGTTTATTTTACAGCCTTTGGCATGAAATGTGTCCCTCTGCGCCCCATTCCCCCGCCCCCACCCCCTCAAAAAAACTATTATGCCACAACCCCCCCTCCCCCAGAAAAAAAACTATAATGCCACAATTGTGTAGCTTTTTTTTACATAACTCCATAACCTGGCTTCGGAGTTACAGGAGATTTATGGTGCGCCAGTGGTGTCTTCATTCAAACTGGCATACTGTGTATATTGGCACTTCGGGAAATGTAATACATACAATGTAATCTTGCAGATACAACTGTGTTTTGATAGAGTTACTCACTAGGTGTTTCATCACTAATATCATGTGATGGGTTCGAAGAAATACGAGGTGGTTGGGGCAACAAGATGGTTAACTTCCCTACTGTGAATACATTTGTTTTCATAGGCAATAATTTTCACAATTGTTGCAATTTTTTGACCTTTTGTTGAGACTTTAAATTCACTATTTTAGTTACGTTTCCAGTCAATGGCATCTCAACAGCTTTCGTTCACTGCATTCTTAATTTCAGTTTCGAAGCATCAGCAAAATAAGTGAAAATAAAAGCAAAGTAGAATTAAATGACGTCGTAGTATACAATTTGAGAATTAAGTTAGAAAATTAATATTAAGTGTAAGGGGTGATAATTAATTAAAAAGTGGGACTGTTTTTATTGTAAACTGTACAATGATTGACATGATATATCATAGAAATAGTTGTGGGTACACTTCTGGTTGAGGGAGTATGTGATGCCAGTGTGACTTACTCTGACTGTTGTGATGGAGTATGTGATGCCAGTGTGACTTATTCTGACTGTTGTGATGGAGTATGTGATGCCAGTGTGACTTACTCTGACTGTTGTGATGGAGTATGTGATGCCAGTGTGACTTACTCTGATTGTTGTGATGGAGTATGTGATGCCAGTGTGACTTACTCTGACTGTTGTGAGGGAGTCTGTGATGCCAGTGTGTCTTACTCTGACTGTTGTGAGGGAGTCTGTGATGCCAGTGTGACTTACTCTGACTGTTGTGAGGGAGTCTGTGATGCCAGTGTGTCTTACTCTGACTGTTGTGAGGGAGTCTGTGATGCCAGTGTGACTTACTCTGACTGTTGTGATGGAGTATGTGATGCCAGTGTGACTTACTCAGACTGTTGTGAGGGAGTATGTGATGCCAGTGTGACTTACTCTGACTGCTCTTAGGGAGTCTGTGATGCCAGTGTGACTTACTCTGACTGTTGTGAGGGAGTATGTGATGCCAGTGTGACTTACTCTGACTGTTGTGATGGAGTATGTGATGCCAGTGTGACTTACTCAGACTGTTGTGATGGAGTATGTGATGCCAGTGTGACTTACTCTGACTGTTGTGAGGGAGTATGTGATGTCAGTATGACTTACTTTGACTGTTGTGAGGAAGTATGTGATGCCAGTGTGACTTACTCTGACTGCTGTGTCTTGCAGGCTCACTCCACCATGCACAGCGGCCATCCCTGTCCCAAGCTTGGCTACGATAACGAGTACTTTAAGGACGGCATCACCAACGGAGCAGAGTGGTACAGTGTGGCAGGTAAGCTTGGACACTAATTTAATGCTTAACCATCTAGTCCAATGTTCTCCTTGTAGCATGGTTTCCTGTGCGAAGGACTTGATAAGCGACATCTCGTGCAAGTGATCTCACAAAGGAGGATACGCTATGCCTATGTCAAATAATGTACTGTTGTTTCCTCGTGGAACCACAGGGAGGCACTGTTTAGTGCCTCTTTCTGCTGCGTCTTCAAGGCTTCTAGTTTCCATGCTGTAACTCCTGGAAAACTCAACAAGAGGTGATGAAACTTGGTGTGAGTATGTATGTAGGTGAGACCAAGTTTGGGATTGTTTTTGGGTCACCATGACCTAATTCTCAAGGCCAGAGGGTTCCATACATGGATTTCCGTTTCTATGGGATTAAAAACTGAAGAACCTAAGAAAAGTTGATAAAACTTGGGAGGACTATGTATCTAGGTGAGACACAGGTTAGAATCATATTTGGGTCACCTTGACCTAACTTGCAAAGTCACTGGGTCAGTTATTATATATATGTCTTTTAGCCCCAAACCACTTCTTGGTAGTCGTTACCCGATCCTGCAGTCTGAACTCTTTACACTCCATAAGCTAACCCGTCACTGTTCGACTTACCCCTGAACTAGCATGTACCCTTTCTGGCTGGATAGGTCACATTAGTCCAACCATCTGCCAGTGTATAACTGAAGTAGAAACAAAAATAACTCCTGAAAGCTTTAACAGAACTTGAAACAGTGGGACTATATATGTACAGGTGAGACCTAGGTTATGATCATAGTTTGGTCACTTGGCCTGTTTGTTTCTATGCAATAAAACCAAAAGCACTTAACAAACTTGATAAAGCTCGGGGTCATGTGCGAGACATAGATTGGCATTGTATTTATAGTTATTTTGACCCAATTCTCAAGGTCACAAGATCAGTTATTTGAATTTCGTTTGCGTGCGGTAAAACCAGAAGAAGGGAACAACAAAACTTGGTAGGATCATTTGTCTCGGGCAAGACCTAGGTCGGGAGTGTATGTAGCATAGCACGACCAGGCTGTCAAAGTCTCAGGGTAATTTGTAAATGTCAGCTTAATTTACTAAGGGTAACCATTGAGTTATGTGACAACATATCTAGGTGAGTTCAGTGTTGAGAATGTATTTGGTAACCGTGACCTAATTATCATGGGGATACAAAGTATGTGCAGAATACTAAAAGCACGGATGCTTTGGTTCCCTCCTGAACTCAACCTCCGAATGCCTCCCGCTGTGACTGTTGGCGGAGCAGACTGCAGTTGAGCACAAGAGAATTAGCTCTTTCAGTGCTAAGCGCAACTTTAGTCGACTGAAACTAGTCTGAATTATCATAAGGATCTCACATTCATATTCCTCGAAAAAAGATCTTTCATTCAAGCACCAGCATGCCTGTAGTTTCAGACAGAATATCCCAGGTCAACAGCTTTTCTTGGCATGCATTGGGCGCAGTGTGCCCAATGCATGCCAAGAAAAGCTGTTGACTCAGTCCAAAACTTGGCACTAAAAGAGTTAACACAGGTCCTCAGTCAGATTAGCTGGCAAATGTATCGGAGAGTTAGAGTTCTGTAATTTAAGGTACAGTAGAAATGTTAACTCAACATGAAAATGTCATACAATCAAGTACAACACAAATAGCTCGGCTGTAAAAACATGTTTGTCGCTTTCTGTACTTCCACCAGGATTGATATTGAAGATAAACATGTACTGGCTGTCTTCAGATACATCTGAAGACAACATTGCTTTGGGTACCACGGGAGGATCGGCATACACATTCCTCAGTCACAGAATTTTTCCATGGAAAAACACTTGATTTTGTCGTGCCAAGTCTGTGAATTCTAGTTAGGACCAGTGTCAAGTTACTTGTGCCGGTAATTTGGTATTTGATTTTGAACAATATGGCTTATCAGGGATGTAATGTGTTTGGGTCTGATCTCTAAAAAAGATCCAGAATCTAAAGCAAAAAGCGAAAAAAGAAAAAAGCTAAAAAGATGATAGATAATGACAAAAAGTACATTAAAATGACCACATAATTTTTTGTCTGGCTCCAGGTGGCATGCAGGACTGGAACTATTTGCACTCTAACTGCTTCGAGATCACCATAGAGCTGGGATGCATAAAGTTTCCTCGAACTGCCACCCTCAAGTCCTACTGGGATGCCAACAAGTTCCCCCTATTGGTCTTCATGGCACAGGTGAGTATGAGTGTGAAAGGAGGCTTGACGACTGGTCCCGCAAAGTCAAAGACGACATCAGTAAGCTGAAGTCCAACTGCTTCGTTTTGATACTTGGGTGTCCAACATGTTCACTTAATATGACTGGTTTGATGTCTTGCCATGCCCCTGGTATGGTGTGTTATCAGTTTTCTCCAGTGCCTTTCTGGCTTTGTAAAAAAAAAGGTATTTATGTAAGCATGTCTAGAGGTATGACCAAGAGGCCCTAAATCGTCTTAGATAATAACAGTTTGATAACAATTGGAACCTGGAAAAAAAAAACCCCACCTCTTTTCATGATAAATTACAACATAAAACAGGTGTATAAATATAAAGCTGTTATTGGTTTAAGTAAACTGCAAAGTCTTTTTATGGACCTGCTGTCAAAGTATGTGGCTAAAAAAGCATCCTGTGGATTTTCTTTATTGGTATTTGTCTTGGGAATGGGAGGCATTCATGTGTAACTATAGTAACTGCAGACCTGTTCTGGTCCCCTCAGTTGCTATGCAACCAAACAATGCCACCACCATGATGAGGGCACTTGTACCAGTTATGTTACTTAAGCATTCAGAAATAACACCATTTGTACCAAACTAATGAAATTTTTTAACTATGTTCAGCATTTTGTATGTTTTAACCCTTAAACGGTCAGACTGGTCGGTAACTACCGGTAATCATGTGATTTTATGCTGGGCTCACACTAGCTTAGCCTTACTTGTGTAAACAACTCATAAACCATCACCAAACTTGACATAGACAGCTGTTGTATTCCCCCCCAAAAACGCATCGATCTATTTTTGTATACTGCCCCCTCTAGCGTCTCTGCTTATCATTCAGGGGATTCCCCGGTGATTCCCTTCAGGTGCGTGACGTCACAAAGAGGGCAGCATCCAGCAGCAATTCAGCTATAGGTGTCTGTCAAATATATATACAAGTGCCCCGGCTTTTAATCTTATTCAGGAGTGGGCAGGGTGGGATTATGTAGAGGAGAGGGACAGTGAAGTCTATTTTGGGCGCGAGGATGTAATTATTTTGTTTATAATGAGGCTGGAGCCCACAGAGGTCAAGCGTATCAGCGGACCATGCGTGGTCCATGTGGTTCCACAGTGGGTCCCGTAGTTTGATATTCAGCCGATCAGTCACTAAAATTCTCAATCATTGAGGCAATGCCTGCTCTTCCCAAGTATCCCCAATACTGTTTCCCTGTCAAACCTGTGTTTATCAATAAACTTTATGAACATGACCTTTTGCTTTGGCCCAGTAATGCAACCATGTATTCAAACCTAAACCGTTTTCTGCACTCAAAAAAAAACAAAAAACAAAACAAAAAACAAAAACAAAAAAAAAACTTTATAATATTACTGCATTTCTTCTTGCCAAACAGTTGCTGAGGGTACGAGGCTCAAACTTTTTGTCAAATAATGTCAGAGTTTGTAATGTGACGTGGTCTTTTTAGGACATGTCAGATACACTATTCTGCTTGGTGGCAGCACCTGCTTCCTACATCACATGACATACTCAACCAATGAATAAAGCTGGTGTTGTTTATCACACAGGGGTCTCCATCTGCAACAGGTGGATACCAGGGGGAAAATTACCTGTAGTGCCATCTGCAGGCAACATACCCCATTGCATGATAAAGTTTCATACCTTTGCAATTTACACCCAAAGTATTGTGGGACGGTGGAGTATTGAGAAATTGTTGGCCTGATGAAGGGACCAAAAGTGATGTCCATCACATTTAAGTGAGACAAATTGACCTCCATTTCATTTAGAAGACAAGGGTAATTGAAATAACAGGATCCTTCATGTCTGTCGTGGGTCTTGGTCGGTACTATGATCAGAGATGCTTCCTTGCAACTGTTCTGTAGGTGCACAAAGGAGTACGGGGATTTGTGACAGACAGAAAGACTGGCGCGGGCGTTGCCAATGCTACCATCAGCGTCAAGGGAATCAATCATGTAACGAAGACGGCAGCAGGTGGAGACTACTGGAGACTACTAGCGCCTGGCCAGTATGAAGTCACGATCAGCAAGAAAGGGTGAGGATGGGTCAAGGTTGTCATTTTTTAATTAATACGTTCAGGATGCAGGGAGGAGACGGGGTAAATTGTCCGGTTATTTTTAATGGGGATGCACAATGTTGGACATTTGTAACCAAAGTGTAGTTTGTTTTGTGCCTTGACTTTTAGGAAAATGATTAATTTCCCAAGTAGTAATTTGAGGTAGAGAAGGGAATAGCAAAATTGACTTCTCTAAATACAAATTCAAAGATGATGAAGATGCCGAGGTATCACCAGGTAAGTGGTGCGGGGTCACCATATTGAAGGATGGTATCCAAGTCACATTGCTGGTTGATTTTTTTATCACATTTTATGCCACCACGTGCCATATTTTAAGATGATGCTCTACCGTGTCAAAATGATGGAAAAGTTCTCCTCTCTATTCATTTCTGTTTTGTTAAAAATTGAGAATAACAAAGACGTGCGCGAATGATGGTGGGCATACAAATGGACTAACTGATCAACTTTCCTTTTTGTAGGAAACAGAAATTACTGGCCTGTATTCCTCTGCCACTGTCCATTTTGGTTGCTTTTGTTTCATACTCCATCCACTTGACAATATGCATTTGCTTCCTCATGTAATTATACCTTGAAAGTCCCCCCCCCCCCCATTTCCTGAATCGAAAATTTTTGTAATGATAATAAATAGTCATGTTATTTCAGTAAAAAATTTCCCAATATGGGCCAACAGTTTCTGCCCAGTTAAGCTCAAGGTTCCAGGAACAAGGATAATGCAGTATTTACACAAATTTATATTCTGGACATGTTAAGTGAAACTGCTGTTTGTCTCATCATACCTCTTGAACACATATCATGTTGAGAATCGTGAGAAATTTCCAGTTGTGTTTTATGCTAAACAGACTCTGTGTGTTTTGTGTGCTCCTTGAGTGCACTCGAGATGCTGTAAATTGCTTTTATTTTGCTGTGTTTTTATTTTTGCTTATATTGCTGATGGAACAAAACCATGAAAATAAATACACAGAGAAACAGTATTTTAACCTTGTTTGGAATAGGAATGATGTCCAAATTACTGAAATCAAAACTACCGTGAAATGTCAAAAATACGAAAAATGTTAAAATTTAAACACATGAAAGCAAAGCAATTTACAGTAATACAGAGTGTGGTCTGCTTTGTAGGCCAAAGTGGGTTCATCTCAATCAGGTTTGAACGTTAACAATTTCTTTCGTGTCTTTCCACAGATACCAGTCTGCCACTCACAAAGTAACAGTGACAAACGGGGCGGCCTCTGTTCTCAACTTTACCCTGTTCAAGGCTGGCAATGACGAGTGGTCCAAACAGAAAGACTTTGACATCAAGGACAACCTCAAGAAAGATAAGTACCTCACGTACGATGAACTGCGTACCATCCTGGTGTCCATTGCTGTTCAGAACAAGGAGACGGCAGTTGTGAAGAAGATCGGCTTGACGAAGTCTCACACGGGAATCCTGATGATTGATATATCCCACAAAGTGGAGGAATTAAATGAGGACAAGGTCCACGTGGCCCTGATTGGTGGACTGAATGGGGACGAGCCTGTGGGCACAGAGATGTTGATCAGACTGGTCAGGCATCTGGTGACAGGTCAGTCTGGGGGACATTTAAGTTCGCTGATGCTACCTAATTTTTACCCCTTGGCTCATAAAGGCTGGATGGTATTGCTAATATTGCCTGGGTTTGTGTGTGAATCTGTGCGTCTGTGTGTCCCAGTATCCCTTCTTGCATGCGATTTCAGAAGAACCAGATAAACTGGGATCATGAAACTTTTTTTAGTTGATCACCCGTTTTGAAGTTTACATCAAGGTGAAAGGACAATTACGTTGACCCAATTTGAAGGTCACCTTGATCAATACTCTATGAATTTATTGCACGCAATATCAGGAGAACCAGAATTGCTAGGATCGTGAAACTTTTACAGATTATTGCAGATGCATAGATGTGCTACTGTTCACAGGTCATCAAAAAGAGGACAAGCGAGTGATGGCGCTGTTGGCCCAGGCAGTTATACATATCATCCCTGCTGTCAATCTTGATGGACTTGCCAAGGTGAAGCCTGGAGACTGTACAGGCACTCACAACTCAGGAGCTGGTATATCACATGTGTTTGGACAGAAGGTAAGTACTCTCGCAACAATATGGGACATTCATATTAACAGCAGTGCTCCTTTTGCGGGAATCATTTCAGAAGGAAGTACCCGTATGTTTTAGCCGATCCCAGTATCCCGCAGGGCAAAATATGTTTCCCCCACTCAATTTGCAGGTTGGGTAAAGTTACGTGTTTAAAAAGTCATAAAAACACACTCTTGGCTTGATACAAGGAGTCGTCATATGCTTGGGTGAAGTATTCGTTATTTCCAGAAGTTTCAGTGACACTGTTGGTTTTCCGTCAGTATTCCTGTGTCATGGTGGCTGATTGTCATATTCCTTGGCGACAATATAAGACATTTTTGTCGGGAATTAATACACAAGTCTTGT
The DNA here is from genome assembly GCA_964020975.1 of Hermodice carunculata. Classification (NCBI taxonomy): domain Eukaryota; kingdom Metazoa; phylum Annelida; class Polychaeta; order Eunicida; family Amphinomidae; genus Hermodice; species Hermodice carunculata. The sequence continues at coordinate 88,529,942 of OZ026620.1, read as the reverse complement.
ATTGTTATGATGTGTACATCGTGGGTTATATCGTCTGCTGAAGGCGAGTTTTTCTGCTGTCTCCAGCACTATTTTGATCAAAATTCAAAACAAAAATGGTGTGTTCCTTGGGAGAAGGAGAGCTTGTCACAAACAAGGACATGATGCTAGTTTACTAAATGCATTCTTGAAATTTTGCATTTGACATAATTTTGACACTGTTGTTTTTTTTTTTTTTTTTTTCGTTTTTTTGCAAGTAAGTTTGCATGCATATATTCGCCAATGCCAGCAAGCTCTGGGATTTTTTCCTTGCATTGTTTAAAACACCTGGATGCACATACACACACACACACAGAGCGTTTGGTGTCACTGTGGGACATTTTAGAGAGGTTACGGTACTTGAAAATTCCTCATGCCTGTGTCTGTTGTAGAATGTACCACCTGAAGCGGAGGCCTTGCAGAAATTTTTCCGTGACAACAATATCAATCTTGCTCTGAGTGTGGAAGCTGGCGCCATGTTGGTTAGGTATGTGACTCGCCACATCAGAGAACTTTTTCATATCTGCATTGACTGGGCATGGGCTGCAGGAAGCCATGGTGTTCCGTATGTTGCACCATGTTCAATTAAGTTTCACTTCCATGTGCTGTGTGCCAATCCCTTTTTACACACTACTGTCGGCCCTTTCTGCCGTATGCTGATCAAAACTGGCTGTTGGTCAAATGTTCACAGCTCCAGTGTCTTACACTGATTTCGACAGGTATGAAGAAAAAAAAAAAATCAGAAATAAACTTACAAAAAGAAAAGTATTGTTTCTGTATTGAGATCCATGGTTTTTATGGGTTTCACATAGCAGTGTACAATTTTTCCCGTCAAATTGTTCCTTCATGTGTATGCAATTCCTGTATTCATACTGCAGAATAGTACAGCATCAAATTTGTTATATATCAAATGCTGGAAGATTGGTGTTTCAGTGTAAAGTGCACTTTAGTCTTTGGATAGGGGTGAGGATGCGTGGGTGGTGTCTCAGCCAAACCTAATATGCAGTGGTCCCCATCTGATAAAGCCACCCGAAGTACACCGGTAATGTAGCTTCTGTTCTATTGAGGGGGCAAATAAAACGAAAGTATCATATTCACTGCATGGAGAAGTGACCTCAGTACAGGGGTGTCCTGTCCTCAGGGAAGCCCTATGGGGGGGGGGGGGGGGGAGGGGGGGTTAACTTGAGCTTTTAAAAGCCCTGATTCTACTTTTGTAAACTTGTGGATTTAAAATTATTGCAGCTTCTCTAAGACTGTGAAAACTTAACAGGTGGACTAAATTAGAGTATGAGACTCTTGTTGAGTCTGTCATCTTTGGTAAACCATAACAAAGGTGCGTCATCAGGAGTTTGTGTCACAGAACTATATGTACTTGCAGATACCCATATGACTCCAAGAGACGTGTCGGCTCTTTGGCGCATGCCATGGAAACAGAGTCAGAGGCCACATTTCGGATGCTGGCGGCCACCTATGCTGCATCTAACCCATCTATGTTACAGAGTGTACCATGCAGAAGGAAGGAGCTAGCACCGCTTGTCCATGGAGCAGAGTGGGGCAACCACTCTGGGTCTCTGCTGGACTATGTGTACAGACAATATGACACACTTATGGTGAGCTACCATGTCTTACAGTATGACACACTTATGGCGAGCTACCATGTCTTACAGTATGACACACTTATGGCGAGCTACCATGTCTTACAGTATGACACACTTATGGTGAGCTACCATGTCTTACAGTATGACACACTTATGGTGAGCTACCATGTCTCACAGTATGACACACTTATGGTGAGCTACCATGTCTTACAGTATGACACACTTATGGTGAGCTACCATGTCTTACCGTATGACACACTTATGGTGAGCTACCATGTCTTACAGTATGACACACTTATGGTGAGCTACCATGTCTTACAGTATGACACTCTTATGGTGAGCTACCATGTCTTACAGTATGACACGCTTATGGTGAGCTACCATATCTTTCTGAAGCTGTTTTTTTTTTAAAGTTGTGTGGGGTCCATCTGTCAGTTGAAATGATCTTTTGATGATGATGATGATGATGACGACGACAACGACGATGACGACGACGACAATGAAAAAGCCAGAGTCCGATATTAAAATTTGTGTAATTTTGTGGTCAGCAAAAATGAGGCTGTCTTTGAGCACTACATAAAGTTCCTTTTGAATAGCATTGTCTTCTTTTTATCCTGCAGCTTTGCAAGGTCCATCTGTATTTTGTTAATCACTGTTGTATTTATTGTGCAAGGAAGCTTAAAATTTCTTGTCTTGATTCGTTAATGTGGGCTGTTTCCCCTGTAGGTGGCAGCACATATCAGTTGTTGCAAGGCACCATTACCATCAGCTCTCCCCTCATTGTGGAGGAATAACCTGGAGCCCATGCTTCGTTTGTTGGAAAAGGCTAATCAAGGTACGTCATTACATCTTATGTAAATAAACCACTCTAGCTTTGAGACATATTTGGTGCTGTATTTAATGCAGAGAAGCGAATGCTTAGCTTTTCATGTTAACAGCCTGCAGTAATGCTTGCTAGAACTTGAGTTTTCTGCGAGTGCCTAAAGTTAAAGAACGACATCACAAAGTGGTTACAGGGTTAACATAACAGAGCATGAATATAGCTACTGATTAACTAATCACCACTCTGGGGTTATTGGATTCAAACAGATCAACCATCTGAGACCTTAAAAGAAGATAATTTTGAAAGACTATTGAGTCTATGGAGTGAAAGTTGATAACTATGCATGTACTGACGCGTCAGGGTTCTAAAAGTGGACCAACGATATAATCTTTAAATTGATCTGCCGTGGAATGTATAGCGTATAATATGGATCTTTCGAAATGCAATGTGGGTCAAAGTAGCTTGACCTAGCTTGGCAACAAAGGCACATTGTAACCGTGAAATCAGTCTTGAATGATCGTCACACTGAGGTGGCCTGAGTGGGTAACTGAATTTCAAAACGTCCATATTCTTGCAGTGTTGCCAACCCTCCCAAATTATCCAGGAGTCTTCCGAAAATTCAGGCATCTGCTGTTTACCCTCCCGACTCCCGAATTACTCCAAGAATCTCACGAAAATTACCACAAATGGCTAAAAACATAATATGGTAAAATTTAACAAATATGCTTTTCACAGTGACATTTTTAAGGCAAATTAACTGCTGTGCATCTTGCGGCATACTGAAACGTGAATCCAAGTGCCCTCAAATGCCACAAAAAATGGCTATTTTGATGACTATTTTTGAATTTTTTTCGGGGTAGCATGCCCTCGGACCCTCCTAGGAGGGCTCCGCTGCTTACGCCGCTCGTCATTTCATAATCTCCCAAAAATACACATTCGCCAGGTTGGCAACACTGTTCTTGAACAATAAAGTATGACAGGTACCTAGACTCAGATTGTCCCCGAACATCTGTACATGGCTTAGGACGTGACCAGTCTGTGTTTGTGAACGTGTAGGTGTACGCGGGACCGTGATCTCAGGGCCAGAGGGGAAGCCTAATGCAGACGCTGTCTTGACCCTGGTGGGTCATCCACACAATGTCAGCCTCTCTGCCAGTGGCCACTACCACATCATCCTTACAGAGGGGGAGCATCGCATCTATGCTGCTGCCCCAGGTAAGCCCTGCCCGGGGCTGCTCCATAAAATATTTGACATTGGTGTTTACTTTGATCCTACATTTTGCATGTCATCTGCTGTTGTAAGTTTGTCCTGTGTGGATCATTGAGACCCCAAAGTGCGGCTTACTGTGATATAGACTCCTCTGTCCTTTACACAAGTCTGCTCCTCCATTGTTTGTTTTGGGAGTTCCCTTTGCCCTCAAACTTTGTAGCTTCAAGACTACAGACCACAGTGGTGGCTTCCGTCAAGACCCAGTGGTGTATAACGGTGCAGGGCCTTGTTTTGAGACTTTTTATTCAAGATGGAACATTGGGTTAATTCTCTTTAACATTATCTAGTGATTTAGAAACTCTGCCACAACAAAGCTATCGATGGTTGCCAAAGGGATGATATTAAATACTTACAACTACCATTCTATCCCTATGTACAGCCCTTCACACTTTTCTGACATGTAGAATGTTAAATTGATGTAAAAAGGGGCTTGCTTGCCAGCTTTTATGTACCAAAATGACAGGCGTTGCTCATTTGGTAGCGTTTTCCTGCTTGGACTAAGACCTATGTCAACACAGAAGTCTGCCTCTGAACCAAATAAACAAGTCTAAATTATAAAAAAAAATAATAATAAATAAAGAAACAAATAAAGAAATGAAAATAAAAAAGAACAAAACAAAACTAACAGAAAACGTGTTAAAAATTGAGCTAGTGTAAAATGTGGTACATTGCATCAAATAAGGGATGGTGCAACATTATCATCATTTTTGAATTAGAACTTAGGGTACTGAATTTCATGACACCTCCTCCCTCCCCCAAATTATAACTTTAAAAATGATAATTTTCCCAAAAAAATTATAGGAAAATTGCACAAAACAGGCCAAAAATTGACCATCATTTTCCATATTCTGTGAAAGTGTAGAGACCCATTTAACCTCCTCCCCCTTTGCATACTGTAAGTACTAATTAAAAAATGATGAAAATGTTGAACCATCCCTAATTATGTAGCTTAAAGTGGCACAATGTGTCTTACAAGGGAGCCACATTCTGCATTTTAACAGGTAAAAATGTTCTTGCTTTCTCTTTTGAGCATATGCTTTGCTATGACTCTCTTGCCCTGTAATCTATTTAACAGTCCACTTCATGGTGAACAGTGTGAAAAAATGTTACAAATAATGTTAGTTATTATTTCATGTTAGGCTGAAAGTTAAAACTTTTTTGTCAATAGACAATAATTTACACAATTTGACCACATGTATGCAGACTATTTTTGAAACTTATTTTGATACAGAAGATAGCAAAAAGTAATTTGAAAGGTTTGGAAGAGGTGGTACGGAGATTTTAATTGTGAAAACAATTTTTGTTTTTGATTGACCTTTTAGTGAATGATCCACTTGCAAATACATTCATACAATTGTGAAGTAGTATATGTGACCAAAATAAACTTAAAATCTTATTTACAGATTTTCATCAACTTTTGAAAAATGAACTTTTTACCATGAAAGTTTGTGTCATTATATTGAATATGTCTAATATCTGAGTGTCGTTATAATGAGGTTTCACTGTATTTACAACAGCTAAATTAAAATTCTATTATAAATATATCCACAATGATCTACCTACAAGATTAGTCTCTTTTCAATTCGTCCCAATAAATGAAATAAACGACTATAACAACCGACATTGTGATTATCTTTAATTAACGCAGTTGATAAAATCTTTGCAAGGCAAAGTTTAATCTTTGACATTCCAATCATAGTGAATCAAACAGATAGTAATGTTATAGCAAAAAATACATACTCATAGTTTACAAGGTTTTTTGCTGTATATTGAAAATAATTTTTGAATAATTATCAACATAGTTGTAATATATATAACTGCTATATTTGTCAAAATAATAAATGTATTTCCCATTCATATTGTGTGTGTAATTTGTATCATATTTTAAGTTTCTTTTGACAGTCACGGTTTAAGTCATTGCCATTTAATATTGTTTCAATTGTTTAAGGCTTGAGGGTGGTTTCTCTGAGAGCGACATGTACTTATCTTAATAGGAGTCTCCCTAGCCACATGAATATATATTATTATGTATCTTCATATTGATAACATCACTATATTGATTGGCTGAAATAAATGAGGTTTGAGTTTTGAGTTCTGAGTTTGAAAAGTACATATTATATAGATAGATGTTAGTCTTCAGTAATTGTTAAACAGATATCAACGCCATCTAGTGCAGAAGTAAAATGTCATTTTGGGTTTCACACAGGTTTTGATGGCCTGCAGAAGCGTGTGCTTGTGAACAACGACACTTTGTCCCAGGTCGACTTCCTGCTGAACAGGGAGGTGACCAGCCTGGGGTACCATACTTTACCGCAGCTACACGCGCAGTTACACAACTTTACGCAGACGTATCCCAAACTGTGCAACCTCTACAGGTAAGTGGGGGGGGGGGGGGAGGGAACAGAGTTGGTGGTAGTAGACCAGTTCATAGGACTCGTGTTTATTCGGTTCACTTTGGCCCGAGTTCGGGAACGGCACCCTGCTTTGTTTACATTTTGTGCTCGACCACGCTCGCCGGATTTAACGTGGAAGAATCAGGAAGTAAAACACAGGATGTGCTTGGGTTTAATGAAAAATCAAACCGTCTGCAAACTAAACATGCACATTTCACCACTGATGTGAAAGATTTGCACTGTTCAGCCTTCCATGCTGTAATCACTAGCGTTAGCCGTGGCATCCGTTGTGAACATATGAAAGCATGGGCCCGACTCGGCCACTTGCTGATTGGACAATCAGGCCAACAATGGAATGAATAATTATTAAGGGTCCAGAAAAGTTCGGTACAATTCGGTATGAACAGGTCTATTGATTTTCGCTAATTTTCCATGTCTTGGCCTGTGTTGAAGAAGAAGGTTGCATACGGTGGTCTCCCATCCTGTGAAACCAGTTTTATGGCCTGTCAGGATGGGGAAAATAAAATGAAAATGCCATACTGCTACAGTGGTCCCCCGTTTTATGAGGCCCCTCTCACCAAAGGCCATCCCTCTTGGAAGGCCACCATTTTTGAGCAGAATGTGTGGCATTCCTCTTGTATCATCTATCATTGAGAATGGCCGTCCTTCTTGTAAGGGCACTCTCTGGCTGCATTTTTGGTGGCCCTGTAAGAGGGTGACCACTGCCCTCTCCGTGAAAATGCTTTCAGTCAAGGACTGACACACTGGTCAGAAGTCATCCACCAGGTGTCACTAGGGCTGCTGGGGTACGACTTACCAGCAAATGTAAAAACCCACTGACCAAGCAAGGCCTTTATCACTGTAGCAAGGAATTGAACTAAGCCCAGGGTGGTACTCACAGAAATAAGTTTGAACTTAAAGTCAGAAAATCCATCTGAAGCATTGTTTAAAAAATCCACCCTAACCATTGTTTTTTAAACTTGAGTGACATAATTTGGACTGACTGTCTATTCACTCTGAGCTGGCAAGTCGATTGAAGATGCAATCCCAAGACAAATGTGAATCAGTTTGTTCATGTTTCTTGGCTGATAGCGGATTACTTCTGCTGAAAGGGGTACCTCCAATGACACAATATAGTCCCACACGCTGTCCTCTATGAAACTTGTAAACTTTATCCAATCTGCATTACTTGTCACAAGATGACTGCCTTGAGATTTTGAGTAAACTGATTGAGACATATTGTGGTCTGTAGTTGTTGAATGTCACTTGGGTTTCCAACTTTGTCAGGACAGCTTTGCAAGAAAGTGTACAGTCCTTTCCTGTATAGTCAACTGACAATTGCACATCTACCACTTGAGGGCTGTCTCGAAAGGAATAAAGTAAACTTGCACAAGCACAACTGAACATACTGCACTTTGCAACCTCAAGCTCTGATAAATGTGAAGCGCTGTCTCACTGCAAGTGATACAGCCCCCAAACAATGGAGATTTTGTAAATGTGCTCAGTTGTTCATTTGGTAAGACTAGCTGTACAAAATAAGTGTTTGCCATTACAACTAGTGATCCTATGAGCATTTCTCCTCGAAAAACATTGGGGTATTGTGCATGTGACTGTGAGATTTTGTATTGTGTGATTCATCACGGTCAGCCGTCGCGTCCAAGCCTCTTTACCATAGGCTGGATCTACTTGCAGTACATGTACCTGCTAATTCATGCGCTCATCAACTTGGAAGTGAGCAGACTGTAGATTTTTGGGGTAGACTCTGCTTAACGCAAATGAAACTTACCCACATACAATGCCTTTCATGTTAATGACAGATCTTCACATATGCATAGCAGGCATTGGATGAGAGTTGCCTCCCTCCCTTGATTTCACTATCTAGTCAAGCGCTTTTCTGCCACAGGACGGAAGCTGTCTGGTGAATCTACAACAGAACAGCCAGAAATGCATCAAGCTAAATGTTTGTTTTATACATGTACATCTAAATAGACAAACATGACTGTCCCCTGAGTTGAAGACTGTGATTGCTGTAAATTGCTTTATTTTCATGTGTATAAATTTTCACTTTTTTTTGCATTTTTGACATTTCACTGTAGTTTCAATTTCACTATTTTGGACATATTTCCTATTCAAACAATGTTAAAATACTGTTTCACTGTGTTTTTATTTTCACGGTTTAGTGCCATCAGCGAAGTAAGCGAAAATAAGAGTACACTGAAATTAAAGCAATTTACAGTATGTATGTACACACGCGTGTGAACCCATGCCGAATGAGAAAGCTCATATTACTACATCCTACGCTCCCACACTGAGACATATACTATAATTGCAAATTGTAGTGCTTGTCAGATGTGTTTCTTGTGGCAATATACAGGAGCAGACAATCAAATTAATTTTTTTACACTCTTCATGCTATATTTTGCCCCAGTATGTTACTCATGCATTTTTGGCTTTTGAATGTTTGAACTGCTGCAATCTGCGATAAATACATTTTTGTGCTCAAGTACATTTTGTGTGTTTTCCTGTTGTTTCGTAGCATTGGTAAATCCGTGGAGGGACGGGACCTGTGGGTGCTAGAGATCTCGATCCATCCTGGGAAGCACAGGAAGGGAGTCCCGGAGGTCAAGTATGTGGCCAACCTGCATGGCAACGACCGAGTTGGACCCGAGATCTTGTTGCAGCTGGCCCGCTACATACTTCAGAACTACAAGCAAGACTACTTTGTGACTGAGGTCAGATCATCGCAAGTAACTTTGGCAGACTCAGAGAAATATTCAGATGAACCTAAATCAACTTAAATTGTGATTGTTTATTAGAATTGAGGCCACCAGCAGACATCTCAACAGTAACTTTTCATGACTGACATATTGCTATGAGGGGGGAAAAATGACAAGTCTTGACTGTATCTGAAAAATGTGAAAGTTGGGACTTCTCCTGTCCAAGGTTCATTTCTGTTCAGATAGACCATGCACTGTCACCATCCGAAACGCTTTCCCCCTTAACCCTTGCCAGGTCAGAATAAGACTCGAAGTCAATAGCTTTCCTATGTGTGGGTAAGGGGCAATGTGCCTGACACATGCTGAGGAAAACTATTAAACGGTGGTGTGCAATTGTTATAGGTCCTATCGACAGTTTTCCACAAAAACGGTTCTTATTAACTGGAGACTTATAATTAAGTAAAAAAAACATTTAAAGTGGACAATTTACATCTGGGTGCTCTGAGTGGGAAGGGGTTAAACTGCCCAAACTGACTGGTGGTCGGTGACTTCACCGTCAATGTTTTTGACTAATTTCAATATGGATGAAAACAGTTTGAAGGAAAATTGAAGATGAGACCCACCCAGGTCAACATCTCTCCATGGCATGAGTTGCGCACTTTATAGTACCCCACCCATACCGAAGAAAGCTTTGACGTAATGTTATTAAACTCCAGTCTTAATTTAAGGGGAATGGTGTTAAAGACAAACAATAAGACAAGTCTGAGAGTGGGCAATCACATTCCTTCCCCCCCAAAAAAACAAAAACAAAAAACAAAACAAAAAAAGAGGCTCACTTGTCATTCTTTATTTTATTATTATTCTTTTGTATTTTCTATCACCCCTTTCTAAAGGAACAAACATTTCATATTCAGTGGAAGGTCTAGTTTTTTGTTGGGTGAGATTGTTTATTTTTGTATTCCACTCAGCCACGTTTTTTTTAAAAGTGCCAGTCTGAGCAGGATTTTTAAGTGTTTGTTCATATATATGGGGATATAAACACACTTATAGGATCATTTTTTTTTTCTTTTTTCAACTGTTTGGGCGGCAATATTTGTATTTTTAGCTCTGCTGACTTGTCAGTCAGTGGAGCTATTGGAATCCGTTTGTGTCCATCATCCATCTGTCCATCCTTCATTAGACTTTTTACATTTTGGACTTCTTCTCAAAAACCGCTGCATGGAATGTTATGATTTTGCACATGGATCTTCCTCAGGTGGACATCTGCCAAGTTTGTGAAGGACATGATGATACAATAATTTTTCTAATTTTTATGATTTTTTAAAAAATTATTTAAAAAAAAAAATTCTTCATCTCAAGAAGTACTTGGTCAATTGCTTTGATATTGCACATAAGGTCACCTGGGGTCACCTAGTTCTTATTTTGGCCACCAGACGGCACTGCAATTTTTTTGTTATTTTTTCATGAATTTTTGTCTGAAGACTATTTTTGACTTCTCCAGAATGGCTGAACAGATTTGCTTAAAATGTTATCAGAATATAATCTGACTTTAGACAATGAAAGTTTATGAAAATGATATGGATATATGTTAATTTTTGACAAAGTTATGGAAAGTGAAACTTTGCAACCATACTTACCACTGTATTGCATATATGCCTTTTGTATTTACATTTTTGACTTCTGAAAAACAGGTGCTTGGAATGTTTTGATTTTGCATGGGATGTTCCCCAGGTGGACCTCTACCAAGTTTGCAAAGGAGATGGTGATGCAATAATTTTTCTATTTTTTTATGAATTTTTCAATATATTTTTTTGAAAAAAAAATTTTCCTCATCTCAAGAACTACTTGGCCAATTGCTTTGATATTGCACATAAGGTCACCTGGGATAACTTAGTTCTTATTTTTCCCACCAGGTGACACTGCAATTTTTTCTTTTTTCCTTTTTTTTTTATGATTTATATATCAAACTTTGCTACCACTGTACACTTATATAGCTATACAGAGTACAATGCATGTGTTGCAATATGGTAAAAACATATTCCAGTCAGCAAAGCACAGGATCATCTGATCCTCCTGTTTGTTCAAAAAATTACAAGGCCCATTTTTTTAGGTGGGGCTCCGTAAGGAGACCCCCTCTCATGTACAATGTACATAGTAGACCTAAAAAGTTCAATATTTGAAAACCAGGAACTATTCCTGTCGTGTTAATAGTCCTGATTTGTGACAAGACTTTATTCTTAACATTTGATATCGGCAAAATAAACAAGACTGATACCTGAAGGGTTTAATAAGAGAAAATACTCTGTCACCACTGGTTACAATTGCTGAAAAAGCCTCGCTGTGAGAATATGTCATCCGGCGAACGCATGTATTCTGGTGCAAACAAGAAACAGATTTTAAAAAGGTGCAAGTTATTTTCTTTCATTTGTGCTCTTAATGGTAACACTGGTATTACTGCTCATTGCTGATGTGAAATGTAGATATTCTTTATCGATCTATGCACATTATCAGGACCTTTCTGTAAAAAGAAGTTCCGTATCTTGCTTGTATTCGTGGGTGAATGTGACCTCAATTCTGTGAACACCGAACTTTTGTCAGCTCAATGAGGCTCTCCGTAGGTTTTTGCATATCCAGACAGTTACCAGTCTGAACACGTCCAAAGATGCATCAGACGGAAAAAATCCATTGAGCATTCGTTACAGTGATCTAAAAAGTCCACGAGAAAATGTAATCAAGTTATCACTTCCCCTTACAAGTCTTGTGCAAGTACGCTGTTTTGGCGCAATAACAATATGTAAGTGCTTTAAAGTTGCATTCCGCGATATTTCATACACGTACCTATCCACGTAATTCATCACTAATCATGCGTCGAAGGACCGTTGTGCCTTTGTTTTGGTCAATAAACATGATATTTTGGCGGGAAGAAAGAGTTTTTACATTCTACCATGCAAGTGTTGTTTATAACGGCATTCGGCCATGCACAACGGTTCTAGGGCAATTCCTCGCTGATGAGAGATATATTTAGAACCAGTTGGCTCTCGCCGGTCACGTGGCGTGCGCTATGTTGCGAGAGCAAAGCACAATTGCATGCAGTCTCCACGTGCTTGCAGAGCCGTCTGCGGAGACAAAGTGAAACTGTGAAATACCACTATTTTGTTGGCCGTCAACGAGAATAGAATTTTTCATGTGATTAACTGTGCTTGATCATATTTTAATCATGCATGTTCGTATCGCAAGACTCAATGATAAATGGACGAGTTTGTACGCTCATCGGTGCCTAATGTTGTTTGTTCAAGCCTACGGCCTTCGCATCGTTCGAACTTGAAGTTGAAGACGACGGCATGCAGTCTTACATAATGTTCCGGTGTCAATGACAATGTTTGACACATTTATTGACGCAAAACAGCAAATAAAGCTTTTATATATGGTGTTCATTTTGACGCTAAACTTGTGCATGTTTTTATAAATTCAAGTCGCGATCGTTTGCTATGGACTGTGTTTGTGGTATATATTTTGATAGACATATTTGTTTGCTTTAGATTACATAAGTGTGGAAAACGAGCAAATGAGAACACACGTGGTCGCAAACAATAACACATGATTGTCATCTTCACCGTTCACTGCAAATACAGATTCAACTTGGAACATATTGACCTCAAATCTCAGGAAACTAAATTTTTATGCAGTGAAACAAACGTCGTTTCATATTTCAAGATTTGTCTATAATTTGGTATCAGCAGTTCTAGGATGCAGGTACCTCCGTTCCATTGGTTATTAATGTTACAGCAAAGATGGTAGAAAAAGCCCTCCTTCAGGGTCGGTAAGGGGTTGCTCGCACTGGCGTACTGCTTTTTTTTTTTTTTTTTTTTTTAATTTATTTACCGTACTGGCGTACTGGAAGCCGTCTTGTTTTACGTACTTCGTACTATCCAAAATTTTGAAAGATTTTTATTTTCCGTACTGCGTACTCTAGAAGAATAATTACCTGTACCAGCGTACCGACCCCCCCCCCCCCTTCTCCTTGGTTACAGTGAGCAAAAGACTATCTTCATGCTTATCTGCAGAGAGAGAGAGAGAGAGAGAGAGAGAGAGAGGGAGAGAGAGAGAGAGAGAGAGAGAGAGAGAGAGAGAGAGAGAGAGAGAGAGAGTTAGTTTTCACCAGGATTCGTCGTGTTTCCTACCAAAAATTTTGTTTTAGGATGTTTGTTTTATTGACGATGCACTGCATTCGTAAGATCTTGTCAATATTATCGTCTGAATAATTTTCCTCGCGCTGTTCCTACCAACTGTACACTATAGTAGATTGTTCCAATGCAACTAAGCAATCATATATTTCGAGTTTGCGTCATGATATGATACATTTGAAATCCTCAGTATTTTTTTTTTATCGCAAATTACCAAAATAGAAATGCGAGACAAAAAACAAACAAAACAAAACAAATCAAAAACAAAACAAACAAAAAACAAAAACAAAAACAAGAAAAAAAAAAACAAAAACAAAACAAAACAAACAAACAACAAGAAAACAAACAACACACACACACACACACACACACACACACACACACACACACACACACACACAAAACCCCACAGCAGATCTAGAAAGGACCAGATGAAATTCTGAATTACTTGACTAAAATGATTTGTTTGGAAAAAATTGTTGATACCTTAAGTTTATGTACATCAACTTTTGTTCTGCATAGGCCTATGACTTACAAGAAAGAACGATAGATAATTCTGTGCTGGAAGCATGTGCAAAAAAATGGGATGTTATTTAGTTGGACTTGTGTGTGCGTGTTTTCGGAGAATGTATACGGTTGCGACCGATAATAGCAGATAGATATGGCTGAAGCAGTGGCCGAAAGAGTGAGAGAATGAGGCTTCTTTGTATAATAAATTTTATGTTTCGAAACGTACAGTTCCTCATCAAATTTTCATGTCGCATGTGCCATTATACCGAACACAGTGTGACACCCGAGGACCCGTTCAGACCGTTGTGCAGTATACCGTTCTGTCAATGGTGACAACGTTCAAAGCTTGTTCTAATCCATTGCAAATGCATTTGGCTAGTGTGGTACACAGCAATGTGAAATTACGAGTACAATCCTTTTTAATTTTTCAAAATAAATTCGTTATATTGTCGTCGAGAAATGTTGGTAAAATTCTCTGTCGGACGAGGCTCTGAACAACGTATTGCAACTTCCCACACAAGTGGCATGCAGACGAATGTCTGAAGAAAGAAACTCACACATTATACCTTGCACAATCTTATAGAAATACAGAACTGATAAAGTCAAGTTCATGAGAAAATTTTATGGTGCCCCTAGGAAAATTGATGACGAATAGAATAACATAAATCTTTGACATCGTAGACAATAACAGCTTGATAAGTAGCGGAGGTCGCGGGCACGTCTTCCTCGCAATATGTGCAGTCAAGAGCTGCCGATGCAGACAAAATTTTATCTCGAAGTTAGCGGGAAACGTAGATAGTATGCCCATTTGTTTGTTGTTTTTTCTCTCTCTTTGTCTCTGAAGTTGCCGTTGTCTTTACTGATCTTAATTAACGGCACTTTTGTCCCATGAATTTGATTACCTAGCCACTCTCCCCACCCTCCCCCCCCCCCCAAGAAAAAAAAAAAAGAAAAGAAAAAGAAAAGAAAACTTCATCAAGCTGGAGCGGTTATAATATGATAATGATATTCGGATTCAATCTCGATTGATTACAAACACGAGTGATCAAGTATCCATGACGACTTGAATATAACGACTTCAAAGAAATGGGCGGCTCCTGTGATCTTTGATTTTTTTTTTTCCGGCACGTGCGACAACTGGGCACTGCTCTGAACATCAGACCTGTTCAGAATCAGAATGAATGTAGCGACATCATCATCACTTGGACGCCCAAGGCTGACCTTGTCCTTCTTTTACAACCCGCTATCGCTCCATATTTTCAACACCGATGGAAACTGTGTGTGTCTGTCTTATTTTGTCACGCGCGGCTGGGGCACGTTTCTTTTCGCTGTGAGTGGCGTAATTTTCTTGGTCGCACAAGCAGACGAAAAGCCGGCTCAGACGGAAAACATAAGATGTACGCATGCGCGAGATCTGTATGTAAATGACCCAAATGACGTTGTCCAGGAATTCCCTGCCGCACTCTGTTTGAATATTGAAGTTCCATTGGTGGAACCCGAAGAAGACGTGAGGATTACTCGGTAGTTTCACAAGTAAGTGTGTGTTTTTCATATTTCGTTGTTTTATATTGTGTATTTTACACGAGCGAAGATGTGTTTGTATAAAATTTGACAGGTTCCCTGCCACTAGCGGTGTCATAGCATCAATGTGGTATCCACGTGGTCATTGCCATGTCGACCATCACATGAACATTAATAAAAAAGTCATTATGGCAATGTCGCTCATCACGAACACATGCTTTTGAATATCAATGCATTGCTCACAAATTAAACTTGATGTGTGTTTTGAAGTCTTATACTGAGTTGTTATTGTATGTCACTTGGTCTGCTTTATTGATTGCGTTCAATTGATTGTGGGATTCTGAGATGAATCAAGATCTAGGTCATGGATCCGAGCGAGAAGTGGATGTTTGTAAACATTGCTATGCTGAGACTGTCGACATTTTCAGTTCACGTTTTGAATGACCTATCACTCAGTGCTGTACTCACTCAACCTTGCGCTCGATAAGGCCACTTTGTTTGATGCTAAAACTATTTTTTCTTCGATTGATATACTGTATAGGGAAACTGTGTGCCAGAACAGTCACGGAGAGATGGGAAAAGTTGTGTTTTAATGGGAGGGAAAATGGCGTCAGTGAAAACTATTATTAAAGCAAAGCAAAACTTATATAATTTAAAAGTTGGTTTGATTCATTTACATGTTGAGCTTTAGATTTGTCAAATCGTAATCATTCATAACTTGCCTTTTTTGAACGATCTGAATAGAGGTTGAAATGTATGTATGTATGTATGTATGTATATATATGTATCTATGTATGTATGTATATGTATATATATATATATATATATATATATATATATATATATATATATATATATATATATATATATATATATATGCATATTTTAAGTGTGATTAAAACCCCATCTTCTGCTGGGATTTTGGTGTGATTTTTACCTCAGCTGACTTGTCAGTCAGCTGACGTTTTTTGAGGGTCCATCGTCCATCGTCCGTCCGTCGTCCACAATTCACATTTTCGACTTCTTCTCAAAAACAGTCAGCCAGATTCACTTCAAACTTGGTGGAGATGTGCCTTGGGTGGGTCTCTACTAAGTTTGTTCAAATGGTCACGGTCCAGCGATTTTTGGATTTTTAATGAATTTTTTTGTCCATTTTTGGGTAAATCTTAAAAAATCTTCTTCTCCGAAACCACTCACTCAATTGCTTTGATATCACACAGGAACACTCTCTGGGACACTTAGTTCTTAATTTGTTCACCAGGTGGCACTGCAATTTTTTCCTAATTTTTTATGAATTTTTGTGTGTTATAGCTATTTTCGACTTCTTCTCCAGAACCATCACTCAGATTAAGCTGAAACTTGGTGGATATGTTCCTTGTAGAAGGGTCAAACAAAGTTGTTCACTATGTGGGAATGCTGCGGATTCCTGATTTTTAAGGATTTTTTCAATTCTGGTACTTGTCGGTCAATGCAGCTTTCCTATTGATTACTATGGAAGTCAATGGGCATTCTAATGCTAATTCATATTTTTGACTTCTTCTCCAAAACCGTCATCCAGATTAACTTCAAACTTGGTGGCAATGTACCTTGGGTGGGTTTCTACCAATTATGTTCACGTGGTCATGCTCCAGTGATTTTTGGATTTTTAGTGATTTTTTTTTTTTTTTTTTTTGGACAAATCTTAAAAAATCTTCTTCCCCGAAACTGCTTACCTAAATGCTTTGATGTCACACAGGAAGACATCTAGGGACTCCTTGTTGTTAATTTGTTCACCAGGTGGCGCTGCAGTTTTTTCCAATTTTTTTGTGAATTTTTGTGTGCTATAGTTATTTTCAACTTCTTCTCCAGAACCGTCGCTCAGATTAAGCTTACACTTGGTGGATATGTTCCTAATGGAAGGGCCAAACAAACTTGTTCACTGTGTGGGAATGCTGCGGATTGCTGATTTTTAATGATTTTTTCAAGTCAGCTCCTTTGGGGTAAATGCACCTTTCCTATTGATTACCATGTAAGTCAATGGGCATTCTAATGCTAATTTACATTTTCGAATTCTTATCCAAATCCATCATCCAGATTAACTTCAAACTTGGTGGCAATGTACCTTGGGTGGGTGTCTACCAGGTTTGTTCCAATGGTCATGTTCCAATGAATTTGGATTTTTTTGTGATTTTTTTTCAAAAATCTCTACAAAAGTTTTAATAGGAAAACTTAACATAGGAATTTCTTGTAATGGTCGTAACTTAAATAATATTGACCAGATTTACTTCAAACTTGGTGGGGATGTGCCTTGGGTGGATATTTACCAAGTGTGTTCAAATGGTCAAGCTCTATTGATTTTTGGATTTTTGATGAATTTTGTTGTTTTGGGGGGGGGGGGGGCAAACCTTCAAAATTCTTCTCTGAAACCACTCACCCAATTGCTTTGATATCGTACATGGACACTCCCGGGAACACCTGGTTCCCAATATGTTCACCAGGTGGCGCTGCAATTTTTTTTAATGAATTTTTTGTATGGATTTGCTATTTTTCACTTGTTCTCAGAACCATCCCTCAGATTAAGCTGAAATGTGATGGATATATTGTTGTGGAAGGGTCAAACAGTTGTTTACTAGGTGGCACTGCTTTGGATTCCTGATTTTTAAGGATTTTCAATTCGGGTACTTATCGTTCAATGCAGCTTTCCTATTGATTACCATGTAAATCAATGGGCATTCTAATGCTAATTCACAGGACAACTGACACGAAATTTACTGTTTACTTGATATCTTGAGATCTGTTTTGGGTTAGCTACACATGTTTACTATTTTGTATGAAGGTCATGCTGAGACAGTACATGAATGACCTTGACCTCGTTTGTGGGATCACAGTGCAACATACATGAATTTTACTCTTCATTATAACTTGAGAATTACTTGAACTTTGATGTTGCACGTGTGGGTGTTCTTCTATGAAGGTCAGACTTACTCAGAACATGGTGTCCTCGATCCTTTCCAAAGTTCATAGAGCTGCAAGTGTGATGAATGTCAAGATCAGCTGAGGCACGGGCTGTTCACACAGACCTCTTGTTTAAGGTCCATCTTCCTGCATACCCTTGGAATGGAAAATGACAACCTGTATGTATCAGATGTACAGGGTGGCCTTTTACAGATCAAGGGTACAAACTAAACCAGAGGAGAAGCACTTCCAGTGATGAGGGGGCTAACAATTCTGTTTCTATTTTGCACCACCTGATTAAAGTGTACTGGAGCTCAAATGAAATAATACAGTGAAAACTCAAAGTGACACTCAGTTATCTGACATATTCATTATAATGACACAAATTTGAAGGGACTGAAGTTGTTGTTCCTTTGTTTTTTGACTCATTAATCTGAAATATTCAGATATCTGACTCATTTTCTTGGAAAAAAATAGTGTCATTCTTACAAGTTTTCATTGTGCCTGCTATGTGTGGACCCTGACAAACATTAAAAATGTAGCAATCAATAAAGCAGACTTAGTGACATACAATAACAACTCAGTATAAGACTTCAAAACACACATCAAGTTTAATTTGCGAGCAATGCGCCGATATTCAAAAGCATGTGCTGATGGTGAATGACATCGCCATAATGTTCATGTGATGGTCAACATGGCAATGACCGCGTAGATACCACATTGATACTATGACACCGCAAGTGGCAGAGAACCTGTCAAAATTTATACAAACACATCTTCGCTCGTGTAATATGTACAAGGTAAAACAATGAAATATGAAAAACACGCACTTACTTGTGAAACTACTGAGTAATCCTCAGGTATTCTTCTAGTTCCACCTCTTCGCTGGCTTCAGCAACAGGTCTTTTCATACGTGACTGTGGCTGCTTTACATATGTCATAACACATTATGCGTGCGCATAAACGATCTCCAAAATACGCTCACTCCCACCCTAGAAATAAATTTTTGTTTGATCATACACAAACCTACATGTATTGAAATGTTAACAAAATATTCATATTAAGCCCGGTAAATTAAGGTCTTACAGATATTACTATAATAGCCATGATAATTTACTCGCAAATGTACCCAAATTTCATATACATGTATATGTATATTATACATGTAAACATATGTTCATGCCCTAATGAAAACAAAGGAAAAACAACAAAAAGCCCCACCTCCAGGCTTTAAGCCTTGTTTTTTTTTTTTTTCGAAAAAAAAAAAAACTCTTCCCCAACCCCCCACCCCCCATCCAAATGGTCACTCCCCAAAATCATAAAAGTATAGGCCCACTGGTGTAGAAATACCTTTTAAACTTGTTTTCTTAAGTAAGCATTGGATATATGGAAATCACCGGGCCTTTATTAAAAGGGCTCAGGGTTAGCACTGAATTGCCAGACGTCACAAAATTTCCTTTCTCCTGACCAAACATGCAAGAAATGTATCAAATGAAGTCCATTCTGCCTGATGCCACTTCTTATTATCAGCAGTATTAATGCACTGCATTTGAGCAAATGAAAGCCTTTCCGCCTCATTCCACATTTTGGCAGTATTCTTAAGCTGCTTAAGTACAAATCAAATCCGAAGCAACGCCATTTTGATTTGGCTTCCCCATGTTCCAAGTGTAAGTTAACTCTTGCACAAGCATGCGCTCGAGAATAACGATGTAACATACTCTTTCTACAGCTTCTAACACTGACCTTCGTATATTTATTCCTGTTACAGATGGTGGACCGAACACGATTACACTTCCTGTTCAGCATGAACCCAGATGGCGCTACTCGTGCCCTGCAAGGCAACTGTACGGGCAGCACAGGTCATACCAATGCACACAACAAAGATCTCAACAACAACTTCCCATGTGAGTTTGCTCTGATTTGTCTTCCCCTGAATAAGTCAACGATGGCACAGTGCTAACAAACTTGGTGAAGTATGAATAAAACAGATCACAAGATAAGTTTGTATGAGGAACCGAGCACAGATTGCATTGTGAGCAAATTTCCAGCAAAGTGTCCTAAATTACAAATACCGTATTCATCTTAATAAGCGCACCCCCCATTTTTTTTTCAAAGAAAGGACCCCCAAAATATCCCATAGTTTTCAAGCAAGTGGTAGAATTTATTATTACACTTAGAATCTACATTTTTTTCAGCTTTTGTGGATGAAATTTTTTCATAGCGCACTGTGCGCTTATTAAGATGAATACGGTATCTGAAATCTGATATGTAGCATGTATACTCAGGTGACCTCTGATAACACAAACATACCTCACATTAGTCCATTTGGACCCAAATTTTTAGTTATTAAAAATGGGTCCCTGGGGGATCAGATGCAATACTATGGAGTGTACAATTGGATTCCAGGGGATCCCATTGGATCTCATTTGAACAGCTCATTCCAGAGGATAGTATAGTTTTAATCAAAACACTGTCCAATGTGTTATTTTATTCAATAGATATACCAGGGATGATTATTATGGTATTTATACTAAAGAAAAAAATATGCAATTATGGGATGGTCCAATGGCATGGCCCAATGAGATATCCCAGTTGGATGAGCCAATGGGTGTTGTCCAATTGGTTCCTACTCTTATGTCATGATCTTCAGTTTTTAACCAGCATTTAAAAAAAAGGAGTGAAATAGGTAATCAAACAAGGCAAGTCTGTTATGTTTGTATGTTAAGGATTGTTATGAAAAGGGCCAAATGGAAAGATTGTAATCTTTTTCTGTTTTTTTCCTTTGAAAATGGTCATTTTAAGAATTGCCAAATGACAAGGACAACAGCTGATCTGAAACTATATATATATACATGTATATATATATATATATATATATATACATGTATGTACATACATACGTACATACATACACACACACACACACACACACTTACACATGTATGTACATTCATGTATGTAGAAAGAGACTATCAAAAGAGCCTCAAGTTTCATATTTACTTTGCTTATACTTAGGATTTGTACATAAAGCAATAGAAACCTACAGCAATTTTTCTTCTGCCTTGAAAAGTACTCTTCTATGAGGAAAAAACTTAAATTTTAGATAATACGTCTCTCTTTTTATTACAGACTTTCATCAAAAGCCCTGCGTTCAGTTAGGTTAATGATTGTTACCACATTGGTTGATCTCGTCAACATGTAGTGATGTTTCATTGTCTCATTCCTCTTGTTTCTTCAGATGAACGCTTTGGTGTGAACCACACCCACTTCACCCCGGAACCCGAAGTGCAGGCAGTTATAAACTGGACCCTGGCCACGCCCTTTGTGTTGTCTGTGGCTTTACAGGGGGGCACCTCTGTGGCTGCTTACCCATACAGTAACATAGCCATGCAAGGTGAGGCAAGAGGACAGAGAGGCTCATTTGATGGGGGGGAACCTCAAAACTCTTGTTATGGTTCCCTCCTATCAGCAAAGGGGCATATTGTAATGGCGTTTTGCGTATGTGCGTCCATCTGCTATTTGTGTCTGGGCTATAATTGGCTTGTCCTTCAACTTAGATTAATGAAACTTTACACACAGGTGCATCTGGGCATAAAGGGTGTGTCATGTACCAAAAGTAGGTCACTAGGTCAAGTATCTAGGTCACTGTGTCATATCTTTGTAAAATCATGTCCAGGCTTTAATTCCTTTACTGTGTAACTTCGTTGCATGAAATTTCACACCCGCATATATCTTGACCTGAAGCTGTGTCATGAAATACAACTAGGTCACCAAGTCAAGTATTTGGGTCATGTTGATACACTCATGTAAAACTACATTAAGCATTAGACTTCATGTGTGGGCCATATTTCTGTTGTCCTTCAACTTAGATTAATAATTCTTTACACACGGGTACATGTGTCATGTACCAAAAGTAGGTTACTAAGTGATCTAATCTAGATCACAGTCACATATATGTGAAATCGTGTCTGGGCTATAATTCCTTTGCTATGTAACTTAGTTTCATGAAACTTCACACATGCATATTTTTTTACCTAAACGTATGTCATGAAACAAAACTAGGTCAATTATCTGGGTCATGGTGATACATTCTTGTAAAACTACATTACGCTTCATGTCTGGGCTGTAATTCTGGTGTCCTTCAACTTAGAATCATGAAACTTAACACACCTGTGTATCTGGACACAAGGGTGTGTCATGCATAAAAGTAGGTCACTAGGTCAAGTATCTGGGTCAAGGTGATAGCATATTTAAATGGACTATAGTCATTCCCAAATGAGACCTGTGATTAGCAAGGTTATAAATGAGGCGGGGGGGGGGGGGGGAATCGGCAATCGCTTATTGCATTTTGATATATTTCCTGTATCTTGGTGGTAGTATTTCCGTGCAGGAATTCATGATGCTTCTTGCTTTGACCATACATTTGAAGTGTTTCTTCAAAAGTACAGTAAAACCTGTTGTGAGAGACTGCCCTTAGGGCAAGCCAAAAAGTGGTCACATAGGGCAGGGGGTCTGTAAACAGAGGTGCAATAACATGGGAAAGATGGTAAAAGGGACATGGTAAACATGGTCTGAAAAGGCAGGTGGTCTTTCCTCATAGTGGTCCCTCAAAACAGGTTTCACTGATCAAAATAATTGGAAAGAGGAAAAGTTGAATGCACCATATAACAGAAATTACTATATGGTGGTTCCTCTTGAAAGGTCCCTGTTATAAGGGACCACCATCTTGAAAGACCATTTATTAGGAGACTTTGCCCTGTGTTAATCATGTTTTTTTGTACTCACTCACATGATAACTGGTTTGAGAAACCATAACTTGGTTACCTGTACAGTATAGCTAGTCCTTCAAGATGGGACTTGTTTTATGTCTATACAATAAAGAATAGTTTGATATGTAAGTATTGAAAAAATGGCCTCGATATTCATGTAACTATGCAGCTTTAGTTGACAAATTATACTCTTTTCCTGTATTTATTGTATCTTTATATTTCATGTGGATACTTTGACACTGGGTATATCTTTCATGCACAGGAGGACACCATTCTACCGAGGACGAGCAAGTTTTCAAGCATCTGGCATCAACATACGCCAAATATCATCCCACAATGCATCAGGGTTTACCTCTGTGCCCTCAGAATCCAAGTAGGTTCCCAAATGACTGTTGAAAAATTATAGAAATTGCATAAAAATAAAAGTCTTTTATCCCATAATTAGCCGTATCAGAGCTAAATCACAGCAAAAGGTGAACTTAACTGAATTGGTGTGAAGATTCCAGATTGAAATGGCATATGTCCAGGGACAGAAAGTAGCAGATGATAGTACTGGTCAAGAGGTATCTCGTGACATACTCTGACCATATGGTATTGGTCAGAGTAGGTCAGGTGATCTTGTTTTTGAACAGTGCTGCCCTCTACCCCTTGGCCCGTGACTTATGCCACTCCTCATAAGTGGGCTTCCATTCAACTACTGGCATATATACATGTATGTTTGTATAAAAAAAAAGGTCCAAGTCAACAGCTTTCCTCAGCAAGCTTTGGGCAGATTGCACCAAAAGCTTACTGAAGAAAGATGTTGACTCAGTATCCAACCTGCCACTGAGAGAGTTAAAATGTAGATATCATTGAAAATCTTACAAACTTGTACTGTTGGAGTTTCATGTTATTGTTTTTAATCTCATAGGAAACTTCAATTTTTGATATTTTGATCTGTGAGATATTTTGGTGACTGTGATACAGCAAGACACATACTGGAGATAAGGACGCAGTGTGATTTTAAATGTTTATCAATATTTTTAATTGTACCGACTTAATTACAAGACATTCTGATGAACTGTTAAAGTTTTCAAAAGCAACTCCTGAGCAAGCATCGTGTAAATATATTTTCAGGGTCCAAGTTTGATGGAGGCATCGTCAACGCTGCTCAGTGGAACAGTAAGACAGGAAGTATGCAGGTAATTAACCCATTCCTGGTCAGATGGGGACTGAGTCAATAGCTTTCCTTGGTATGGGTCGGGCGCATTGTGCCCAACTCGTGCTAAGGAAAGCTATTGACCAAGAGCGCGCCATCATGAATGGTCTTGCATACGAATCTGGGCAAAAGTGTTTTCTAGTAACGGGAAATTCCAATTAAAAATGTTAAGGTCGACGACAGTTGACATCTATGCGCTTTTGGGCGATTTAAGTGGGAAAGGATGAATCTTGCACATAATTGTATGTGCTTAATTATGTGTACATGTACAAGAACCCTGTAGTTTCAGCCTTTTTATTTTTTCCCAACTTTGTTGCACTCAAAATAAAATGTTTTAGTAGTTTTAATTATGTGTTCACGTACCATTATATTTTGAGCATGTTGGTTTGTATGTTTTTCGTTCAGAGTGAAATGTTTGACTATGTTGTGCCATGAAAGGCATAGCTTCTAAAGTACCAGTCAAGGTTTGTTTTAGTTTTTTGTTTTTGTCTTTTTTTGTTGACAATCAGTAATAAGTTACAGATTTTATTTTATAATCATTTCTTTCATGACTACCATTGATCTTTCAAGGGTTAGACTCATGATTTTACAGTTATACAAATAATTGTGTGACTTTCGTGTGTGTCCAGGACTGGAACTATGACTTTGCGGATGTGATGGAGATTACAGTTTACACAGGCTGCTGCAAGTATCCTCCGGCCGCGAATCTTGCTGGTATATGGAAGGAACACAAGGGGGCGCTACTAGCCATGATCAAACAGGTACAACATTGTTTACCTGGCCGAAGCTACGAGAGGAATAGAGAAACTTTATTAAGAGGAAGTTCAATTTGATTTCCAATAAAATTTTTCCATTTGTGTCAAATATGTTAGCAGAGTTTAAAACATTAAAATCTGTTTCCTTTTGATTCAATAGGGCTACAACAGTGGAAATATGAAATCAAATGGAAGAGTGAAATCAAATATTCGTGTTGACACATGTTGAGCAAAGCACTAGCCCAGAATTCAATGTGACAAGGGCGTGAGAGTAAAGTGTTACTTTCCTTGCCTTTGATCCCAGGCTAATAGTGAAAACGTAACAAATATGAGTGAGCAAGGGTTGTAACAGGGAGGCTCTTCAGCTAGTTTTGAAGCTAACTGCTTCTTATCAGGCACAACTGTTATTAACTCTTTCAGTGACAAATTTTTGACCGAGTCTGCTGCTTTTCTCGGCACGTATATGGCCCATTGCGCCCAATGTGCGCTGAGAAAAGCTGTTGAACTGGGATATTTTCTCTGAAACTAGAGGCATGCTGGTACTTGAATGAAAGTTCTTTTTACACAGAATACGAATCTGAGATCCTTATGATGATTCAAACTCGTTTGACTTTAGTAGATCGACTTTAGATGTGATTGGCACTGAAAGAGTGAAAAACTGATGATGACCCCTCTTATGTATACACCCTGGGGTTTGCTATGTTTGTTTTTACATTAAACACATGCTTTTGTTTATGTATGAATCTAGCTCCTTGTCAATGACAGAGTTGTCACCAAAAGGATTCAAAAAGGAAGTTTTTAAAAAAAAGGGGGGGGGGGAGTTTCCAAATATGGAAAGACCTGGCGTTCATCTAGCTTGATCAGCTGGTGCTAAAATTAGGCTTGGTTGGATGGGAGCAGCTGGAGAGCTATTCTGATGCCTTGGATAGGGACTGCAGTGAAAAGTGGGCCACTTTCCTGCATATATTAAAAGGGTTGCAGTTTTTAATTGTGACACTTGTGTGACAAAATCTGGGTAATATCATTGGAAAACAAGCAAAGACAATAAAGTTTTAGCGTAAGAGTGAGCAAGAAAGCTCATCCCACAATGATAGTGAGGCCAAATGGTTCAATGGAGTGAAGTTGGGCCATCAGTGCAATAAGTATACAGAGTGATTTATGCCATGAAAGGGTCACCAGAGTGAGTACTTTGGGCATTGTGTTGTGCGTGTGCTGAGCATTGTGGATAATTTTTGGGATGAAATATGCAAACAGATGAGTAGCCTTTGGAACAGAGGCCTGAATGCCGGACGTTCATATTTGTTGCGGCACTGCTGTAGCCATTGTCCCTGTGTCAAACATGGCAAAATATGTCGCTCTTATCAAATTGGCAACTTTGGTCAAATTGACTCTTTAAAACGTCATCGTTACGTCCAAACTCTGACCCAGATAGAAGATACTGTCATGTGGTTGGAATGAGTATTCTTTGTTCCCAGAGATGTTAGTAATACCCTTTGTTTTGTGTCAGTGAGCCCATATCATGGCAGCCGATTCTCACCGTTGCCAGGTGGAAGGGTCCGATATTTCAGTGGAAATTAATATGCAGATCATCTATTGAGAGGTCTGTACAATGTGTATTTTGTTGGCAGGCACACACGGGTGTACATGGCGTGGTGACCACAGAGATGGGTAATGCAGTGAAGGGAGCAGAAGTGAGCTTCAACGTCAGCGGACGTCCCGTGCACACGTCCAAGTTTGGAGATTTCTACAAGATTCTGCTCCCTGGGATCTACAAGGTGACAGTCACTGCCAACGGATACTTTTCACAAGAGAAGGTTAGTCAAAGCTCCTCCTCAACAAAAGTCTTGGTAATTGATGTCAACCATTACACTTCCTTTATTTGTTTAACTCATTCCATACCAGTCCCTGATTTTTCCGTATATTTACTTAGATTTTAAGACGACAATTGCAGATTTAAATTCTTCATGAAAAGAGTTTTCGTTTAAGTACCAACATGCCTATAGTCTTAAGTCAGTGGTTCTGGCACTGCCTGGCAAGTCATGCTGCAGCTGCCGCATGACTTGCCAGGCAGTGCCAGAACCACTGACCCAGTCCTTGCCCATAGTATGGAAGGAGTTAAATGTCTTTAAAATACATGTACGTGTGACACAAGAAATAAAAAAACAAAAAATCTGTTTGCAATGTGAGATTTTTGGGACAAAGGACTGAGATTGTTCTTTGAAACAGATCCAGAATCTGTAAGGAATTAAGTGAAAAGGAACTATGCTCCTCTATTTGCCTCCCCTCCCCTCAAAGAGTGAAAGTGACAATACAAACAAGGTGTGTTTCCTAGCTTACTCTTGCCACTGGAAAAGAAACACTTGATGATGCATTTACTTCATGGTTACATTCATGTAATATTTTAATTTCAATATTTTACCCTTCAGGTGGTAACGGTGCCCCGGGAGGGGGAGTCGCCTCTTCTGACATTCACAAACATGAAGGCAGATGATCGCATAATGGGAGTCAGCTCAATCGTCTTCGTTGGTGTGATAGGTCAGTATGGCTTAAAGACTCTTGAGTATTTTTTAAGACATGGGGTTTCCATATTGAAATACTGAACCACTTTTTAGCCACTGATACATCAAATACAATAACTTATTTTATGTATAATTACTCCATCATAATATACATGCATATAATGTATACACACATCACACATACCTATACACACACATCTTGCATCAATATTGTGCTTAACAGATTTAAATTGAACCTTGTGCAAAGTCCTCATTGGCTAAGATGAGGTTTGGTTTGTTGATGTCAGACGGATCGACCATGGTGTAGAGTGGTGCAGTCGATGCTTAGTTTCATAACTGTTGTGGGTTGCATGGACATCACATCACATATAAGCTTGTATAGTGGGATGTAAGTAGATCGACCAACAAGACATTGTGTAAGTTTACGTAACAAAACTCTCTCCAGTCCAACTCATTGTTTTTGTTGGCACTCTGGCTCCTTGAAATGAAGCATCATTTGACATTCGACTCGTTTGAAAATCATTTAAAACCAAAAGTCAGGACCCCAAAATTGGCTGTGGGCATTTAAAGAACCCGGCTGTCTTGTACTGGAAATTTGTTATCAAAAGCTTTACGTCTTTTTGCCATCTGTTAGCAGGGCTCATGACTTATGGCTGACTATACCTGCATCGTGGAATCCCACACAATTTTGCATCATGCCCGCTAAGGCTTTGAGCTGTAGTGCTGTGACTTTGTTTCGAAGGGTTTCCTGAATGAAATAGATATGACGCGAGGGATGCTATGCTGATGTATGATGTGACATGAAGCGTGATATGACCTAAGGTATGCTGTCGCATGACCTGAAGTCTTACATGACGTGATGTGTGCTATGGTATGACATGAAGTATTACATGACATGATGTGTGCCATGATATGACATGAAGTATGACATGATATGGAATATGATTTGACATAAAGTGTGATACAGTACGTTTGAAGTATGATATGACATTGATATCTGCTATGACAAAGTGTGATGTGACATGAAGTATGACATGACATGAGGTGTGCCATGATGTGACATGGAACATAAAATGACATGAAGTATAATATGACATAAAGTGTGACATGACATGAAGTTTGATACGATGTGACATGTTACATAAACAAGACAAAGAATCATGTATGTGGCACTGCTTCAAGAACCAGGGAATTTTTTAAGGGGGTGGGGGGTGGGGGGGTGGAGGAGGGGGTGGCATGTCACACAACCATTAGAGCAGCACTTAAGTTGGGCAAATCCAGGAAAGATACAACAGAGAATTTGATATTAGTCCCATTGTGGTCTAGATGTGTGTCATCAATGAGAAACATTGGAAGAATTTTTCAGGAAAGAAAGTACCGGTATGTGATGCACCTATCTATTTTAGTAATATTATCAAATAACTTGGTAGTACGTACAGTAATCTAACTTTAATTTTGAATAAATAAATGAAAACAAGAAACAATGCAAAAAAAAAAGTGAAAACAAGCAAACCCATCGTCTTTAAATGTGTGAATGTCAAAACCAAATGTAGCATTTTGTAAGAACCATGTGTGTCCATTAGTAACTTGATGAAAACTTGTGGTCCTAACTGGTAAATTATGATTCTCAATTGACAGTAGAGGAAATTATTGAAATTGCATGCAAAGAACGGATAAACCACATGCTTTTGTTTTATGCACCATCTGTGTATGAATATAAAAAGCAAAAACTCTACTGTCAAAGCTCATTTTCAGTAATGTATTAACATCCACACATCAGTGTGGACTTGCACATGGCAAACTATACAGATTTACATGTGTCAAAAAAATTGTAACCCTCACCTTTCTTAACTCCTATCCAGGGCATCAGCTCAATAAACCAATTGCCCTGTTTCAACTCAACCCAACCAAATTTGCACTAACTAATTTCAGTTCGGTCCACCATGGGACCTTCTCGGGGAATCCCTGAATTAAAAAAAAAAAAAAGAATCTCTCTGAAATAAACATTGATCACAACATAAACAAACAGTCATGGCAAGTTATGCTTCGCTTTCAACACAATGCATATCTGTTACATGACAACAAGACAAGCGTAAAATCACAATGATATATAAGGGCCAGCGCAGTGTTCCGAAACTGTCCCTGACGAGACTAGCGAGTCATCCGAACCAGTCAGATTTTAGCTTCTGGTTCCCACAGCCATTCAGCATAATCTAAGGCTCAGCTATATAGGAAACCAGGGCGAACCACACCTATGTGACTATTCCAGTGATTACTGTAAGCATTGTCTGCATCCTACGCTCTTCATTGGTGTCTGAAGTGCACACATTATCACATGATCTGTGTCTTCTTTCTTTCATGGACATGGCGGAATCAAGGCAAATGGCTGACCTCATGTTTAACGGTAGAAATTTAAGCGATCCCTCTGTAACTTTCAGTACTTGCCACCTGTTGATTACTTTGATGACTAATTCTCCTCCTGTTTGCTGACTTTTTGGGGAAAAAACTACTTGGGCCAAGAAAAAGGATCTCGTTTGTGGTAATAAATGATTTACAAACAAAAAAAAGGCAGTTTGACTGGCTTTTTATGAAGTTCATCTTTCTAGATTTCATTGGGGGTTTTTTGTATTTTTTTTTTTTTTTTTTTTTTTGAGGAAGCAAAGATGTTTTTTCTTGGCCTTTGCAGCAATGATGAAGAATTTGCTTTTGCCTGTGATAAATGAAAAAGGGTGAGGGTCTGCAAGAGAAAGAGAGTTTAGTCAAAATAGAAAATTTTAATCCAACTTGATGTTCAACATGCCTCACATGTAAGGGGCAGACATTGTTTTTGGTACTCGTCACTGTGGTAACTTTTTCCACAATATTAAGCACATGCAATAAGTAAAAGATAGATTAAAAAACAAAAATAAATTGAAACATAATAAAGAGAATAAGTCAATAAAATCACAATCAAGGCCAATGCGTGTAATGAACAGACAGGTGTCTAATTAGACGTAACGATGGTTCAGGAGCAAGACGTTTTTATTTCCATGGCTTTATGACTGTCATGAGATGCGACAAAGCATATCGGCTCATTAGCTTTCAATAAATATGTAGTCACACCATGGGTAAAAGCAAATTCTGTGGCATAGCTGTGTACAGTAGTATGATGACATCTGACTAGTGCCTGCCTTTTCCTTGGGTCTGCAAAGGAACTGCAAGGTAGATTTACTAGAGCTGTTACCATGCACAGTGTCATGTCCAAGTCTCTTCTGATCACAGCTGTGAGATGTGTGTGCCTTGTTTTGACGTACCTCCGTTACGTGTACAGTGAAAACTCGTTATTATGACACCATCTGTTCCCATTAAAAAAAAAAAAAAAGATGTCTGACAACTGAATGTGTCAGGTGACTGCATCAAATATCAAAAACTAACTTTTCGTCCCTCAAAACTTGGGTCAGTAAGCGAATGTGTGGGATATTTGAGTGTCCTTATAATGATGTTTCACTGTTGTATAGATCCTGTAATTAATTACGCAGGATAAGAGTAGATCGAAGTGTTGATAGACTTGATTACAGGCAACTCTGGCTGAGGTGAGGGATGCGTCCTGTAGACATTTACATTTGATGTGAAAGGTTTGTTTGTGTACATGCAAATGTAAATGTCAAGTTTTCAGTAACCGACAGGAATGAAGCGTGGCGTCATGGAGTGGACATTAGTTAGCAAGATGAGGGAAAATTAATAAGCCAAGTTGACATCTCAGCTGGTCATGCCCAGTGAAGCTTGGTCTCCGTCTGGCAGAGAGGTCATCGGGGACAGGAAGTGACCTTTCCCTACTCAACTTGCTACGTTACCCTGGCAATCAGAATCAAACTTCTCTTTTTTTTTAATCCCCGTTAATGGCTAATTTTAGTGAAAAAAACTAAATAGTATAGCGTGTTGATAAAAATCACAAGAAAACCACTAAACAAGCCAAGCTTCCAGCCATATCAGTTCTTTCCCCTATTTAAGTTTGACCTCAGTACATTTCTATGTTCAGTGAGAGAAAGTTACCCGGAATGGCATGTGGCCCAGATAGAGCCTGGGCTTCATTGGACATGTTCAGCCGCGATGTCTACTTGGCTTATTTAGATGCATGACAGATAACAGTATGCAGAGTTGTAGACTTTTAGAAAATAAAACACCAAAAAATCCACAGAAGTGGTTTTGACCATACTTGTGAATACAGTTACAGTCTCAGATCTACATGTAGGTGAAAGGATACAAAGAGTTAAAGAAGGGGAATTGTTTTCTTTAAACCACAGAATGAAATGAAAAAAATATGCTGTTTCTTTTTCCTGCAGCACTTGGTGCATATCAGTAAAGTTTAAAGAGATCTACCCTACCCCATCACACATGTGTACACAGAAAATACACTGGTTAACCCTTGAAGCATGTGGGTAGTTAAGATTTCATATTCAAGAGTATTCACTCTTGAACCTTTAGGCTTTTACTTCATGGTTGAACCACAGAATTTACCCATAGGAAACTTCAAGTCCACAGACTTATTATAGGGGACATTCATATTAGCTGTGACCCTGCTTTGGCTAATATTGTTCAACAAGGAAGCACTCACATGTACAAACATGCCCCTGTGACCTGGCAGAATATGTTGCCCTTGCCAAATTGGCAGCCTGGATAAAATTTATGGCTTAAAAAGTCACAGTCATGTTCTCCCAAGACACTGATTTTGATATGAGAAGGTGTTGTCAAGTGTGTGGAGTAAGTGCCGTATTCTTTGTTCCCACAAATGTTAGTGTATGTTATACCCTTGGTTCTTCACCAGGACTGCCCTACCATGGCAGCTGATTGTTCTCATTGCCAGGTGACAGGGTCGCAGACTGTGGTGGGAAATCAATATGCATGCCCCATATTCGACTATGAAACCCCTGCAGCAGATAGCTCACTGGTTGACCCTTGTTGAGAGAAAAAAAATGACGAAGTAGTAAACCTTGAAGCCTTCTTGCATCCAGTCAAGTAATGTACTGGTTGACCCTTAAGGGCATCAAGGCAAGTAAAGTTGTAGTGAAACCTTGAGGCATCTGGGCAAGTAATATATATGTACTGGTTGATCTTTGAGGCCTCCAGGCAAGTAATTTACTTCAGTAGTCTCTGATGGGTTCAGTTAGAATGAAACCAGTCAGACTGCATAGCCATAGTCTTACTAGGTATAAAGCTACACAATAGGAATTTATCACCATCTTGGCCTTTGCCCAGTCTTCACACAAGTAATTTACTGGTTGACCCTTGCGGCATCTGGGCAAATAACAAACTGTTTGACCCTTGAGATATCTTCTCCTCCTACCTGACTGCTGGGCCTTTGCCTTGTATTTTTTCACCTTGAGATATCCAGGCAAGTAATTTACTGGTTGACCCTTGAGGCATCTGAGCAAATAACATACTGGTTAACCCTTGAGATAGCCAGGCAAGTAACTTACTGGTTGACCCTTGAGGCATCTGAGCAAATAACATACTGGTTGACCCTTGAGATATCCAAGCAAGTAGTTCACTGGTTAACCTGTGAGGCATCTAGGCAAGTAACCTACTGGTTGCCCCTTGAGCCATGTGGGCAAATAACATAGCAGTTGACTTCTCAAAGCATGTGGACGAGTAACTTACGGTTGACCCACGATGCCTTGTGACAGGTACTATACTGTGGGTGACTCTTGAATGCGCCACCTGGTAGATGTCTAATGAACCTGAAAAGCCCTGTAGCGTGTACACTGTCAACTCTCCAAAGTTGGTTTCTTGCCATCAGAGGACTTCATGAGCATGATTGATTAGTATTGACATATTTAGTGGACATCAGTTCTTGCTGCATCATGCGTAGTTTAAGATAGTTGATACATGCACCGATAATGGACTGAAGAATGCATTATGTGTGGAGAAAAATTAGTTTTGGCTCTCAGTGAATAAGATTTACACGACTGTGTCAAGATCAAATCAAGATGATGCATAACTATTATAAATGGAATGTACAGATATGCAATTAAAAATCAATACAATCTGGTCCATTGGTTGTATCCGTAACCGCTCCCTTTCATCATAATCACAGACAGAATGAACGTTTTTAGAGGCTGATTTGTGTAAAAAAAATATTTGAGTAATATTGGCAATTTGTTACATAATGAAGAGCACATACCCCTGAGTGAACAATAACATGCATGTACACATAACCTAGAAACATTGTAAAGCCTTGGACAAAAGGGCATTGGGTATCTGATAGCCGCA
Source organism: Hermodice carunculata (assembly GCA_964020975.1). Taxonomy (NCBI): domain Eukaryota; kingdom Metazoa; phylum Annelida; class Polychaeta; order Eunicida; family Amphinomidae; genus Hermodice; species Hermodice carunculata. The sequence continues at coordinate 88,496,484 of OZ026620.1, read as the reverse complement.
GATAATTTTTTTTTTTGCATCTTTACCTCTCTTTTTTTTTAGTTCTGCTGACCATAGGTCGCAGAGCTTATACGATCACTCATGTCCGTCCATCCGGCCGGCCATAAACGATTTGCTTGTCAACACATTAGCATCGACAATTTTAAAGTTAGCCTCTTGAAATTTTTTTGGATATGTTCCATGAATGAAAATCTAGGTTTCTTTCGTTGTTGGTGGTGCCACCTACAGGACTACATGGTACACAGGCCAAAAAGTGAACAAATTGAAAACACTGGTGTCTTTGATTTGTGATGGATCTTTGTGAAATTTGTTGGAAACACTCGGGAGGCTAATATGTGGAATCTGAGTAGTATTGGTGGTACCATCTACAGGTGAATGGAAAATATGAGCCAATATGTTCTCAAACATTTGAAATTCGTTGTCATGAGAAATAATCATGCTAACTTAATCAAATGTCACAGCACAGGACTCACAACTTTGAAATGAAGATGCAGGTGCAATATAGCCATAGTGCCAGCAGAGCATAAGGCCCATGGGCCTCTTGTTTCACCTATTTTATAATCCAATTACCTCACCAGCTCTTTCTCTTTCTGGTTACTGTATGTGAAAACTGCTCTTCAGTCTATCCTTTCTATTGGAAACCAACTTTAACCCTTTCCTCCTTGAATTAAGACTGCGTCAACAGCTTTCCATGGCAAGGGTTGGGCACTTAAAGTGCCCGGCCCATGCCAAGAAAAGCTGTTAACCTGGGGTATGTTATCTCGGTAGGTCTCGTCAACAATTCTCGGTCAAATTGTTTTTCATCACTGTTGAAATTAGTTGAAAACACTGAAACACAAAACATTTGACCACCAGCCGGTTTGAGGGGGAAAGGGTTTAACCAGCTGACAAGTTTACTGGTCAGTCTGCTTGCCCCTCATAAGTCTTCCCGTTTTAGCCGAGCTTTCGTCAGCATGTTTTGGGCACATTAAAGTGTGGAGCAAAGCTGTTGAACTGGACCATCATATTCTATGGGACTATAGTCTTGCTGGTACTTGAATGAAAGGCCTTTTTGCAAAGATTGTTAATAATGTATCCAGTTGATAATTTTTAGAAGTTCATCATAGGCACTCCGATTTTAGTCACAGGAGGCAGTGAAAGACTTAATAAGTTGTGCACAACACATTGACTTTGGTGTAGAGTAAGCATTATGGTACTTGAATAAGAGCTATTTGAATGATGATATTGCAAAATATACTGTTCATGTAATTCCTGCAAAACCTGATACTAACATTGAATAGTTTAAATCTCCATGGTGTGGTTTGTCTCTGTTGCAGGTGTGATAATGTTTTTCTTCCTGCTTGGTGTGACAATCGTGGTTGCCTGTCGTTCACAGAAGGACAAGTCTAAACGGGGATTCCGTCGCCTTGACGATGAAGACTTTTACGATGCAGATGAGGAGGATGATTTTATGGGATACAACAAAGCTTCACGGAAACGTGAATATAGGGATGACCCGAAACATCCCTTCAACTCCAAGTCATTGCTCACACGGGAGTACCACGACGATAGCTCAGAGGATGAATATACGAGGCCCAAACCCAAATGATGAGAATTTATTTTGTAAATTTATTTGAATATTCTGTACATAAATCTGCCCACCAATTATACTAATGTGTCACTGCTTGAGCTGGTCAAAGTAAACTGGTATGTCTATAGGTGTCATTATTTTCCAGTCAAAGCATATCTCGATTTTATGTAAGAGGACAACACTTGTATGTCTAAGTTCAAGGCAAACCAAGCTGTATATTGTGTAGGCTGATTTAGTCCATAGCGACACCTTGGTCGCTTATCCTCACACACTATTGAAAACCAAAAGTAAGATAATTATGCAAATAAGCTTAATGGACACAAAAAAATAGGATGTTTTTAGTTTGTTATGGTAAAAAAAAAATATACACCATACTGTGCTTGAAGACTTTTGTATGTAATAGATCAAAACTAAGGGGTATGTGTACTTGTGGCTGCCTGGTTATCAGTGAATAAATGGGAATTTCATTGGAATTTGCCAACAAAAAGAAGATATATACAGTTACACGTATATGTGATTGCAGTATGAAAGTAATATATTATCTGCCATTAAAAAGGCATAAAAAAATCTTATCATTTCTGTGTGCAAATATGTAAAGATGCTCAATGCAGTTCTGAAAATATTGAGAAATGTCAAATGAAAAACGCTGCACTGCGTCATAGCAGCTTTGTATGTGTGTGTGGTCACTTTGTTCATGCACAACTCTTGCCATCAGTGTTGGCAAACAGCTATAGCTGTGGATTGGCAGACTGGGTGCTTTAGTGGACGCCGGGTGAAGAGAATACTCTGCATTGTCAGACATTATAGAAGTCAGAGCTTCTTTATTATCAGACATTACAAAAGTGTTTTGTATATAGTCAGGCATTACAAAAGTGAGTGTTTTGTATAGTCAGGCATTACAAAAGTGAGTGTTTTGTATAGTCAGGCATTACAAAAGTGAGTGTTTTGTATAGTCAGGCATTACTAAAGTGAGTGTTTTGTATAGTCAGGCATTACAAAAGTGAGTGTTTTGTATAGTCAGGCATTACAAAAGTGAGTGTTTTGTATAGTCAGGCATTACTAAAGTGAGTGTTTTGTATAGTCAGGCACTACAAAAGTGAGTGTTTTTTTTTTGTAAACCCAAGAGGTACAAAATTGAGTTTTGTATAGTCGGGCATTAGAGAAGGGAGTTTTATGTTGCAAAAGTGAGTGTTACGCAGTCAGAGATTACAAAAGTAAGTGCTTTTTACAGGTAGACATAAGAGAAGTGACTGTTGTGCACAGTGAGACATTACAAAAGTGAGTGTTTGGCATTGTCAGACATTACAAAATTGAGTTCTTTGTATAGACAGACACTCGAGTGTCTTGGATGGGAATGAATTTCGAAAGTTAATATTTTGCACAGGCAAACTTTAGAGAGGCATTGGTATCCGTAAAGCTGTAAATTGCTTAAAGCAGAAATAAATTAGTAATTTATTGTGGCTTGTCTTTGTGCATGTGCCTTATTTTTGTCAACCATTAAAAGAAAAAACTGGTCATAGAAAAAAATTATTAACAACAATAATTTGCTCAATTTGTAAATGCCTTGGGTCTTTGAAGTCTGTTTAACATTTATACATCGTGTTTTCTGAGATGACTTTCATAATTGTACATAATAGTTTAGTTATTCATTCTTCCACCAGAGTTTGGAGGGGCAGCACTTGTACGGCTCAAGGAGAAGCTTGGCTTGCAGTGCGGTGTATGTACAGTTTTGACAAGGCTGAAATATGTGTTTTAGAAATGGATGCTGTCTGTACAATTATTAGGTGATGTAGTTTGTTGGGGGTCCTATAATTCCCACTGAAAATATTGAAGAGGAAAGGAAACAAAATTGTACATAATCAGAAGCAGTAATGGCTTATACTGAGTGTATGGTCTTGTATATCTTGAACATGTGTGGTATCTTACAATTTTAAACTTTTTTGAGTGTTAAAAAAAAAGAAGAAAACCTGTGTTTAGTTTTGCGTGTCACTTAAAATGTTTGGGAGGTGCGAGATATTGTAATTTTATCGTTTATTTACCACAGATTTCAGTGTGACACATATAGTTAGGAACAATATTCGATCATTGGAACTTGGCATGTGTATTGCTTTTATCAAATGACTGAATCAGTGGTACATAGTTTTGATGGAGAGAAACAAGTATTCTGTGACCCAAGGATCCTTCAGAGTTCCTGGGACATATTCCTGATGTGTATATATGTATGAAACAGTTTGACAAATTAGGAGTTGTATTATATCAACTTGAAATTTTCAATCTGCTTGAAGTACTATCCACTGTCTCAATCTGACTGAGATTTTTTCTTTAGTTTTTCGTTTCTTTTTTAATTTGCTTGGTTTTATTGTTATAAAAGAAACACAGGTACATGTGGCAGATATATTTAAATTGTTTTACTGTATATTTATAACATGCTGGCCATTTCAAAGGGAATGGAGGGAAAATTTGTTAGGTTAGATTGTTAGCTTAAGTAATGCTCAGTAGAAGCACACAGCACGCAAACTGGGTATGTCCCTAACTAGAAAAAGAGACCTTACAAAGCGGTGGTGGTATCTGCTATTTAAGACAGCACCTTCCTCCAGTGAAAGGTGACCTTGTGCAAAATATTGCGGTCGTCAAAAGCTAGGTGGTCTGCCATAACAGGTGGTCTTTGTAGCAGGTACACAATTGCCTGTCCGCTGAGACCCTTGTTTCTAAGGACCAAAAGTGATGCATGTCTAGGAGATGGGCCTCTCTTTTCCAGCTGAAGTGGAACAAGTCGTACACAACACAATGGTCATTATTGTCATCAGTATGCAAAAAGTACTCTTTTTGATGACCCTCCACGCCCCCCCCCCCCCCCCCCCCCCCGACAAAAGCATACCCTGAAAATGGCGATATTAACTGATGGATTTTTATGGGTGTATATATATATACCCCAAGAAGTTGCTCCATCCATTTCATAAATCGTGCTTTACAATTTGTAAATACCAGGCAAGAGCCTGACGGCTGCGGGAGCTAAAACTGAAAAGCTTTTTTTAAAAAAAAAGTGCTTTACAATTTATTTTCATATTAAACATTGGCCTGGTGCCATTGTAAAAGAAGGATTAACTTGTTAAGAAGTTGTTAGCTTCATAGCTTTTCTTTATTCCACACTCTTGCTGTCCTGCTGACCACTGAGTTTTAGTATTAAAAGTGTTTATCCTGTAATTCCACCCCAACTTTGGTCAAAGGCTGGAGGTGCAACTGGTTCAAACTTGGTCTTATCATGGAAAACCTGTGCCAAACATCATGTTTTTTTTTTTTTGACTGGAACAAAAATGTGTATGCAGACTCCTCTCCTCACCCATCTACTTTTTGTACACTCATGAAGATGACGACAATAGTGACCTTTCAAAATCCAGTTACCAGCTCTGGCTACCTAAACATGATGATTGCACACATGACTGATCTCATTGCCATGATGTACTTTTGTTGCCAAGTTACATGTGGGTCCAGCTACCTTGACCTATATTGTGTAAGTTCACACCTGGGAAGCTATGGGAAGTAACTCCACAACATGTTAGGATACTAGGATATTTCTCCGGGATACACAAATTTTTGTGTGTCAGGAGAAGATCCTGGCACCTTACAATTTGACACAGGCATGCTGATGTGTGGGCATTAAAATGCAATGCACCCTGTAGTTCTGAACATGTACCCTCACTGTGTGGTATTCTTGTTTCCCCATCCATTGTCTGCTTGAGGATCCACTTGCTTTCTGTCCAACCTGTGGCAAAGTATCGTGAAGTATTGTGTGATCATGGTGGCGTGAATTGGCAACTGGATTTTGAAAGGTCTGTATTGTGAAATGACCTGTGCACAAAAAGACAATACCCCCTGAGAAATACAGTCGTGAAAGCTCCACTTCGGTTGCAATACAGGTAGTCTCAAGGGACAGGTAGCCTACTGCCAAGATGTATGGTTTAATGGCCTGAGAAAGTGTATATAAAAAAAATCTCGAGTCACATTATGAGCATGACTATTACCAAGGCAAAATACTTCTTCAAGATTGGTACTTATTGCAATGTCTTCCAGATGTACATGTATATATTTTTTAAAAAAAACAGGAAGTACAGATGAGAAAACCTCATTCAAAACATTTCCATGACCAGCCCTCAAGAGTGCTGGACCCTTTGTGCCAAAAATTGTTTAACGGGGTTTTTGACACCACTCTTGGGGTCAGTGTGTATTTTGTACATTTCCTTGCATCCAAATGTGTGCAGCGACCTTTAGGTGCAAGTGTACATGATAAAGACGATGTTAAAAATTCTCTGTCTGCGGTATAAAGGATCTTAGTGAAGCAATTTTATGTACATGTACTTAATACACAAAGTAGCGCCTATATGGACTGGTTAAGTGATTGCTTGAACACTCCATGGGTTATCAAAATATCTGAAACATCCTCACCCATTGATAATGTTATTTCTTGAATGATTACTGTGTAATCATTTGTGTTTGAGGGCATAAAATTTCCCGAATGAACTTCAAGAGCTAATTTCTCAAGTTTTATTTTCCTGATTTTTATGTAGGCTTTCATTCGACATCCAATCTGCTGAAAATTACCCGAGTTTACTATTCCTGAACCGGATCTGCTTGGGAAAATATTTATCCCTCACGAAAATTTATGATTATACAGTATATTGAAGCTTGATAAACTTGTCAAAATACAAACCAGACAGAATGTGCGTAGCCAAAAAAAAAAGAAAAAAGATGATGTTTCTTCGTTACTAGCATCATGGGATGGCTGACAAATGCATGTGATTGCCAGCCATGCCTGCTTAGCAGACCTAAGGCCAACGACTCGTGGACTGGGACCCCTGGCCAACAGCCAGATACAGAAATGGCCTGAGAATCTGCTAGGCAGGCAACCTCTCACCTCGAACAAATAAAATCATTCTAATCCGGGCAACTGACAAATTAAAAGAGTTTGCATTGGCAAATTTTGCTGTAAGATATATAAAGTTTGAGTGGACACAAATTAAAAAGAAGAAGCTGTGAGGACAAGGAGGTGAAAGAAATAACTGTGCCCTCAATGTTCATGTTTTGTGAGGAAAGCTTTTTTTTGGTCACTACGCATTCTGATTAAGAGTATAAATGTGCTTTTCAATTCATTTGTTTGTGAAGGTCCAGAGCTTCTGTTGATCTGTCCTAAATTTTGAGGGATGCATGTTTCTTTAGTTTTGCGTTATTCTGAGATGTAGTTTTTATTACAGCAAGTTTTTTTTTCGGCTCATAATGTAAGCCAAATCAACACAATTGAATTGTCAGTATTGTACAACTGTACCACCAACTTACAGAAATACCGTATTCCTCACAATTAGGGCTGCTACCACCTGGGAATCTGAACGCTAATCAAAAACCAGACCACAGTATTTGACCTATGAAGTTTAAAGTAGGATTTTAAATTGAGGACTTATTGTCATTTTTAAGCCCTTGGGTGCTTATAGGGACAAATACGGTATATAAAATCAAATATATCCAGTTGTTGCTGATTTTTTTCATTCCTGTTTTTACATGTAAAATGGCTTTAATGTAAAGACACATTGGTCAGAATGTTTGAAATTGAAGTTTGTCATCAGTGTGTCCACTGTGCTAATGAAAATGGAATAGTTTATTTATGGGACACAATACTTATGGAATGGTGTTATCTCCTAAAGCGCTGAATAAGACTGAATCATCAGCTTTCCTCGGGGCACTTTACGTGCAGAGTTTCCTGAGGAAAGCTGTTGACTAAGACTACTTTTTGCTTTAGACTAGGCTTGCTGGTATTTGAATGAAAGGTGTCTTCATAAGGAATTTGAATGTTTCAACCATTATGTGTTTAATGTTAATGAGAAAACAACTATAGCCATGATTAGCACTTTAAGCAAAACCAGTTCAAAGTTAAATTTACAATTCCAGGGAATGAGTTTTATTTGTTAAGATGTACAGTTTCAAGTTACAGAGACGTCGTTTTCCATCTTTGTGCATTTCTTGGGCTGCTGATTTGACTCTTTGTTGTATTCGTGGCATTAGATGCCGAAAACCCTGCATATTAGCATCTCGGGTAAAATTTTCAGAGATAGCTATCTGTTTCATCCTGTTGGCAGTGGTGTCGACATTTCTCGTTCTACTTTTGCTACTTCAGGTGAGAATTCCCCTTGATGCAGGACTTGGGTAGTCCTCAGTTGGAAAAGTGTCAATAGGAGGTATTCAGAAGTAATTGTGGTCATGTGCTGCCCTCTATCCTGCAACAAGGAACTTGCCAGGAAGGACGGCAGATTCATGTATTTAGTTGAGCAAAATGTGTTTTGTACTAAAAAATAGCAATCAGAGAAAGCAAAAGCCTGAGAAAAGCCATTCATGTGGTTCAGAACATAAGCAGCTGCTGAAGATATTCAGAAATGTTCATTTTTTGGCAGAAAAAGTATAACTTTCAGATCTTTTGGCAACAAAATTAAAGCCATTAATGTGGTTCAGAACATCAGCAGCTGCTTAAAATATTCAGAAATTTTCATTTGTTTAGCAGAAAAAGTATAACTTTCAGATATTTTGGCAACAAAATTAATGAAAGTGCCCTCATCATTGCGGAGGTAGAGTTCTGTTGCCTGGCGACATATATAGCTGATAGCAAGAACAGGTCCGCAGCAACTTCTGAATTCCTCCTATTCCTGGGTTGATCCGAAACTTATTGTGGTTTATATAATGTGTTGTAACAGGGTACGAGATAATAGCTGTGAAAGATAATCGCTGAAAAAAAAGAAATCCAAAAAGATCCAGAATATCAATTTCATGTGTTTTTACTATGACTAACAACGATGGAATTGCACTTGGCTGATAAATAAGTCTACTTGTATGTTAGCTATTATTCCTGTACCGTTGGGTTATATTTTTTAAAAATTGCATCTCATGAGAATTAATCAATGAGGGATTTTACACCCTATTGTATCATGATACAGATATTGATCTGAAACTTCAATTTCAAATTGCTTGTTGTGCTATGTGTTACTGTGACAACCTTGTTGATGATTATCCACAGTGTCATTCTTGGCGTTGATTGGCTGTGTAGTTACAGGTTGCTTGTTGTTGATATGTAGTACAGTGCATGTGTATTCTCTTCTTTATTTAAAAAAAAAAAATTCTGCACTAGTAAGCGACCATAAGTATCTTGTATTTTGACATAAGTTGAAGGCAGGAGTATGTTTTGAGGTAAATTATCACTCGATATTGATTTTAGCTTCGTTCTCAGGAAAAAGAAAGTCACCCGTATGTCTGTCATATGCTCACACTTTTATTCTCCACTTGGTTAGAATGATACTCCGTCAACGGCCTTCCTCTCACATTTTCATTGTTTATAAAACTGTTAGTCCCGGTGTGAGGAAAGCTCTTTACCTGGGGCATGTTATTGTGGTAAGGGTTGCCTCCATTTTTAGCTCTGCTGACCAAAGGTCGCAGAGCTTATAGCATCACGCATGTCTGTCAATCCATCCGTAAACTTTCAGCTTGTGAGCGCGATACGGTCCACAGTTTTTAAGTTAGCCCAACATAAATTTCAGGACTTATAGGATGTATGAAAATCTAGGTTCCTTTTGATATTGGTGGCGCCACCTACAATATTATGTAATAGATGGGTCAAAATGTAAACATCTTGTGAACACTCTAGCATCTTTCATTTTTGGTGGATCTTCATCAAATTTGGTGGGATTGTGGGGGGAGGTCAAAATCTAAGTTGCTAGTGATACTAGTGGCACCATCTGTAATTTGACAGAAATTATGAGCCAAAATGTGGTTTAAGATATAAAATTCCTTATCTGGAAAAGTAATTGAATTAGATTTGTCAAATTTATAGGATATATAGACAATGTTCAAACCTAGGAGTTGATGTAATATCTGTAACCTTGACTTATTTTTGTGAAGTCACCATGCCTGTAAAGTTGAAAGAGGTGATTTTGTAATGGCAGGGTGTAGCTTGGACATCAGTGGCTATGTCTGCACAACACCAGGCCTATGGGCCTCTTGTATTACATGATCTGGGTGACCTTGATCTGTCCCAAGAGCACTCACTCATTGTTGTCTTGGCACATGCAACAATATCCATCACAGGAATTGCACAAATAAGCTACAATTACGCGTGGAAGGAAGTGCCATCCAGTGGACATTTTATACACTAAATGTACATAAGCTTTATATGTTCAGAAGCCACTTGAGGACTTGCAACTTTGGAATGAAGATGCAGGTGCAATATAGCCATTCTGGAAGCAGAGCATTAGGCCCATGGGCCTCTTGTTGTATTATGCATCCCCCATTGCATCCCCTCCAATGGGGGATGCATATAGTGCTCAGTCCCATCATCTGCCGCTACATATCTTATTTTCCATATGTATCTGTCCCCTCGTTACCTATGGCCTCCTAATTTGGTACAGGTAATCTATGGGTCTGGGAAATTTTTCCCATTTAATAATATATAACCTTGAGGTTAAAGGTCAAGGTCAAATCCTTGTTGCATTACTCTGCTGACTCAGCAGTTTTCACATAGTGGCATATGCCTTCTTAATGGTGCATCATAGGCCCAAGGTTACTCTTAAACTTTAACAGGAAAATACCTGTGGGCTTTCAATTTGTATGGTTTATCTTAAACCTGAGTAACCTTGAAAGGTCAAACTGCATTCCTGTTGATTACTATGTAAGTGAATGGGGTTTTCAACTCTTTTTCCGAAAAAACAATTTGCCAGATTCACTTCAAACTGGGGAATTTACATAGGATAGATATCTACCAACCATATTCAAATAGTCGTGCTCCAATTATTTTTTTTTTTATTTTTAATATTTTTTGGGTAATTTTTGCATTCCTATTGATTACATTGTAAGTCAATGGGGTCTGCAATGGTAGTTCACATTTTGACTTCTCCAAAACAGTAAAATTCACTTGACACTTTTGGTACAGCTACTCCATAGATTTTAGGATTTTTTGTCCATATGATTGTGGATGACCTTCAGGTCATAGGTCAAGGTCACAATGCCCTGCAAAATAAAACAGTTTCCGTACCACACCTTCAAGTGAGTATGATTGGAGTCCATCAAACTTGGTCATGACTTACCCAGGTGAGACTTTCCTTAAATTTGCTAAGAGGTGACCTTGAGGTCAAAGGTCTAGGTCAAACTTTCTGCAGAAGAAACGGGGCCTGTTGGAGGGGTGGCCTCTGGTGAGGGGCGCCTGCTTGGGGGATGCATAATTTTTATGCATGAAAAACTCGCTTCTAGCTAAAAACTATTCTCTATGAACACGAATATCTGGTGAAAACAGCAATTGACATACATAACATACATAATATTTAAATCTTGGCACTTTTTGTCAAATTTTGCAGGAAAAGTTTGAAGTCCCCACAAAGGGAGAGGGTGCAGTTTTAACCTTTGTTTTCTCTGATGCAAAACTGCGAGAGAGATCCACATGTTTATACAGTGAAAACTCGTTATAATGACACCATCTGTTCCCTTAGAAATGTGTCAGATAACTGCATATGTCAGATAAATGAGTCGAGCAACAAAGAAAATGAACATTTGCCATTCAAAACTTGTGTCATTATAATGAATATGTCGGATATCTGAGTGTCGTTATAATGAGGTTTCACTGTATCTTAAAGATCATTAAGCCTTCGGTTATATTGGGAGAACAAATGAGTAATAGAAGGAGGCAGGTCGTAACATTAGAGATGACTTCTATCTGAAAACGGCTTCAATTTATAGAGCAGGCAGATAAAAGTACATGTGTTCATTTGCCATATGTGTTCTGTATAATTTTCAAATAGATACACTCCTTTGTAGATTTGCCCACGATGGAAATGTGTCTTCTGTTGTGATATTTATGTTGAGGTGATAGTGGCTGATCTGCATACGGTGAAAAGTGCAAATTCTCAAAATATTTGAAACTTAAAAATGACATTTTCATATGTACATCATACGCAATTTTACTGTTGTCTTTTGTTTGTTCATGCAGAATGTACCACTAGCAAAACAATTTTGCACATACTATTTTTTTTCTTAGCTTTTTTGTATATAAAAACTAATTACTACAAAATGGAAGATGTATTTGACATTTGGTTGATGAGAATTTTGCTGTTCTGGAGACGGGATTTATAATCATGTGTGCAGGTGCACATATATGTGTAGGCACATATGCAAGAGTGCATATGTATGTAGGCATATGTTTACTATAAAAAAACTCTGGACAATGAAACATGTTGATGGGGTCTGGGATTCAGATATATTGTTTACATGCATATGTATATCATTACGACTAATTTGGTGAAGGGTTGCCTTGTTGACCAAAAAATAATAAAAAGAAATGTTGTGTATATAACTGTTGTCATTTTTCCTTTTCTAATTATGCCCCACTCCTACCAGAGGAGGAGGGGCACATAGTAATCGCTTTTCCCGTGTGTCCATTTGTTTGTCGGTGCTTCCGCTTTTCATGCCCGGCCTACAATTCGCTTGTCCTTCAACTTTTAGATTACGGAAACTTTACACACAGGCACATCTGGACATAAGGGTGTGTCATGTACCAAAAGCAAGTCACTAGGTCCAGTATATGGGTCAAAGTGACATATTCTTGGAAAATCATGTCTGGGCTATAATTCCTTAACTATATGTAAGTTGCATCAATGAAACTTGACTCACACATGCATCTACAAGGGTGTGTTATGTACCCAAAGTATGTCACTAGATCAAGTATCTAGGCCACAGTGGCATATCCTTACTAAATCGTGTCTGGGTTATAATTCCTTTTTTTTTGGGGGGGGGGGGGGGGGAGGCATCATTCAAGCCTCAAGATATGCCACAGACCTGGGACAAAAAGAAGTTGTCCTAGGCTTCAGGAGAACCAAAAACCTGAAAGACATACTTATGCGTTCCAGACTGAAATTCCCCTTGACTGCCAGCAGGGCTGCAGTCTCAGGGACAACAGAGCAAAACCCCTGTAATACCAGGGCCTGCCGCTACTGTCAAGAGACTAGATACCTCAGGCAAAGTAACTAGTCGGACCACTGGCCGTTCTTACACAACACCTGCCGGTGGTACCGGCAAGCACAACAACCTCGTGTACCTGCTCACTTGTCAATGCTGCGAACTTCAGTATTTGGGACAAACCAAATGCACATTGATGAGGGGAATGAGCAAACATTTCCTTTACATCATGCATAAAGATGTAAACCAACCACTGGGCAAACACTTTTGCCTCCCAAATCACTCAGCAACAGATCTCCCTCTCATTATCCAGATCCTGGAACATATCCGCATCCCTCCTGAGATGACACGTACACTGTCTCTTAGACTCGAAAGAGAACGACATTGGATCCACCAGTTAAACACTACAGAACCGTTAGGCCTCAATGTTATGGGTAGATAGACTTACTTGCGTAGTATCATGCTAAATTTTTAGTTCTGAGTCTACCCCCACATGACCTTGTTCCACTAAATATGGAAAGCCATTTCCTTTTAAGGCTGAAAAACAGGCCTTGTAAACAGAGCCTACTCTGTGCATAGCAACCATTATTTAGTTCTTACTCTCGTGATGTCCTCGTTTTCCGAGACGTCACCTCAACTCGTTAAATCCAACAGTTGACTGGTAGTCTCAGTCTGCGTTGTGACGTACGACCACCATGACGTTGACCTAACGTCAATTAGCAACGTTGCCCCTGCCTATAAAAGCAGCGAGACACGGTGATCCTAACTGCCACTGATGAGTATCACTCGATACGAAACCGGTCTGGCTTTCTCTCCTAGTTTTGGTTCCCCATCACTGGTCTTGCCAGGTTTTAATTTTTGGGTTATAATTCCCTTACTATTTAACTTCGTTTCATGAAACTTCATACACACATACATGCTGACCTAAAGGAGTGTTATGAAACAAAAGTAGGTCACTATGTTAAGTACCTGGGTCTTTGTTATTTGTCTATGAGCTATAATTCACTTGTCTTTCAATGTGGATTAATGAAACTACAGACAGTGCATCTGGACATAAGGGTGTATCATGTACCAAAAGTAGGTCACTAGGTCAAGTATCTGGGTCACAACAGGGACATAATCTTGTAAAATCGTGTCCAAACTATTATGCTTTTACTATTTAACTTGGTTTCATGCACACATATATGTTGACCTAAAGGTGTGTTATGGAACAAAAGTAGGTCACTAGGTCAAGTATCTGGTCTATGCTATTTGTGTCCGGGCTATAACTGGCTTGTCCTTCAATTTAGATTAGTGAAACTTTGCACACAGGTGAATGTGGACATAAGGGTGTATCACGTACCAAAAGTAGGTCATTAAGTCAAGTATCTGGGTCACAGTGACATTCTTGTAAAATCGTGTCCAGGCTATAATTCCTTTACTATTTAACTTAGTTTCATAAAACTTCCCACACAGGCATAGATGTTGACCTAAAGGTGTGTCATGAAACAAAAGTAGGAACACAATAACTGCATACCAAATTGAGATGCAACCATCAGTTTTATACACCTGAAGCAACGAACCAATCCAAAACTATTGATGTATTTGCTCCTTGGTGACCTTGACCCATTTTTGAAGGCCATGGGGGTTGACTGAAAAAAAAAAACCTTGTAAATGCTCTATCGGAGAAAGAAAAAAAATCTCCACCCATCAAACTTTTACATCTGAAGCATCTTATGAAGACCTTGCAGGAGTTTGCTCACTAATGACCTTAACCCATTTTTCAAAATCATAGGGGCCAACACAAAGATTATGAAAGTTCCATCTGAAGAACAAAGAAAGTTGTATCCTTTAAACTCTTGACAGCTGAAGCAGCTATAAGAAAACCTTGACTGAGTTTGCGCCATTGTGATCTCAACCCGATTTTCAAGGCCACACTAAAAATTGTCATAAAGGTACACATGTGTGCAAAAAAAATACACACATTATGATAGTGGCCTTGGAAATCTTGACATTCTGATCATAGTATTTTAATATTTTGCAACTTTTATCTGCGTGTTTGTTTTTGAAAAGTTGCGAAATTTTTTATCTCTTAAACTGCTGAGCCAGTTGCTTTTGAATTGCATATTAAAGGACACTTCTGGAGAATCCTAGATCTTCATTTATTTAACAGCTAAGGTTGTGTTGTCATTACAAGTCAGCTGGGGTTATGGGATGGTCTATAGTCCATCTGTCTATTCAGATTTAGTTTTTTATCTTCTCCGAGGCCCTTTACCAGATTCTCCCCAATGCTTGTGGAGCTTTACCTTGGATGGGTTTCTACATGTACTTACTTTTTTCATCAGGTCTTGGTTTAGTGATGCTTTTTATTATCATTACTACTACTACTACTACTACTACTACTACTACTACTACTACTACTACTACTACTACTACTACTACTACTACTACTACTACTACTACTACTACTACTACTACTACTATATCATCATCATCATCATCATTATTATTATTAACTTTTAAAAATTCTGAAACCACTAAGTTAATAGCTTTTGGACTTGCATGGGGACACTTCTGAGCACCCACAGATCATAATATTTTCAACAGATGACACTGCAATATATATACATGTATTTTTTAGTATTTCCTAATAACTTTTTGTGTGTTTTTGTAATTTTCCCTGAACCACAAAGCAGGAATCTCTTAAAACATAGTGGGAATGTACTTTCACTTGATCTCCACAATGGTTTTTGACTATATGGAAGCACTGTCATTTGTTGATTTATAACAAAATGTTTAAATTACATTAGGATTGGTTAGAGAACACACTATCATGTTAAATACACATATAGGGATACCAGTGCACATGCATGTGGATGTGGGTTATCCGATATTGTTGCCCACATGTGCTTCAAACTTCTTGAGGATGTACCATGAGTGGGTCACCACCTTGTTTCTTCTACAGGTAAAGGTTTGCCAGTTGCTTCAAAATTGCACAGACATCCATCTGAAGACCCCCAGACCTTTATTTCTTCAACAGGTGGTGCTGCTGTTGTGAATCATTTTGTGTAAATTTTTGTGTGATTTAGCTTAGTTGATGTTAGTCAGCTGAGCTTTTTAGCAACTTAGTCATCCATCTGTCATCAGCCTACCGTCTGTCTGTCCATCATCCATCATCCAACATCCCTCCCTCTCTCCCGACACCATCCATCCATCCACAATTCATGTTTTCAACTTCTCCAAAACCACAGACTGGATTCATTTCAAACTTGGTGCCGATGTACCTTGTTGGATCTCCACCAAGTTTGTTTAAGAGGTCGTGCTCCGGTGATTTTTTTGATCTTTTATGAAAGTTTTTTATTCATTAAATGACAAAATCTTCTTAAACTGCCAAACATATGGACATTTCTGGGGAATGCTAATCTTAATTTGTTCAAGGTGGCACTACATCTTTTTTTTATTTTTGTATTTTTTAACTATTTTCGACTTCTCCAAAATGGTCTCTCTGATTTTTCTGAAACTTGTTGGAAATATAGCATGTGAGAGGGTTAAACAAAGTTGTTTGCGAGGTGGAGATACTCTAGATTCCTGATTTTTAACAAATTTTCAATTTGGTACCTGTCTATGAATGCATGTATTCCTGTTGATAACTATGAAATTCAAATGGAATTGCAATGGTAGGTCACATTTTTTACTTCACATCCATCAACCAGATTCACTTCAAACTTGCTTGGAATGTACCTTGGTTGGGTCTTTACCAATTCTATTCAAATAATTATGCTCCAGTAATTTTTCGATTTTTCACTATTTTTTTTTTTTTGGTTCATTTTGCTGGCAAAATGTCTTCTCCACTTAGCCAATTGCTTCGAATTTTTGTGTCTGATCACTCTTTTCCACTTCTCCAAATCCATGACTCAGATTGTTCTGAAACTTGGTGGAAATGTAGCTTGTGGGAGAGATAAACAAACTTGTTCGGGATGGTTCAATATTTTAATCATTTATAAATCAGTACTTTCAGTATGCAGTGGGAGGGGGTAAATGGACCTGTACACTTCTACAGATAATGGAATATGATGGTTATTTATAATCCAGATTTTGTGGTAATTTGGTATTTTTTCTTGAAAGATCATCATTTATAAATACTAAGTTGGGGGAGGGAGGGAGGTCATGAAATTTAGTACTCTAAGTACTAATTAATTAATGATGATGATGTTGAACCATCCCTTACTAGGTGGTGATACTATGGATCCCTGATTTTTTAACTTTTTTTTTTTTTTTTCAATTCAGTATCGGTGGGTGAATGCATGTATGCATTCCTATTTATCACTAAGTAAGTCAAAGGGGATTGCAATGGAAAGTCCCATTTTCATCTTCTCCAAATCCATCTACCAGATTCACTTCAAACTTGGTGTAGGTGGGAGTGCTGTCCTTTGACTTTTAATGATTATTTTTTTGTTTCAATCTTGAAACCAGGTAAGCTCGGGTTCAGTTGTTCGGGTTCGGTCAGGCTCTAATATATATATATATATATATATATATATATATATATATATATATATATAT
Organism: Hermodice carunculata; assembly: GCA_964020975.1. Lineage (NCBI taxonomy): Eukaryota > Metazoa > Annelida > Polychaeta > Eunicida > Amphinomidae > Hermodice > Hermodice carunculata. Next base: position 88,479,398 of record OZ026620.1, on the reverse strand, counting down.
ATATATATATATATATATGTATACATATATATACATATATATATATATATATATATATGTGTGTGTGTGTATTTTTTTTTCTTTTCCAACAACTCTTAAATTCATCAATTTAACACTTGGTAGGATGTGCCTTGGTGAGTCTCTGCCAGGTTTCTTCAAATAGCTATGATCCAGTCATTTATGGAATAAAAAACTCTTTTGTTCCTTTTGTGTGTGTGTGTGGGTGGGGGGGGGTCTTCTCGAAACAACTAGCCTAATTGCTTTGAGATTGTTGAAATTACACAGGGACTTTCCTGGGTACGCCTACACCTTAAGTTGTTGAACAAGTGGTGCTCCACAATTTTTCCTTTATTTTTTAACTAAAACCAGGTGCTGGATTCCATTCATACTTGGTAAAATCTGTTTTCACAGAATATGTTCAGCACGTGGGGGTACCATTTGAAATTACATAAGTTCAACTCAGCTCAGCTCAGCTCAGCTCATGTTAGGCCTTATTTTGGGTAGTTGTGGATGTGCTGTTCACATGGCTCTGTTTTGTTTTGTTTTTTTGTTTGTTTTTTTGTTTGTTTGTTTTTGTTTTTAATTCCTATCATGTGTGTGTGCCAATACAGACATTCTGTTTTTATTGGTTTTCTTTCTTTATGTGTGTGTGCCAACCCAGACATATTCGTGTTCTTTCTTTCTTTCTTTCTTTTTTTTCTTTCTTTCTTTCTTTCTTTCTTTCTTTCTTTCTTTCTTTCTTTCTTTCTTTCTTTACATGGCACCCAAATTTGCCTGGAGTTTTTCTCAGACACCATTATTCCCCAAACCACCAAACTTGCCATGGTGAATTATCTATCAATGAAATTGTACACCTAGTTTGGAATAGTCATGATGATTAAAATTATACAAATGAGGGACAATTATTTTAAAAGCTCTATTTATTTCAAAAATATTATAGATAGACACAAAGTTTTAACTTACACATATAGGTTTGAGACAACTGGCAAATCCAATAACATGCAAACGAAAGTTGGGGAATTTTAATGTATGCTAAATTTGCCTAATTTCTCCACAATCCACACATGCAGGCCTTCAACTGCTTGTTGACCTATTGGTTGACCTCCATGGTGCTAGGCAACCATTTTGCATTCATAATTAACTAGCTTGAACCTGTCTCATAGGCAGCCTTCTATCCATGCATGCTAGGTGTATGGTGTGCAAGGTTTGGATCTTGTAGCAAATGGGGGGGGGGGGGGACTCCCTACAACTGTGTAATAAGGCTCTCAATAAAAGACAGAGAATCTCATTCTGTTCATGCAAGAACAGATCTGCACCATGCTGCCATATGTACCAGGCAGGCTATAGTCCTCACTAGTGCTGCACAGAGCTGTCAGTGCAACATGACTGAGCCTGGTATCCTAGCTGGTCTGTATTTGCCTGAGGCTATGTCAGTCTGCTGAGCTTATAAGTCCCAAGGGAACAAAGGCTCTGGACTTCTAGGAAGAACAAGCCTGAGTGTACCATCTGTCAAAATTAGACTACATACAGAGGGGAGTTGCCCAGACCCATCAAAGCATGGCCTTCCAGTCCTCAATGACTGTTTTCACAACTTTGTGAATTTTGAAACAGTGTGTAGATTTGTGTCATCTCAGTGGACACTTTCAAGTCTTTGTTTTCTTGTAACCAGTCAGATGAAGCCTGTTCTTCACTGCCAATACTGAGACAGTATAGTGTTTTTCTCGGTTCACAGGTACATGTACATGTAGTTTCTTGAAAGCTTCTGTTAAAATTTGTTTATGTTATCAAGGAAGAAAGACGGTTTTGTATTGCATGTATACACCTCCCCTTGAATTATATATACACTGTACATGTATATGTGCATGTATCAATGATGTATACGTACATTCACACAAACTCTTCCATACTGCCCAGAAGGGCTGATCCTCTCAGGAGTGGGGCACTTTTCTCTGGTCCCAAGGGTGCCCACTGTAGAGAGGTTTCAAACACTGGAATTGTGAATTTCTTTCTTTTTCTTTCTTTTCTTTCTTCTGCATGACCAAGTTGGTGGGGAGATTTTCTCAAGCACTATTTTTTTGAAAACCACCAAACTTGCTATGGTGACTGACATAACCAGTGAAATTGTGCATCTCATTTGGAATAGTCATAGTGTTTTAATGTATGCAAATTAGGGGAAATTAAACTTTTAAAATCTCCATATCTTCCAAACTATTGCAGATACTCAATACTTCAAAGTGCATATATAGGTTTGTGACACCTGCCATTATAATGGACAGTATAAGTTGTAAAATTTCAAATTATGCTAATAAGGGGCTTTGAAAATTTCAAAGTTGAATATCTCCAAAACTGTTATATATAGACATACCACTCTAACTTCAATTTATAGCTTTGTGGCAAAGCTGCATCCAATGAACCATGAACCAAAGTTGTAGGATTTAATTTATGCAAAAACTTCAAAACTATTAAAGATACTAGTTTCATTCAAAATTCGCTTTATAAGTTTGTGACTTGGCCACATCCAATGAACCAAGAACTAAAGTTGTAGCATTTTACTTTGTAAAAATTAGGCTAATACACGAAATTTAGATTATGTTGAACAATAGCAAAGTGTTGCATTTCAAACTATTCTCATTTTGAAGGCACCCAGACCGATTTGCTGTGAAGCAAATCTTCATTTCTAGCTCTTTTTTACCAGCAGTTTTGTCCGACAACTTTATCAGACATTATTACACTTAGAAACTCCAAACTTGGAACAATTATAGATCGATATATGAAGTCAAGCCTTTGTATTAAGCGGAGTGAACATTTTGAAAATTACGTAAATTAGGGCCATCTGAATCTTCACAACCCACAAAAATGGATCCGGCAGCTGGGGACATCTGTTGGCAAACATGTTCAGTTCTCTGTGTGGCAAGCTTGTACGGCAACACACGGGTCTGGTCTCGTAGCTAGTGACATCTGGTAGAAGTGCAATATCATGGTATGGGAAGGGGGTGATAGGTAACAAATACTATGTAAGTGGTGAGCAAGCTAAGATCTGGAAAATTCAATACTTCTCTTTGAAGTGTTGACTTGAGCATGACACCTCATGTGTACATGAAAAAAAAATACATGCAACTGAAGAAACAAATACATGTTAATGTCTTTATACCCCACAGTCTGTATGGGGGCTGGTGATAGTCTGAATAGTGAGGGGCTAGTCATATATGTAGGCTGTAGTATTTCCTGCAGTGTGGATGAAACGTCACCCTTAGAAATGCCCCCAGGACATAAATTGGCTCCTTACTCTTGAACATTGAAATAGCTAAATTCCGTTTTGACATTTTGGCAGCAATGGAAGAAGTTCAAAATACATGCCACAGCTGTACGGTACCTCACACCTTGTGGTAAGCTGAAACAAGTTGGGCTATGAAATGACTGTTGTGTCTTCACCATCTGCACAGCAAATAAACCAGATATGGGGGCCAAACAGAGAGCTGCAACGTTGTTCCCAAGTTCCAAGGCATCTTAAAGTTTGAGCACCAGTTTTACCAGTGACTGCATGGTTTAATGGCTTTCCAGGCAACTTACTCATCAGGCCTCGAAGACAGTGGTACCTGTCTTGAGAGACCCCTCCAATGAGAGACCGCATATATTTTTAAGACCGCTCTCTTGGTACACTGTGCTATCTTTTCCATGTTATCATACCTCTATTGAAAGACCACCTGTTTTGAGAAACTACATTTTCACCTGCACTAGGGGTGGTCTCTGAAGAAGAAGAAGAAGAAGAAGAAGAAGAAGAAGAAGAAGAAGAAGAAGAAGAAGAAGAAGAAGAAGAAGAAGAAGAAGAAGAAGAAGAAGAAGAAGAAGAAGAAGAAGAAGAAGAAGAAGAAGAAGAAGAAGAAGAAGAAGAAGAAGAAGAAGAAGAAACACTCACTGCATTTCCTTCGAATTTATTTGGAATGAATAATTTATCTCCGTCAAATTTGTCTTTGTCAGATGGAGCTGCTATTTTTCATGATTTTTACAAGTGCTGAAATTACCCGATGTTCAATATGAATATACTTTATAGCGTGGCGTATCTAGTGATTCCAGATTAATAGTCCGCATGCGAGATCGGATGAGTGCAGCTGTCAAAATCTTCTAGTTCTCATCCAACCTGGCCAGAATAGAATCACGTTGATGTCAAATGTCGTCTGCTTCAATGTTTTGTGTAAATTATATGACATTTTGAACAGAAATTTTAGATTAGATATGTCACTGGAGCACACCCTAGGCCAACAAGTGTTCTTGGTGTGGGTGAACACCCAACTCGCACCATGAATAGCTGTTGACTCTGTTTTATTCTAATCAGGAAAAGGTTAAGCTGACGTATCCCAAATAACCATCAATGAAATGTCAATAAATAAATCAACAAAACAAACAAACAAACAGATAAACAAATCGCTCCAATAAAATAAATAAGTAAATAAATAAATAAAATTAGGTTATTATTTGCGTATTTTCCTTCAAATTACATGTGTGGGAATTGTACCTTTCCCAACACTACATCTACCAATATATTTCAATCTGTTACGTGAAGGTTTCCACGGCATCTATGCAGAGGGACAGGGGCGGATTTAGATATTTATTAGCGGGGGGGGGGGGGGCTGGAAGTGGGGTAGGGAGCCGAGGTCGAGCCCCGAAAGCTCAGTAATTTTATCATTTTCACACACCCGTTTCACCTTTTCCTGGATATAGTGAGAAACAGAGACATAGACATAGGCATGGACATATCTTTATTTATCATCGGAACAAAATACAACACTAGCTAGAGTCTGCTTATGTCGACGTTACCAGAACATAAAAAATCCATACATTAAACTAAGGGACCAGGTTTCAAAGAAACAACACCCGTAATATGTAAATGATAATAAAATGAGAATAAAAATTAGAGATGTGGGAGTAAGTTAGGGCATAGAATATAGAATTCTGAGGTTGTCGAGACATATATCCCAAAAGACCACAGGGCTAAGTGATTCTGACATCGGAACCCATAGTTTAACTTTGTTGTTCTATAAATTTTTCAGCAAACCTATGACCCACTGAGGAGAAAAAGCAAGGAAACTTGTGGGCTTTTAGGCTTTTGGATTTTGTGGGGTGGTGTGTGCAGGCGTAGCCTTCGTAATTTTCTGGATCCGCGCTTGAGGGGCTGTTCAATGTATACGGCCAGTTAATTGATTCTACAAATATGTGCATATCAAATGGTGTTATGACGAAGCTCTGCATGTTATCAATGAGGCACTAAGCACAAGAACAATATGTTGGCACTAGCAGTAGCCAAAATAGCCAAATGCTACTAAAACTTCAAAATGGCTATTGAGAGTAGCAAATGGATATTAAAATATCCCCGAAATTCTATATTTTCCTTCAGAAATTTTACAGACTTCAAGTCTGTGTGGACCTTTTCTAGAAAAATTGGAACTTTGGCTATTAATTTTAAAATCTTAGTGCTCTAAGCTAGACATTGTGTGATTTATCAACTATGTCAGCTTGAGGTCAATCTCTTATTAATGTCGTAATTTTGAGAGATGCAATACATTTATATTCCATGTGACCACTCAGGTAAATGAGCACAGTATTGAATAATGCTACAAGCACCGCAGCATAAATGTTACGTTTTGAGGAATAGAGCAAAATACAAAGTTGAAAGCACCACAAGTCCTTTTAAAGGTTACGTTGTGTAAAAGCGTCAAAGTTATCATATGTGGTCGTGGTTTTTTTACAATTTCAGGAATACTTGCTCGCATAACAAGAGAAAAGCAGTGAGCTGTTAACTAATTCCAGTTCTAAAAAGCGACAGTCTTTCTTAGACACGCTTTCAATGCCGGCCAAGCAGCAGAGCAGGTCAAGAAACATGGTGACAGGAGGGAGAAGATAGCTTGAAGTCTGCAATTGCCTGAGGGTCCGATCTGCTTGAATGCGAAGCGCCAATGCTTTGCCCGCGCCGTGATGATTATTGCTTAGTTGCATAAGTTGTCATAGGTAACTGTCCACATTATTTTTTTCAACTTGACAGTCATCAAATTAATCCTTAACTGTATAGTTATTGATATTGAGGCCTGACGTTATGGGTGACAGAACTATGCAAAATGCTAGTAAGTGACATTACCTTACCTTATCGTTTTTTTGTTGTTTTTGTTTTTGCTTTTTTTTTTTTTTAACTTTATTAGAAGTGGGTTAGTCTTTTATAATGGACTTCGCGATTTCTTCCAGCTTGGTATCTAATCACGCTCATCGTATTTTAATTAACACACTAGGGACGGAGTGAAAACTCAAAATAGATCAAGGATCTTTGTCAAGGCTGATGGCTCATTTGGTTACGATTATACATGCGTTTTGGATTGGATTGAATGCAACCCAAAGGACTTCAATGAATGCACCTAAATCAAAATAGATCAAGTAAATTTGTCAAGGCTGATGGCCATATGAGTACGATTACATGCGTTTTAGATTGGATGTGAACGCAACGAAAAGGACTCAAAAATACTTAATGCTGTTCCAGTATGACCAGAACTTCATGATACATCAAATTGCTGGGACCTTGACATTTTCACTCCTACATGATTATGGGCTAAAACATCGGTGAAATCTCACATGAACTTCATTAAACCTTATTTGTAAAAAAGTATGACCCAATTCCCTAATTCAGCTGCTATTGTGTACTTTATTTGAATTATGTATCCTTTGTATATATATATATATATATATATATATATATATATATATATATATATATATATATATATATATATATATAGAGAGAGAGAGAGAGAGAGAGAGAGAGAGAGAGAGAGAGAGAGAGAGAGAGAGAGAGAGAGAGAGAGAAAGAGGGGGGAGGGGAGAGTAGATTGGTACACCGTAAACCAAAAGAAGTAACAAGTTAACTTGGAAATATACTAGTCTTACGATGTGGATATTTACTTGGACAACTTATGTAGTCACGTTAAATTATATTGATATATTTTTCTTTTGTAACGAAAAACTGTCATATTATTGCAATGTGCAGAATACTGGATGCAACTAACGTATATTTCAGTCAACATTCTAAAAGATTCTCCAGGTTCTTAGAACTTAATACAGAGTAAGAACTTTTTCCTCAACATGTCATCCGGCGGTTATGTATGTACATTTTTTCATTATATGTATATTATTTATATGTCTGTGTTTTTTTTTTCATATTGTCTATTGTATAACTTGTTGAAGCTTCGCTTTCAATATATATGTAAGAGGAGAGGAATTTGGATTAACCACACGGGTATTTTCCCAATCCTCAGTAAACAAACAAAGTTTATTTTCAAATTAACTTGGGGATATGATGATGATGATGATGATGATGATGATGATGATGATGGTGGTGGTGGTGGTGGTGGTGGTGGTGGTGGTGGTGGTGGTGGTGGTGGTGATGATGATGATGATGATGATGGTGATGATGGTGATAATAATAACAATAAAAATAATAATAATAATAACAACAACAACAACAACAACAACAACAACAACAACAAGAAGAAGAAGAAGAAGAAGAAGAAGAAGAAGAAGAAGAAGAAGAAGAAGAAGAAGAAGAATTAAAACGTACCAGAAATTAAAACTTCATAAACTGGATTTAAAACCTACTTTGATGCAGATTGAAGCATCTTGACACTGTAAAGTACTGTTACTTTATTGTCAATGTTTATTTGTGAAACCCATTGATGATTGGTAGGGATTACATGAGATGGGATGGGGGTGTAAATGCAAAATTACTAAAACGGATACATTGCAATACCCCTATTAAGATCAGGCAAAGGACTGAAGAATGTGGTCTCAATATGAGAATGGTCTCAATGGGTATACACTCAGACTCAGGTCATTTAATTTTGACTAAATATACAAAAGTATTGACCCACGGAAAGACACTCTTACAGACAACAGGATAATTGGAAGCGAACATGAACACATATTGAATGGATCAAAGAGACTCCCATTAAGGCAAAAGGTCCACCCAAAGTTAACAATAAAGACATGTACCAGAGCATTAAAAGAGGAGGACTAAGAATTTCAAATTTTGAAGTCCAATGCAGCTCTCTGCTACAGGCATCGGTTAAGCGATTATTGGTACATGACAGCTTAAAGTGGAAAAAAGTAGGCAGTAGCTTTTTTTTTTTTTTTTTTTTTTTTTTTTTTACAAAGATTGATCTTGCTGATTAACTTAAAACCAGGGCCAGTGACTGCAAAGATAAAAATGTACCACAGTTTTATATAGAGCTGCTATACGAATGGAACAGGTTTAAATGGTTGTCTCCACCAAAAACAGTGAATGATACATTGAGAGAATCTATATAGCCTGGTATAATGACTTTATTAAGGTGAATGGCAAATCTGTTGTCTATAAAGGTTGGTATGAAAAAGGTGTAATGTTTGTGCAAGAGTTAGTTGATGAACAAGGAGAACTGTTGTCTTTTGATCAATTCAGCAAAAGTTTAATGTGAATGTTAATATTCTTCTGTATTATAGCCTCATTGATGCACTACCGCGTACCTGGAAGCAAAAGAAAAAAGACCGAGATATAAACCATGTAGCAACAGACCAGTTCAAATTATATATTGAAGGTAGATTGATACCAGGTAAATTGATAACCAGTAACAATTTTATTGGGAATTTCAAAACAAATGTAATGCAATTCCAACAGCAGTGCAGAAATTGAATACCAAATTTTAAATCGCAGATGAAAAATGGAATGAAATATTCAAGCTGCCTTTTAAATGTTGCATGGAAACTAAACTGCAAAACTTTCAATTTAAAATTATACATAGAATTATCACTACTAATAAAAGGCTCTGTCTCATGAAAATTAAGAGTCCAATAAATGCAATAGATGTGACACATTGACACCATTGAACATAGATTCTATGAATGTAACAGCTCTCAAGAATATTGGCAAGCCTTTAAGGAACGTTTTTTTTTTTTTTTTTTTTTTTTTTTTTTTTTTTACTATTTTTAATGTTCAAGTTGAGGTAAATCAAGAAAATGTACTGTTTGGGTACATCAATTTTCCATTCCAACCCACTCTAAATCATTGTACTTTATTAGCTAACTATGTCATCCATAGCCAGATTCACAGAAAAAATTATAATCTAACCTTTACTACTTTCTTGAAGGTAGTAAAAAGAAAGATGGATGTGTTAAAAATAATCATGATGAACAATAACAAAATGCATGTGTTTAATAGAAACTGAATACACATTGAAAACAGCCTGAGAAATATGTAACTCTTGGCATTATGCTCTTTCTGGGGATGTATGGACAAATGGATAACCAACTATTGTAAAATTGATGAATAAAGATTCGAGAAAATGAGTCACCTCAAAAGCTGTGGAATAAAAACTGTTTGTTTTTTTAGCATGCAAAAGTGTCAAGCAAAAAATGCGTGTCTTAATATTGCAGGCATAATATATCAGCAAGAAGATTATAGTCTGTGTATAACTTTGTTGGTGACAATTACATCGGTTTGTGATTGAATTTATGCTATTATAACTATTTATAAAACGTGTGTTCATGTTAGAAGGAAAGCCTTGTCTGCTGGGAGTATGCATTTTTTCTTTGACTGTTTCAAGAGTTCTGTTCAGCGTGTTTTCTATTTCATGATTAACGCAGTAAGATGAGTACGTTCTTGGAAAATTTTGTTTGTTTGTTTGTTTGTTTGTTTCTTTCTTTCTTCCCTCCTTTCTTTCTTTCTTTCTTTCTTTCTTTCTTTCTTCGGAATATAGGTATGATGAATATGTGATGTTGACAATTATAAAATGAATGGTGGTAATTTGACATGTAATTATCAGCTACATTGTTTGCATCTTGTTTTGATGTTCAACGTCCTATCGTTTTGATGCTTATCAAAATACTTTCCGCAGAAGAATTCACTAATACACCTAAAGGCTTGATAAAAACTGTATCATTTTGTTTTGATTAGAATGGTAGCCTATCCTATTTTCGGTCCTTAAGTAAATTGAGAACTGAGTTAATGCAGGCTGGTTTTTTTTTCAAAATAAAACAATGCACAGTGCATTATCAGATACCCCTACTACTGGGATTACGAACTGAAACGTATACCATATGTAGCACAAACATATGGATTGAAGTTGGAATGGTACCTCTACCTGTAATAGTTTTAAAAGTTATTTAACACTTAAACTTTTCAAGTGCCTCTGATTGGCATCAATTAAAATTCAAGATATAATTTTTGCTTGTTATTCATTGGATGTGCCTGCATCACAAACCTATAACTAAGTTGGAATAGCACTTTTACCTGTCATAGTTTCTTAAATAAGTTCATTGCATGGATGCGCCTTCAGCTCATACCTGTAAATTGAAGTTGGAATGGCACCTCTACCTACAATAGTTTTGAAGATTTCAAGTGCCCATAATTAGTATAAATTAAAATTCAACAAATTTGTGGCTTGTGGTTTATTGGTAGAGGTGTCATTCCAACTAAAATTTATAGGTATTTATTGTAGGTGCATCAAATGAACCTGAAACAAAAGTTGTAGAATTTTAATTCATGCTAATTAGGGCACCTGAAAAGGTTAATTGTTGAATATCTTTAAAAGTATTAAGGTTAAGGTGCCATTTCAAATTTAATTCATATACATAAAGTAAAAGCAATAATTGCATTTTTATAATTTCCTATGTGATTGGTATGACCCCTCCTTACTGGATCTAGAAATTGTGTGTGACTCGTGCCCAAGTTGAGTTATTCCTGGCCCGATGAGTAAGTTGTCATGAAAACAATAAAACCGTGCAGTTCCTGCTGAAACTGGTGCTGGGCTGCAAGATGCCTTGGAACTTGAGAACAATCTTGCAGCTCTCTGTTTGGCCTGCATATCTCTATGCCATTTGAGAAGTACAGGAGTACACTGGCTGTTTGCTGAGTAGATGGGGAGATGGTGAAGGCACAGCAGTCATTTCATAACCCATCTCGTTCTAGGTTACTACAAGGTGTGAAGTACTGTATAGCTATGGCATGTATTTTGAACTTCCTTTCTCGTCAAAACAAATTTGGCTATTTCAATGTTCAATAGTAAGGAGCCAATTTATGCCCCGGACACATTTGTAAGTGTGACTTTTCATTCATACAGCAGGAAGTACTACAGCCTACATTTATGACTGGTCCCTCTCTATTCAGACTATTGCCAGCCACCATGCAGACTGTGGCGTATAGAGACATTAACATTTATTTGTTCCTTCAGTTGTATGTTGTTGTTTTTTTTTTATATGTACACATGAGGTGCCATGCTCAAGTCAACACCTCAAAGAGAAGTATTGACTTTTCCAGATCTTAGCTGGCTCTCCACTTAGATAACTTGTTGCCCAGCAACTTTTCCGTATTCTGAACTGCACTTCTTAGCCACTAGATGTCACAAGTTACCAGACCAGACCCGTGTGTTGCCTGGCAAGCTTGCCATACCCTGCACTGAACTTTTATGCCACAAGAACCATTTTTTGTGGGCTGTGAAGATGCCAATTTCCCCATTATGATTAATACATATATATATATATATATATATATATATATATATATATATATATATATATATATATATATATATATACATACATACACACACACATATATATATATATATATATATATATATATATATATATTTATATATATATATATATATATATATATATATATATATATATATATATCACTCCTCGAAATAAAAAGGCAAGGCTCTATGTATGGAGGTATAATCATGCCAAGTTCTGAGTTTCTTGGTATACTAATGTCCAAAAAATGGCGGGCAAGTTGCTGGTAAAGAAAGAAGAAAGAAAGAAAGAATTCCTTTAAAAAAAAAGACATAATGAAAAATTCTGGGGAAAACAGACATAATAAAGAATTACTGGGAAAACAGAATGTCTGAGTTGGCACATAGACCTGAAAAATCCAGAATCTTAAGTTTTAGTCAGGCTAGATGTTGAAGTAACACCCTGTCACCTGCTGAAACAGGAGAGAGTAGGCTTAATTCACAATCCCACACGAATCGTCTCTCAGTACAACAAGTGATTAAATGGTTGTTGGATGTTTCAGTGTCTAATATGATCACATCTAAATCAACAGAAACTCTCAGGTTTAATTTAACCCATACTGCTAAATGTCAAGAAGGACTCGGGGAGAATGGGAGCGGTTGCCAGAAACAAAACTTTTCACTCAAGCCAGGGAGGTGGGAAGAGATCTTCCCACCTCCCTGCTCAAGCTTTCCTCCATTTACCAAATTTGAACGTGTATTTTTGACAAGATTAAAACAGCCCATTAAAAATATATATGGTTGGAGTGATAATCACGTTGAGTACTAATTGAAATTCACTGAAAAAGTTCGAGACAGGTCGCTTTAATGCCTTTTTATGGTTGTGAAAACCACCCTTGCTTTCTTTCTTTCTTTCTTTCTTTCTTTCTTTCTTTCTTTCTTTCTTTCTTTCTTTCTTTCTTTCTTTCTTTTTTTTTCAACATATTTCTTTTCAGTATCTGTCTTCCATTTGTCATTCGATTGTCGACAGGCCAACCGGATGATTGCAAGTTTTTGACAAACGTTTTCAATTTCAAATAGAATTTGCTATCTAATTTTTCCATAACAGATACCCTATACTTTATTTCTTTTCTAAATAAGACATAAACATCAATCTTTTTTTCTTTTCCCATACAATAACTTTTGAAGATAATAAAATAACACAATGATAAGATTCTATTCACCCAATTGTATTCACTGTTTCGAATTTTGTACCCAAATATAACAGTTTTGAGAGATATTTCAATTTCAGTGATTCCCATCTTCAAAAAAGTTTGTCTAATTTTGTTCCAAAAAAGTCTTATCTAATACATTCGCAAAACATATGTTTGTAGTCATCAAGACTATCGCAGAATAAACAAGAAAGACTATCCTCCATCTTCCACTTAAACAACAATTCTCCACAAGGGAGGATACATTATACAAAACCACCCTTGCTAAGGGTCATTTAAAGACCATAATTGGCTAAGGCTTGGACACAAATTAGACGAAAGGTAAACAACAGAACCCTTCATTTTGTTTTATTCAGTGGTTACGTGATAATCGCATGTCTCAGTTCCAAGGGCAAGGCTATATATGTGTGTGTGTGTGTGTGTGTGTGTGTGTGTATTTAAATCAGTAACCTACAACTTTCAATAAAATTAATCCAGCTTTGGACACAGATCCTGATTCCCAGGTCACACAGAGAGGGGTGTGTTTCTCACAACAAACACAAGACACTGCTGGCTTCCGGTCTGAGCGTAACCCGCGTTTCTGATTGGTTCATTTGCTGGTATGCAAATGACCACAATATGGCGGACCAAGAAACTGGAGTTCCATAGTGGGCCGCGAGTTTGTAGGATAATGGATTTATTTACAGCCCGTAATGGCTAAAAGTGACACCGAATCGAACGATGAGAAACCAAACATGATTGTCGAGGAACACAGATTCGGCCATGGAGTGGATCTATCGATGTGGCGAAAGTCACACGAGAATACTATCCATAGCGGGCAATTCATGGTCAGCTTCGTACACGACGACGACCCCGACGCTGACTTCGACGACTCACCCAAAGCTCAGCAGATTCGCCCCTATGATTTCCTTGGTGCCAACAAGGAGACATCACAGACATATAAATTTGGCCCTAGAAGTACACAAACATTGGCTATCGATGCCTCCCTGACAAAGCTATTTGAGTGCATGACACTCGCCTACAGGTAAGTTCCAATCGCATGCGCTTGTTCCCATCATTTTCAGCATGAACTTCGCCCTCCGTTATGCAATAAATTCCCGGTTATTTTCCAATTTTTTTTCGTGTGTATTTCTACCTTGATCATTATATAAGAAGCGGGATGCCTGTGTAAACAATGCATGGCTGTGTACAGTATAAAGGGCAAAAAATATGTGCGTCAGAAGCGGTATTTTGGACCTTATCTCGCACTTTGTTCTCTCAGTCAGCTGTGCTATTGAACGGAACTACGTCATGCTCATGGCAAAGGGGTCGTCCCTCAAGTTAACCACTAGGCACTAACCTGTTCCATACCAGTTAAAAGTCGTGACCTGGATTTTCGTCCAGGTGAACATTTTTTGTGCTAACCTCTATCACTGATCAGACAACAATGTCATATTGCAATTTAGGTTATAAATGTTGAACATTGGCATGTGCTTGAAGAAGAAACTTGTCAACATACACCGTCAATATTGGCTCTGAGTATGCACATTCTGTCTGATTCTAATGGGTCATTCCCAACACTGGCAAGAGCCCATTGCTAGGACCATGTACCTGCTGTATGCAACCACTGCCGTGAGCAGCCATACTACTTTTTGTGGTCACATTGCTGTTACACAGGAGTCAGTTTCTTTGTAAATTTACAAGCAATGACAGGTCACCACAGTGTTGCATGTGTCCACTTTTTCTTGGCAGAAGGGGTGACCACATACTGTACTATTTCTATTAGACCTTTATTAGTAGCTCCATGCTGGGACCGATGCAGGAGGCACTTGCTTGATCAACGTGCAAAAAAAGTATAAGGATTATAGTAAGGAAGAATAAGAAAACTTCGAATCGTAGGAAGAATACTTACACACGGCACATTCAAATGTAAGAAAACATATGGTAGTTATGAAGATTACATAATACTAATAATACACATGTATTTGTGAGTCTAGTCAAATGGTGCTACATGAACTGTGAATTCAGAAATTCTCAGCTGTAGGAAGAAGACGTGGACACAAGATACTCAAATAACAAAACATGTATATAGGGAGAGAAAGAGAGATTACATAATGCACATGTGTTTGTGAGTCTCACCAAATGCTGCTACTGCCTGTTCAGTCATATGCTCAGAAAAAAATTTTTGGGTCATTCCTTCTCAGTGACTCTATTCAGTCTTGTGCTTGGTTGACCTGGGAATGTCTGTTTGGTGTTTAGTCAGTCAAGCAGTACACTTTCCTACTGCATAGAGGGCAAAGCCTGTTAAAGCCATAATTTGATACTAAGCATAGAGCAACACGATCCATTCATTATGATCATAATTATTGATTATGTCAGTCCCATAATTGTCATCAATATACATCAGGGAGGAATCTGTACTTGTGATTGGTCAGCAGGGCAGGTAACATTTCTTCCTGTTACCCGCTGTGAAGGTGCTGTCACCCGCCGCTGTTTTTGCTGCTAGACAGTGTTGCAGCTCTCACATGCCCTTGACACCAAAGCACACGACATAATGAGATGAACTGAAACTGTCAATTTATCATTTTTTGGGGTATAATAAAACAAATGGTGTCCTTGGCTTTTGATGGCAGGAAAAATTGTGAACCTTCGGGGTGGACTGTCAACCCTCGGATTCACAATTATTTTTCCTGTCATCCACAGCCAAGGATACTATTTGCAGAATGTACAAGATCTTCCAATATTTCTCTTTAGCCAAGATTACTGGCTCAGTGCAGGGACACTGGTGTTCTGGCAAGTCTTTGATGGTGCAG
The DNA here is from genome assembly GCA_964020975.1 of Hermodice carunculata. Lineage (NCBI taxonomy): Eukaryota > Metazoa > Annelida > Polychaeta > Eunicida > Amphinomidae > Hermodice > Hermodice carunculata. The sequence goes on along the minus strand of OZ026620.1, from coordinate 88,463,870 downwards.
TGACATAACATGGTACATGACTGTGATGGCAATATGAAATATATAGCATAATTAAACAATAAATATGTGACTAAAATACAGATCACATTGATGCCTGTTTTGAGAGATAGTCACAAGGACATGCCAAAAGGTGGTCACATAAGGTAGGTGGTCCCTCAATGAAAATGTAGTAACATGGGAAAGATAGCAAAAGGACTGAAAATATGTCTTAAAAGGTAGGTGGTCATTCATTACAGTGGTCTCTCAAAACAGGATCTGCTGTATTGACAAAATATGCATCCTGTAAAAAGCATAAACAGAGATACAAGTCACAAGATGTAACAACTGAAAATTTTGTCTGCAACTGGGGTAGTCTAAAAGTTTGGTGTCCACATATTGTGCCATATTGACTGCCATCCACTGTTCATTAAGGGAATTACTTTGCAACCATATATACAACTCAGCTAATGTATTATCTATAAACCACAAGGGATGTACATGTATGTGTGTACTGTTAGAAATCATATTTATTCAGCTGTGATATATGTGAATACACAAAGCTCTTAACCAAAAGTGAACATCATAGAAAAAAAAAACAAAAACAAAAGGCGTGGAAAAATTGATCCTGTAAGGGTTGATGTTTTTCATAGAAAATGGATAATTTTGTAAACTGATGAATTTACTTCAAACTTGTCCAGAGTATGTCATTTCGAGTTTGAATTTGTTAAAAACAAATAAAGAATCTTCAGACTATTGGTGAGGCCACACACGAGAACCACTACATTGTAACTGAAATAAATTTTTCTGCACCATGTACAGATGTGGGCCATACTGGGTACCAGCGACAGAAAACTAAAATTTGTCTGAGGACTCCGTGGGACTTGTTGGTTGTGCTTACTGTACTTCCTATGTAAGGCCACCTGCATGGAGAGACCACAATTTGGTCATACCTGGGGGTGGTCTTTGAAGACAGTTTCATATTTTTCTTATTTTGGGAAAAATAAACGTTATGTATTTGTACCAAGATACTGGTGCAGCATCAAGTCGACTTCACTTTCAAGATATCTTTGCCTTTGATAGCATAGAGATCTCCTTGGTGTTTGAAATGTCTTTTTGTGCTTAAAGACCTGTTGGCTCATTTGAGCCATATCTATCTTTGAACAACACCTCACACTGAAACCAAGACTGCATATAGTCACCCATACAAGATTAACAAGATGAGTTTGAAATGACAAAGTTCGAATACAAGACAGTTACTGTAGATTGTAAGACCTGAGTATCTGTGGGGTTACCTGGCCTTTTTGAGACCAGGTAGCCTAGGTGACGAGGTCCCAGTTCTGTTGGAAGGGCATCTTGGCACTCAAGACTGATGTATGGTTCACAAGAAATAGCTATGGTCTCAGTCATGGTGTATAGGGGTGTTGAGAAAGCTATCTCATTTTCATGGTACATCCAGCTTTTAAAAAGTTATGGAAAGGACTCCATTTTAGCCAGCTCACTTTGACTGGGAAGGCTTGGGACATAAATGAGGGCCTCGGGAGATAAGTGATGATTCACTTGAGAACTGAGATACCCCCTTGAAATAAAGTTATATATGTATATATACAGTACTAAGAAGTACCTACTGTATGTGACCACTGCTGGGAGAGACGGCATTGTGTAACACTGTAGTCTTGATTCTATTATCTTTACCTGAAATGAAAGACCACCTGTTGAATGTGACCACTTTTAGATGGCCGAAGAGGTGATAACATACAGCAGGGATTACAGTGGTACCTGCAATTTATGACCACCCCTAATACCAGACAAAAGTGGTCATATATGACAGGTGGTCTTTCGTTGAAGGTAAATAAACAAAGAAATAATAGGCCAACATCTTGAAAGGGTGGTCTTAAAAACTAATGTGGTCTCTCATGAGAGGTGGTCTTTAGAGCAGGTACCACTGTACTATGTGTATGCTGCACTGGATGGTCTGTATCATTAATCTTTGTGACAGATTGTGTGGTCAAACTCTGCAGTTAGATACAGCCAAATTTTTGTGCACATTGTATACATGCCAAGGCTTGCCTGGTGAACAGATCAATCTGTTTTCTGTGCCCCAGTTGTAGCAGAGATAGTACATAGCTTGGTCTGTTTTGGGGGCAAGCAGAATTATAGGGGTGACCGGACAGGCTCAGGACATGTGCATTATATGAGGCCTACATCTCTGTCTCAAAGAGGGAGACCAAGTGTGCCAGTTGTACTTGTGTTATTTATCTTTATATATTCAGATATCTTGTGGGTTTTTTTTTTTGGCATTACAGACTTCAACATGATATATATGTGTGTACATATCTGTACTATTTAGTGAGGGTCACTGGTATCCATCAGGGGACAGAGGCTCTGGGGCCATCCCATCCCAAGAACTTTCTTTAAGACTGTTCACTTCAATACTCCCATCAGCTTCTGTGTGGTCATCCGTCTAGTTGACTCCTAAGCTCCCGGGACAAACTTGATGTTGCTAGTGGGAGTGTTTTTATACACTTGAAAAAAATCTGTTCAATATGCTTTATTGATCAAAGTTAGATATATATATATATATATATACTGGCGCACAAATTGTGTCTAGCGTGATGAATATTATTATGCATTTGGAGACATGTTTTGGCTTTAAATACAGAGTGGAGGATATATATATATATATATATATATATATATATATATATATATACTATGCATATAGATATTACTGTAAATTGCTTGAATACACTATATACTTATTTTTGCTAATTAAGATGACAAAATGATGAGACAATGAAATAATATTCAACACTGTTTGAATAGGAAACATGGCCAAAATGGTCAAATTATAACTACATTGAAATGTCAACAATACAAAAACCTTAAAAATTGAAACAGGCCAAGATACAGCAATTTACAGTAGTTTGGCCTAATGAGAACTCTTTATTTTATACACAAGTTATAAAAAACAACACACACACACAAGTCCCTTCAAGATATTCTTTATTGATTAAATAAAAAAACATGAATTGTGGCTAGCATGACAAATAGGTCAAAATATGGATTAGGTGGCATATGTATTAACAGACCTGTGTGAAATAGGTCTACTCAGTCAGATTGTCAGTTGCGGTTTTAAAAATTGTGTGAACAATCAATAGCATGTTTAAATGTACGTGTATACAGATTTAAATGCATCATTCCATTATGGTGGGCCAATTGTCGTGTTAGTTAAATTTTTTTACGCAATACAGTCATTGACCAAACATCTGAAATTTTATGCATGTTTGGCATTTGAAGCGGAGTTGGTCCTAGTTCCGAACTAAATAGGTTGTGTGATTGAACCATTAAAATCGTGAGCATTAAATGCATTATAAATAACCGGTTACCAAATTAATACACACTACATTTGTGGTGTGCAGTTGTCATTGTCATTCACTAAGTGTTTCTCTAATTGATTCAATAATTGAATGCTGGGTAATACAGTAGACCTGGGCTTGTGAGAAGATCTATACCAGTCAGCAGTCATTCTGATATGAGTGATAACCCTTTTCTGCTGCTAAACTTGGTTATACTAATAGACAGTGAGGGCAGAAGGGTCAACATGCCAGTGACAGTGAAGACCAGATGAAAGAGGATTCCCATTTGTTATAGCCAGTCAGGTGTGAGTTTATTTCATGGTGGAGGCTAGTTTACGCCCTTGGCCTAATGCAGTTTTTAAGGGCATTTTTGTAATTTATTGCATACTTAGGGTGGGATTGATGATTACTGTAATTGATGACATGCTGCAGCTCTGTGTATTTAATGTAATTTGTAACTGGGCAATTCCATGAAAAGGTCACCCCAGGAGTGTTTTTTTTTTGTTTTTTGTTTTTAATGAAAATAAGTCATATTAAGTGGTTTTCCTCAGTTTAGACACAGAGTTTACATAATTGAAAATATATTTCCTTCTGCTTTGCAATTTGGATTTTAAATTGTGCTTAACACTTTCAAGTCTAGGCTTTTTCAGTATAGGTTCACAGCCTGTGTCTGGTGATTTTTACCATTTTTATGTAAAATACTAAATATTGAAGCCTTATTGATGTCTCTTTGTGACACAAAAATTTGTAAGTATCATATACCAGGACAACTGTTGAATATAAAAAAATCATACTCTGTTTTGTAATGATACGAAATGGTTAATTTTAAAAGGACAATGGGTTAACAAACTGATTTTATTCTATGTTTGAGGGTGAACTATCATTCTCTGGAGTGAAATTCATAAGTAGTAACTCATTGTAGATCACATGACCTGGATCAGTGACTTGATGTATTGACATTTTGACAAAATCAAATGTGGACCAGCATTGTTTGACTCACAAGTGACGTGGAATAACTGTGATGAATTGAACAAACACGACACACCAGGTTGATGTTGACAGTAGGCCTAGGGTATATTTTTTGTGATGAATACCCAAATAAACAAAATCTTGCTGGAGAGTGAGCTACTATTTTTCCCTCACTTGGGATCATTGTTGGTGGGGAAAAATGGTAAATTCACTCTCAGCCATGCAAGATTTTCTACTTTTATGAAAATTCCCCAAAATTATGCAAAAATTAAAATTAATACTTTCGAACTAAAGTGCAGTAAATTTTACATAATATGTTTGATGTTACATGATTCTAGGAACATGATATTGCCTGTTTATAGCTTTTTTTGTCTCAAATAACCTTTGTGACCTGATATCCCTTATAAAAATGAAATTTGCTCATTGCCATGGTAATGCGGAAGGGGTCTGTGTGTAACATGCGGACCCTGACGGGAAGATGTTAAAGGGCAATGATATATAAACAAATTTGCTTTTCAGGTTAAATAAGGGTAAAAAATTACTGTTGAAATTTGGTTTCATATTCGTGTTTACAAAGAAGAAGGTTGCAGGGGTACGTGTATTTTTCAGCAAAGAATAAACACATGGTTGTGGTCGCAGTATGGCTGATGTCCTCATAACATTAGATGAAAACAGCATCCCCTGTGCAAAAGTACCTTCTGCAATAGTAGAAGACAACTCTTAAGGAAGAGCTACAATGACGGCTGAGCTGGCAGGGGTTCAGTTCAACTTGTGGGGAACCCAAACAAACAAAGTCTGTGTGCTGTGATCAGTTTGATCCAGGTTTTCCGCTCTGTTTTGTTGGACGACAACTAGTAAAAGCTGAGTCCAGGTGTCTTCTTCTCAGAACTTGTGCACTTTGGCACGCAACAGTTGATGTTCGGCATTTTGTTACTTTATCTGATCGGAACTTGAACATATATATGTATCACACCGGCAAGAGTCAACACTGCGTCTAAGGTACTACTCTATTGTGAGTCTGAGCTGCTGACTGAGTTTGTCCCCAGAGATCCCCCAGGATGCAATGCAGTAAACACGCTGTGATCTAATAAGGCGACAGGGTTATTTTGCTGTTTGCACAGTAGTTTTTCACCAGCATATGTCCAACACCAAAGTCTGTTTCTCTTTAAAATTAATAAATCGTGACTCAAAAGGGTGGTTTGAGTTATCAAATATTAAAGAAAAAAGTTTATTCAAGTCAGAAACAAAATTAATATGCCAGTGATTTATCTGGGTGACACTGCAAGTGGTGTTTTTTTTTTCCCAATACTCCGGATTTCGGATGCACTCTTCAAAAAATTTGGTCTAATCTAATAAGACAACACTCACTAGTAGTATCAAGCATAAATTACATGTATACTTTTTCACATGCTGATTATAAATGATTAAAATCAAAGCAACTGCCTCAGTGTCTGACATACTATTACAGGTAAGTGTGACATGGGCCTGCTCAGAGGCACACTTCCAAATATGCAGGATTCAGAGACCAGTGTACAGTGAGAAATTAACAATCAAATGAAAACATATTCTCTCTCATGATTTGACATGGTGTAGAGTCCTCTTCATGTGGCTTTTACACAAGGACTCAGAATTTGAGATCCCTGAATATTTCATCCATGGATGTGTACTTCATGCTGGACGTGCAAACACTTTACTTTGTTTAGTGAAAAATATATGAAGTCCTTGTAGAACTATTTCAAAGTATCCTGTAGACCAAAGTTGATTTTCAATCAATAGTATTAATTAGTGTCTCTAAAATGAAAATCACTTTAAAAATGCAGGTATTTCAGATGGATACAATCGTACAAATACAAGGCCAGACATTATGTCACATATCTATTATATTTACATGTAGACATGCAAGTTGTATTAATGTAATCTTGTATTTTAAATGAAATTTAGTCCACCATAGATCATCCTTGGTCAAAGTAGAAAATAATTTGTTTAATCCTTTCCAATCTAGGTCTCTTAACCCACATACACAATTGTGATAACAAATTAGAGAGAAATTACTATTTGCGTGTAAAATTTCTCACTGTGTACCTGCGAACGTGGTATCATCACAGGTGTGCGACCAACACCAAAATGTGTACATCCAACACCGTGACAATGGTCCTTTCACTAATTTTTCAAAACAAGTTGGACACAGTATTAACCCAGACAGGTTCAGTGACACATCTGTCAATAAATTACCACTGACAGATCAACATTAGGTGAAGGTGCTGACATGATTCACAGGGTTATGAGAGTAAAACAACACTGTTGAGAAAAGTCACATTTTTCTGTGTATGTGTGACACTGACCTATTTGCTGTCGTTTGACTGATATATGCTGTCAACATGGATATACAGTGGTACCTGCTGTATGCAACCACTGCTGTGAGCAGCCGCATTGCTTTTTGTGGTCACTAGACTCAGACTCAGACATGGGAGCCAATTTCTTTGTTGTATGTATATATATATATATATATATATATATATATATATATTATATATATATATATATATATATATATATAATTACCAGTGATTCTTATGAACAAGATAGATTATTTTAACTCGGTGGTACTTTATGGGGTGAGGCCAGTCTTTGAACTGTATGTCCAACACCAAGGAATTGCAGAAGTCCAAAAATAAAAGTCTACAGGATCGGGGACTAATTGTCATTGTTGCAATGTATGAAATAATTTACACTGACCAGTGAAATACGAAAGATTTGAAGTGGACAGGACTGAATGATTTGATGTCACATTCCGTGACTGTGCCCCTGTGTGCTGTGGTGGTGGCTGTGTTATTTATTCAGTACGTGAACATGTGGATGCAAGCACAAACTGTCATGATCAGGCGAATGAGAAGGAATGCCTGGCTGAATTGATCCTGTTACTGATACTGGTGTTGCACGTTGAGTATGCATTGTTTTATTGGCAGCTGAGGATCTATCATTTTGCAAAATAGCCATTACACTGTAGTTTCCAACTGATCAACTGAAATCTTGTGCATGGAGCCCAATTTGTCATATACTAAAGGAAAAAATCATGAAAATGTGTGAGTGTTTTGCTGTCTGGGTCACAGAAAAGCTGGAAACTGCATGAAGAGGTTTATTTATCCAGGGGCCAGATTTCTCCATGTGTTTTCAAAGGCAGTGCCTGTGGTATTCTATGGCTTAGTCTTTGATTGGTCAGAGTTGAGGGCTTGGCTCATTAACATATAAAGTGACCTTGACCCAGCAGGACAACTAAACTGGGCTGTTGTGCATTATGTCAATGACCTGGCACACACTGTTGAGTATGCTCTTGCGGTGCAGTCCTTTTCTTCCAGAGCTTTGGATTATTTTTTGGCTGGTTTTCAGTGAAATGTAGTGCATACAGTGACATATTGTGCATGTAAATGTAACTGACGAGTTTGTTCTTGTATATAAACATGATGAATAACCAGCGTGTGTGATGTTCAGCTCTTTTTGCGGAGTAAGTGGGCTGGCTGATCGATGCGGGGGGGGGGGGGGGGACCAACTTTCATACTACCTGGGCCCCATGTTCAGGAGCTTTATAAATGAGTTGGAATATAAGGTGCATGTATATAAATATGTTCAATATATTGTGTAACTGTGTTAATTATGGGAAAGGTTAATCTAAATATCCTGAGGAAAATACGACATTTCATACCCTTCTATGTAAGAAAAATGTTTGTAAGTGCCTACATTTTGCCACATATAGACTACTGCTGTAGCATTTGGGGTAACTGCAAAAAGTCTTTACTAAGAAAAGTTCAGCGTCTCCACAAACAGGCTGCCTATTTAGTAGTGAATAACAATGAATTTCAGAGTTATGCAAAGATAGTAAAGAAGCTCCATTGGATGACAATTGAGGAAAGAATTTTTTACAGGAAATCTCTACTTGTGTTCAAGGCTTTGAATGGTATGGCACCAGACTATCTCTCAAAAATGTTCCATTATGTGAAAGATGTACACTCTGTGAATTTAAGATCAACTAATTGTGATAAACTCTACATTTCTCGTCCCAAAACTGGGTATCAAAAAATGACTTTCAGTTATGATGGAGCCACAGCTTGGAATAAGCTACCTAATGATGTAACGAAATCTGCTACGTTGTTGTCATTTAAAAGGAACTTTACAAGATACATTATTTCATTACGTGATAATGAGTAAATGTACTGTCATTGTATCTTAAATACTCTTAAAGCCCATATTTTATTGTATAACAAAATGTACCACGTGTATTTTACTGTATATGTCTTTTAGAGGGCCTCAGGGAAGATTAGTATTCTGCTATACTAACTGAGTTACCCTCTATAAATAAAGCTCTATATATATTTATATATATAAAGGTGACATGGTCGTGGATTATGACACATGTAATCATTACATGTTCGTGAGCAGTACATTAGCACCTACTCTAAAGACCGCCTATTGTCACAAAACTTCAGCATAAAATTTTAAGACTCTCCTGTCAGGATATAAGAGTCAGTTTCTCTATAAAAATTTTCATGTAATTTAAGACCACAATATGATATCACTTTTTGTTGGGGCAGGGGGTGTCATAAATGGTAAAACCATTGTACCTGTTTGTGGAGGGTCAAGTTGAAGAAGGCAATTTGGATGAGGAATATACGTATTCAGTTTGTTTCCAGTATCCCTTTGCATCTTGAGAACTGAAGCTCATTCACAGCAAAGACTGTACACGTAGGCCTAATCATCTCTTCTAACTTCTGGTGAAACTGTACCTTTCCTGTGTCAGGTCACAGGAAGTGTAGACATTGGTTGACCCAGATGTGGCTGTCAGAAGATGTTTGTAATGGCGAGTGAAAGATGTATCCAGGTGTGTTTAACATGTTTTAATGCTAATTAATGTTGCAAGTGAATGCAGGCATATATTTTTACAGGCACTGTCAGGCAGCAAGATACATGTACATGTACATGTGTGACTTGCCTAATAGGTATCATGGCTTGACATTAAGGCAAGCGACACTGTCCTGGACAAGTAGCTTTTTAGGCAGGTTGAATAGAAAAATGTTAGCTGCATTTTTTAACTGATCGTTTGTTCCCTTAGTGACAAGAGCTGGTATCAGTTGGACAAACAGTGATAAACCCTGATGTCAGACAGATACTTATGATATAGAACATCAATAGAGGTACACATTTATCATACATTTTACGAAAGCATCAACCAGAAGCACAGGGGTGGGGGGCAGGTAAAGTGTTTTTTTGTGGTTTTTAAAGTATAAACATATGTAATTGTTGACTTGTGACACAGTATAATCTGTTTGACCAAGTGTGAAAAAAGGCATGCAAAAAAAAATAAAAAATACAAACACTTGAGTAGTCATGCAGTTGAGCACCTGGCAGATAAACTTGAATTGAACAGTCAGTTCACAAACACATACAGTAGCTGCCAGATCAGATAGAAAACATGTAAGCATATGGAACATGGCTCATATCTGTATATGTTGCTCTGTTCAACAGCTAAAGTTGACATGAAAATCTTTGGAAAAGTGGAAAATGAAAACAAACACCCTCCCCCCCCCCCCCACCCAACTGGTCAGCCAAACAAGAAACATTCTAAAATGACTGATATTTTACAGGATGGTTTTTGATCAATGTAGTGTTCTGTGCAACAAATATTGTAAATAAAAAAATATATATATATCTTAATTTATAACAGCTTCTGAAAGATTTTCCCCAGGAAATTTGGAAAGGGAGGGGTAAAGATATCTACAAAGAAAAAATGAAAGCCTGAACCTCCTAGATTCAATATAATGGGTAGACCAATATTAAAGCCTTAAATTTTGATGCAACAGGGCTTTGCAGAAAACACTGACAGTTAATGGCTCATAATGTTTTGCTAGGGACCTGTCACCAAATTTACTAACATTTACATATGTACTGTGACAACCATATTTGTGGTAATCGTAGAAAGCCCATCTGATTGACAAGTGTTAAATCCTGCTAAAATGCTTTTTTTTTTTTTTTCGTCATACTATACCTTTCGCCGTTCAAAATCTAATCAGTTGACATTTTTTTGTGTTCTTGTGTGATTGAATGATTGTTGTTTTCTGTTACTTTGAAGACAAACTGAAGATGATGGTGTAACATATATCATTGCTTGGGTGATGTTTGTCATTTGGGGATCAGTGGGGACCTATTGACTTCAAAGAGAAATTGTAGAGCCCTGCCAACTGTTTCATGACACTTTGAAAATTTCAAAGCTCAATGAGCTTTAGAGGTTACATGTAAATTAGAAAAATGTGTGTGGTGTGACAAACCTATTTAAGTTATGAGTGGTTACCTCATGTACAATAGTTTGGAGATATTCAAGATTTCAATGCTCCTAATTTGCATAATCTTCAACATATTTTCTCTTTATCAAAAGGTACAAATTCATGTACATATAGACCTATTATAATGCTAATTTTGAAGTTTCTGAGTGTAGTAGTGTTTGAGAAAACTGGTGAACAAAATTTGGTAGTAAAGAAGAAGGAAAGAAATTAAGCACTTCAGGTAAAACAGAATGTGTGGGTAGGCACACAGACATAAATATATGGTAATAGTCCCATGATAATAATATTATTTTCAGCAAGTACTTGGCCACATATTAAATTGTTAGGCCTTCACTCACTGACCTAGAGACAGAGATGTCAGATCTTTATTTTTTGGGGGGGGGGGGGGGGGGAAAAATACTGTGAAACCTGTCTTAGGACCACCCTTAGGGATGGCCAACATGTGGTCTGTCAAGACAGGTGGTCCATCATATCAAGTGTAGAATCTTGAATAGGTGGTCTTCAGGGCCTGTGTGCTCTTGTTGGAGTGGCAGGGAGGGAGGGAGAGAAGTGGATATTTCTTTGCCCGTCATTGTCCTAATTTGAGCACAATTATGATACAAAATGGCAAAAACAATTTATGGATGGCCATGGACAGGTGAAGATAATCTTATGTTGATGAGAGAGAGAGAGAGAGAGAGAGAGAGAGAGAGAGAGAGAGAGAGAGAGGAGAGAGAGAGAGATGAGAGAGAGAGAGAGAGAGAGAGAGAGATGAGAGAGAGGAGAGAGAGAGGAGATGAGAGAGAGAGAGAGAGAGAGAGAGAGAAGAGAGCCGATTCTGGAAGCTGGAACATGACTCGGGCAGGTCTGCAAACATTGCAGACTTCACAACATGGGGACATGTACATGGATCAGAGCTAAATAATTTGAGTACATGCTAAAAGTTAACTTCACTGTATTTATAATCTAAAAGAGAGTTGAAGAGTACCTAATGGAATATCTAGTGTATATTGTATTGAATTTGATTTATTTATTATATATGTGCTCAACTGGTTTTTGAATGTATCCAGTTATTTGGATACACTATGAGTTCGTCACTGTATTAATTTCCATGTGAATCTATATCTCTTGTGGGGTGGGGGTGGAGTGGAGGTTGCAGCATTGACGGCAACATAATGCTATTTGTATGTCTTGTTTAAACTTTATCAATTGATAGATTAATTGATTAGTCAGTTTAATTCCAGAAAAAACAAACATGAAATTTTGTTGCCAGTCGAGCTAGACCAATTAGCAGAACTGACAGATGTAGTGGTAAACCATTATATATAAACTTGGTTTGACCTTCGGTTGTCAGTTGGAAGATGGTTGTAATAACATGGTCATTGCTATTTATAGCAAACATCAATGATTTATGAGGAAAAAAAAAAAAGAAAGCCAGTCCTACATAAATGGTGGATATGGAAACAAGAAAAGGAGTGGAGGCTGATGAATTGTGTGCATACATGTAATGTGAAGGACCATGTATCTGGTGGAGATGATAGCTGTTCCCTACACATGTGCGCAACTCGAGGTTTGGCCTCTCCAAGGCCGTATGAAAGAATATCCCAGTTTATCATCAGCGCCCGTATCAATTTTTGCCGCCACATCAAACTACTTTTCATTTCAGAATATTTAGGATATTTTTACCCAAGAAAGCTATAATAATGTATTTTAAATGCTCAATCACCTCCAGTGAAACCATGAGAACTGTTTTGACAATATAGTAGATTCTTGTAACAGTAACACAATATATTTCCAGTTTAACCAGGGGTTTACTTTTCTGGTCCATAGTTATGTTTTATACATATATATATATATATGTATATAGTGTAACTCATTCCATTCAAAATCTAATGATGACATCATGTTGGTGGTACTCGTCATTCTTTGGATGATAGATTTGATTAGAAAAGAAGATTTGTTTAACTGCAAATCTGTGTATGCTACAAAGGAAAAACTTTATACGAAAGTTAAAGCAGCAGTTTGTCTTTTCAAGGTATTAAAGATTTGAAGTTTGAAATGATAAGCCTATTTTAAAATGGTGTATGCCTTACTTCAATCTTTATTGGCTGTACAATGGTCAGTAACATATTATACACTGACATATGTGAACTATTAGTACAGTGGTACCTGCTCTAAAGACCACCTCCAATTTGAGACTGCATGTCTTTTTAAGACCACTCTTTCAAGACCCTCTGCTGTATTTACATGTTAAATATACCTTCAATTTAAGACCACCTGCAGTATGAGACCACTTTTTGTTGGCTATGGGGGTGGTCTTAAATAGCAGGTACCACTGTATTTACTTTTATGGAAAAGATAAATGTAGGTAGCTGAAGATTATTCTTTTAATGTTATTTCAAGGTTTTTAAAGATCATATCATAAATGCTGTTAAATTTGCATATAAGTTAAAATGCGTAGCAGTTGTGCCCCATGCAGTAGATACACAGTGCCAAACACTCGCATAGAAGTAAGAATGGCATTTCTATGCTTTGAATATTTGAGATTCAAAATTTGAAGTGCCCCTGATCAGCATAACTTTGATATGAAGTCCTGTAGTTTAATAATTAAATGCGCAATTCATTGTAATTGATAACTCACAGATAGAAGTTGGACTGACATTATCATTTCTTACGTCTTTGAAGATTTTTGAGATTTAAAAGTGGCAGATGTCCCAAATTCAAATAGTTTTGATTATCAAGTTGTATCTGTTTCAGTCTTGATTGCCTGTCTGTAGAAGACATTTTTGGAGGTGAGAATTGTAGAAAATCATGACTGAGAGTCACATGCAGTAACCATGGTAACAGGGCTCAATTGTGCATGTCTGCTAGCCTGGGGCAAGTAAAATTCCAATGGGGGAAAGTGTTAAGTTTCAAAGTACTTGCCCTTAGGGCATCATGCTGTCAATGTTTAAATGGGTAAATGAGAGACTTGAATCTGTTGTGATTAGCAAGACCTGGAAGAATTGGCAATTCCAAAGTGAACTTTTAAACCTGACATGCTGGTTTTAGTGTACATGTATGTAAGGCATACAAAATACAAGTATAATAACCGCTAGCATGTATATTGATGAAACTTTGACATAATAATGTTAATTGGGAACAGGTCAAGGATATATATATATATATATATATATATATATATATATACATACATATAAATACAGTAAAACCTGTTTTGAGAGACCCCTCCTTTGGGAGACCACCTGCTTTATGTTACCACTTTTGGTTGTGTCCCAGGGGTGGTCTCTCAAAACTGGTTTTACTGTATATACATTTATGACACTTAATGACGCGGTGAAACATCCAAGAAAAACATGCATTCAAATACTAACAGTGAAGTTCTAAAGAAAAAAAAATGGCTATTTTCCAAGCTTTTAAGCTCGTTAGCTGTACATAATGTCCTAAATGAGGTTTCTCTGAAAACGCCACTGGTGCCAGCTACAAGTTAACTGTAATAACTTATACATGTACATCTGTACTTAGTGCTTTGCTGCTTGGAGTGGCCTGGCTTTTGGCCAACGGAAGGAGTGTGCATATAGAGACCAGTGAGGTAGCAGAGCAGGCAAATAGCTGTCTAGATAGCATGTGAGGCACATAAAACACGTAATACAGACGGTGTTGCTTAACCATGTGCACCTGAAAATAACCAGAGCACCTGTGTCACAAATTTTTTAAAAAAAATTGCCCATGTTTTATTTATTTTTTTTTTGAATCAGAATTGCAGTAACATCTGTTTTTAGATAAACATGCCACATGCCAAGGATGATTTGTGAATTAGGCTGATTATAATCAGAGAAAGAGGTTAATGTATTCATGAAATGTAAACTTGCTGGGTCTTAAGTCACCTGGGAAAGCGTATGGTGAACATCATAATGTCACAGTATATTGGACAAGTGTGGGAACTTAAAGTGTCTTGTTATAATTTAGGTGAACAACAGATTAAATGCATGAAGCCAAAATATGTGTTGTTATGTTAGACGTATGATATGGTCCTGAGTGAGATCTGTGATAACAGTCGAGACATGAATCCTTGAGGTGAAAATAAACTGCAGTTAACTCATTCCATGCCAGTCCCTGATATTTCTGTATATATTTACCTAGATTTAAGACGACAATTGCAGATTTAAATTCTCCATGAAAAGAGCTTTCGTTCAAGTACCAACATGCCTATAGTCTTAAGTCAGTGGTTCTGGCACTGCCTGGCAAGTCATGTTGCAGCTGCCGCAAGTGCAAGGGCAGCTGCAGCATGACTTGCCAGGCAGTGCCAGAACCACTGACTAAGGCCTATGACCATAGTATGGAATGAGTTAAAACATTGTACATGGTACACTATGCAGGCCATGATGGGTGACAGTTGAGTGTAGCCCTGTGTCACTTAAGTCCATTGGGTAAATGCTAGGTAAATATTGATGATTGAAACTTTTATTCATTGGTACGTGTAACAGACCAGGTATTGACATGTTAATTGTATATAAAATACTGTACTGGTATCAAGGTTTGAAATTAATTTGTTGCTGCCAGCCATACAGGCTTATGACCAAAACACTCGATACCCAAGTACAGTCCTGGGGTCTTGGAGTGGTGGAACCACTGTAATAAATACTTTGGAAACTAGGAAGCTTTACTTTAAGGATCCTCAAGCTGAGGCCAGATGGTGATGTCCCCAAGTGACCTTAATTCACACTGAAATGCAGTTCAAGTGCAGCACGTGTGATAGGAAACCAGTGTCACAAAGTGCGTTTGCTATTTCCAACAAACTGCCAACTTGTTATTGTTATTATTATTATTATTATTATTATTATTATTATTATTATTATTATTATTATTATTATTATTATTATTATTATTATTATTATTATTATTATTATTATTATTATTATTATTATTATTATTATCATAGTAATAATAATTATCATCATCATCATCATCATTGACGGGGGACTTTTATCTTTTAACCCCTGTCACTTCGTATCATACATGTATGTGTTCAGGCAAGACAAGATATTTGTCCGGTGATTCCTTGTGCTACTGGTCTTTATTTTTGTGACAGAATATAATAACTTTATTTTAAGAGGGTGACTCAGGCAGTGCATATGCATATATATGTGTGTGTGTGTGTATAAATTTATTTTAAGAGGGTGACCCAGGTAGTGCCAAGAGCACTTATCTACCCCAGGGCCCAATTTAAAATTGGTACGTGATGTACATTGATTCATATAAGCATGTAGGATACATGTATACAGTATATAATGGGAATGTCCAAAAGCAATGCAAGAAAACAAATAGACTGAGTATGAATATTACAGACATGAGTGATGAGAAACAATGCAATATGGATTAGTACTGAGTTGTACTGTCATGCACAGCAGTCAAACTGCAGCGTACAGAGATTATTCTCTTGATTCCAAAATGTGTTTTGTATGTACATTTTTTGCTTCCCTTACTTCCTTGGGCAAGGACAAAGGTTTTCCATATCTTGGACCCAGAGTAACTAGATAAATGCTGCATGTATTTTGACTTTGGATTCTGCATGTATTTTGACTTTGGATTCTCAAGGTAGAGACAGTTATCAGCTGCAGATCTCAGATTTGCACTGTGTACACCAGACAGGAACTTAAACATGTTTTGTATATAGTCCGGTAGTAAACCGTTTAGAGACTTCTAGACTAGCGATGCTCTTTTGAAATCAACTCATCCAGTGTAATCTGGATATCAAAACTTTGTAGCTTTGTCCACCATGTGTGTTCAAACTCTGATATGCTGTCAGTTTGTGCAGGCGCTTGATTTTACTCAACCAATCTTTCCCGCAATTACTCCATATTGTGCAACAGTTATCAATATGTGGCAGGACATAAGCATTGACATACAGTTTTCGCACATGGAAAGGTATTTACATTTTTGTATCTTCTTCAAAATCCCTAATTTGGCTGACAATTTTTTACATACAGATGCTACATGCTTTTCCCAAGTCAAATGCTTAATCTATTTGCAAACCCAATCATATCACCATTATACAGAATTAAAGAAGTGGAGCAGATAGCCATGCAAAGCACCAAAGTCCATTAAATAGACTTTACTCTTTCAGTGCCAAGCGCAAAGTCGATCTACTTAAATCAAACTAGTCTGAATTATCATAAGGATCCCAGATTCGTATTCCTCTTGAAAAGACCTTTCATTCAAGTACCAGCATGCCTATAGTTCCAAAGAGAATATCCCAGGTCAAGAGCTGATCTTGGCGTGCATTCGGCGCATTATGCCTAATGGGCACCGAGGAGAAAAGCTGTTAACTCAGTCCAAAATTTGGCACTGAAATGGTTAATTGCATTGACATATGAGTAAAAAGATGTAAATTGTTTGTTCTGGCTACCCATCCAGAAATAATTGTCTTGGTTCACAAGTTTTGGTAATCCACTGTAAGCTATTGATAGTAAGACTTGACTGGATGACCTGCAGAAAATGATTCTGACCTCTCCCTAGGTCCAGCCTTGACTGCCCTGAAAGGTCCAGGCAGATGTGACAGGTGCTGGTAATGATCAGGTCACCAGTTATGTTGCCTGTGGAACAGAACATGCTGCTGTTGTTTCTGGATTGCATATATAGTGTTTTGCAGGCAATTATTGAATTTGATTTGTCATTTGTCTTGAAAAGTATAAAATCAGACATTTTTGCGAGTACAGACATCCTACAAGGAGCCTGTTGCTTCAGTTCGCATTTGTATATTTATTAGGCCTACTATGATAAATAATTCATTTCCTATTGAAATAACTTGCAGTGCATAGTTAAGTGGACAAATGCCAGAAGATAGATACATGTACAATAGATTACAGTAATGCAGTGGGCTCAAAGGGTTTCTAAAGTTCCACTTTGTCTCTTGCATGCAGCATATCAGTGAGGTTGCCGGTTTTTTTTAGTGACTCGACCTTGTAAATGTATCTCACACCTTTCTTCCGTGTTTTATTAAATTAATACTGTGTCTCGTTAAACCTTAAATCCGACATCTTTCTCCTATAAACGCAAAGTTTGTGGTACCAAGAAAACGGCTGATGTCATAGTAGTTGGAACTGCTTGTACATGTAACCAATGAATTTGTTGAGTGGAGTGGATGCTTTTGTTTTCGTGTTTGAAGGAATAAATATATATACATGTACAGAGAAATGAACTTCATTCTGATTCTTATACTGCAGACATTAAGAAACACAAGGTCAATATCTCACAAAATTTTGACAGATTTTACTCAAGTTTTGAACAAGGGCCCACGCCAGGCAAGCATGTATCAATTAGTTTTCTGGGTCAGTCTGAGACCCAGAAAATGACAAGACTGTTTGTGCATGTCATGGCTGTTTGTGAAACAGCCACTGCGTTTGTATGTGTATTGTTATCAAGATAGAGAAACACAGCAAGTGCCAAGTCAGCAAAAAAATGCCCATTTGTTGCACACAGTGTTTGCAGTAGAAAAGATCGCAATTGAGTGAAGGGCTGGGTCCACAGCCCAAAATTGTGCGAATGAATGATGTGCAGGCAAGAGCAGTGGCATCCATAGAGAAGTAGGGGGTCTGCAGTGTATTAGAGCATAGATTATTCCCAATACTATAATAAAAAAATCATTATTATTCTCGCCATCTAGCGGCGCGATAGTTATAGTGGCGCTAGATTTACCCTCACTCATTAACATTTGTATTGTGTATGTGGTAAACCTCTTGCATATGATCATCTTCAAAGTACACATTCCTCCTATGAATAATATGTTGTTCAAACAACCTCAATTATTTCAGTAGGAAATTCAATAAAATTGCCAAAAACATTTTTGTGTGTTGTTTTATTAAAAAAATTGGCAAACACAATTGGCCAATCAGAGAGCCGGATGTAATAAACAAATTGTGTTAACTGGTTATATGATTGGTCCAGCCCAGGCGGTACTTTCAGACACCCAGCCCCACATCTGATAAGACCTTTACAGGTGTGTAATTGAGTGTCAGTGAAAGTGTATCTGACATACCCGCTGATGACAGGCAGTTATGTACAAAAACAAAACATGGCGTTTTACTAAATTAAATAGGACAGTCAAAGCGCTGGTTACAGTGCCAGTGAGTGCAGGCTGCTGGGCAGTGGGAGTGAATGACCATGCACTGTTTTATTGACAATACAAACCTAAATTTCTGGAAATGAAATGAATATGCAAAACTTGTTCATCATCAGGAATATAATCAAATACCAGTGCATCCTTTCCCATCACATCCAGCTTTCACCATATCTTGCTGCAGCCAGGCAAGCGGACAGACAGCCTGAGGCATAAAATGTGACGCACGTGGGTCCTGCCTGCTTACGTCATTTCGATTTCCAGTTGGTTAGATTCACACTTTAACATCCAAAGTAGACCTACCTCTACAAGTTTGTTTGTCTGATAGTACATGTAATATAAATGCCACTTCTGTCTGTTGCATTTGGGAGATGGCCTTTCATAGGCCTATTGTAAGAGGGAGATTTCTGTGTTTCCTTTGGGAATTGGTGACACAGTACTGCTAGTTGGTCAACACTAGCAGTATTTGCACAGACCTGTAACCTCATAGGGGCAGGCAACATGATAAATTCATGGACTCCTGGATGTGTTGGTGTTACTTTCACATGTATGTTACTAGAATTGTAAAAAATTTGTTTTGAGATTGGCGCGTAGGCAAGTGTGTGCGCGCGATAGTTTGCTGGGTTTTTTTTGTTTGTTTTTGTTTTTTGTTTTTGTTTTTGTTTGTTGTAAAACGGCCCTTTTCTTGTTTATTACGTGTAATGTTATACCTAGACAAGCCATGGGAGAGGTTGTTAAGAGGAAGTTGCAGTCTGGAGAGAAGATAATAAATGAGAAGCAAGAAGAGTATGTGGACAGATGATGAATATATGTATATATATATGTAGTATAGGGAATAAAACACGACCGTATATCTTGCCAAAAAGCAGTTTAACACGGGGCCTGATGCCTTATCTGCCTTGAGCACTGGGCCTCTAACTGGGCTCAAGTTTTGAGCCAGTGCAGGGATGCTCTTCAAATTCCATGTTATGGTAGTCAACTGGTGCAACACATTTGTCTTCATTTCAAAAAATAGGTCTTTAAAAAGTATAACCATTTTTTTGGGGGGGGGGGTGGAGGATGGTCTATAAACATGTCAGTACATCTGAGGTAAAATACTCTTCTTTGTGGGCAAAACGTGCTCCGTCATACAGAGAAGACTTCCATCACTGTCCACCATGACCAATAATATATTGATCTTCTCTTCCCCATCTGCCTTTCCTGGAACTTGTACCTTGGATTTTAAAACTCTTTAGTGCAGGAACAAAATACAGCTGACTGGTGCAACACATGTTATTAAACATCTCTTGTGGTTTCTTTTGCACTGATGCTTTTTCGGAAGGAGGTAAGGGGGGGAGGGGAGAGTGGTCTCGGTATTCTGGTACAGGTATAATTTTTGCGGCAGAAATACAAGGTATGAAAAATAAGAAAATTTACAAATACTAGTTGTAATAATGGAAAATAAAGATTTAGAAATAACAGCTGGTACGAATTATGGAAAATAAAGGGGCACCATGTGCACAAGCACTGTTCATAAAAATGCCCGGTGTGCAGTATGGACCCCCCCCCCCCCCCGTGAAAAGTGTTTTCTCAATTATAGGACTATAGTTGTCCCTTCTTTGGGTGACCACCCCAAAGGTGGGCGCAAAAGTGGTCCCACAAAGCAGGAGGTCTCTCATTTGAGGTCAAGTAACATGCAGAAAATACCACTGGGAGCCTGATAATTTATGGGGCCTTAAAGTTCAGGTGGTTGCTCAAATGAGGAGCTACTGTCATTTTACCGGCTGATCCCACGTGGCATAGGTTATCCTGATTTACTGTTGCAGCCAGCCTGAACAGCTGTGCAGTTTTGGTTGTCCTGATAGGACCCTGAGATAATCTGCGGTTAGTATCTAGACAAATGTTTCATGTAGTATTGTGTATTCAGTTCTCAGGTTTGTGGTCTGTTTAGTGGGAACATTGTTGTGTGTTTAGTAATATTCTGCTGCACAAGAGCTTCGCAGTACAATGTGTTTTTCGTCCCCCAGAAGGGAATTCGTCAGCTGGAGGCTGGGGCTAAACACACATTAAAAATAAGAGTCACAAATGCAGCATTTTAGGATGAGAGGGGGGAAAAATGTACAAAATCTCAGTAAGAGGGAAAAAGTCAAAGGTATAGCCTAGTTAAATGCTTCCCAATACTTTTTATTTGAACTAGTGATTATGTTTCTGAATGAAATCGGGTTAAGAGATCTGCATGCGTGACTTTCAAATTGCGTTGGAGTATCTGACTATTTGTGATCTGACACATCAATGTGGCACTGTAGTGGTAGACATAAAGGGCCTGTATTTTTCCGTTTTTAACCGAAACGGAACGGAATAATGAATTTTTGTCACCTCTGAAACGGAATTTGCTGTTTTGCCTTAATGTGTTTTACATACAAAGAGAACTACTGAAACGGAATTTGGAAATTTCTGGCTGATGAAACGGAATTTCTAGTTTTTTGAAACGGAAAAATACAGGCCCTAGACATATATCTTCAAGTTTCTTTCTTTCATGAAACCGTATAAATGTGCTGTTTTATAGAAAGAAAAAAAAGATTCTTCAACAATTTATGAGCAACACTTCACTCTTCTGTGCTTACTTATTTAGGGGGAGGGGGGAGGAGAGTTGAAAAAAAAAAAGAAAAGTTTCGAAACATGCCATCAGATGGTACTTCATATGATAACATCATAGCAGCCCTTGCAAGTAAAAGTGATGAAAAGTGACCATGTATAACATATGGTCATCTGTCCACAAAAAGCAGGTAGTCTTTGATGGCAGTGGCCACATACAGCAGGCCCTGGTGCATTCCGTGGGAGCATCGTGTTGTGGCGGACCATCAGTTCTCACTTCTTTTGGTGGAAGTTGACCAGTTACTCATGAGTGTTTATTGGCAGCGGTTAAACGTTACAAATTCCTTTTGTAATAACTAAGTTCCACACACAGCTGAACTGAGATTCATCCATCAAGGAAATACTGTATAATCATAAATTTTTGCAAGGGATAAATATTCCCAAGTTTTCCCGTGGAAACCCAGTTCAGGAATATTAAAGTCGGGGAAAATTGTAGCACCTGGAATGTGGAATGAAAGCCAGCATAAAATCGGGGAAAAAAAACTGGTGAAATTCTGATTTGTAGTGTATTCAGGGAAATTCTGTGCCCTGGATTATACAGTAGACAGTGAATCCTTACCATTGAGAAAACCCTTGAGGACTGACAAACAGGTCTTGATAAGGGAGTGGTCTTAATATTGATAGCAATAAGTAAGAAAATAAAAAAATAGTTGGGATTGTAGGAAGGAAGTGGTAACAGGAGAGTAGTATGGTTTTGGAGAGTTGATGTGCGGATTCTGCTGTCTGTGTTATATCATCAAAACACTGAAATTTGACCCAGGACTTGTTGGTAGAGACACATATCACAGTGCACACACACATTTGATGCGCTGTGTGATGTGGGTCATGTTTAGTGAGCACAATTATTTGCTCAAGTCTGTGTAAGAAAATGTTTCAAGCAGCACTGCCATCTTTGGTTTATTGTCGAAGCATGGTGATTGGCATAAATTTGGGTTATATCCAGTGAAACATACCAAAAGTATATATCATTGTGATGGCTGGAATGCCAAGTTTCATTTTGCAATAAATTGCTAATAATCACGTGACTGGTTGCCATGGTGACCACTATAATCATTCATAAGTGGCAAAAAAGCATCAAAAAATTGCTGAAAAATCATACAACCACATGAGTAACTGGTTTATTTAAGGTTACTGTAACATACAAACTATTGGGAATACACATCTCTAACCCTCCAAATGTTTGTATATTGAGGCGAATACACACCTTAGAGCTAATTCTGACCTTTCCTATCAGAGAACAAAGTATCTCCGCATTTTATGTCAAGCACCCTTTTCTCCAAATATGCATGGTATTTGGATAACTGGAGATACAAACTTTCAGTAAACTTTAAAAATAAAACGTAGACCACATGACCCGTTTTCATTGCAACTGTTTCAATATTGCTTGTACTTGGCCAAAAATTGGAAAACTGCATTTTTACATATATCTGCAGAACCTGTAAGAGGCAGCTACTTTGCATAACGCCTAGTCACCATAAGTATTCATAGATTATGTTCCAGATTAAATATTCTGCAAGAAAATGACTGAAAAACAACAACAATGCAGTATCTTTATGGAAAATGTATGTTTTTTTTTTTTTTTTTACTTTTTTAATATGTTGCCATGGAAACTAGGCGTGATTGGATCCACAATCATATATGCAAGGCCTTATACTGATATGCAGTTTGTAAATATGGATGACATACATGCATACAGTGTACATGCAATTATAAAGCCATTCATTTCAGTGGAAAAGGCAAAGTAGACCTTCACTATGGGGTGTTGGCTGCTTGTCACAATCTAAGAGGCAAACAATAATATTTATTGATGTATCTGGTAACCAAGCTCCTTTCCTCCACCCCCACCCCCACCCCCCATAGATTGAGTGCAGAGAAACAGTTTAAGTTTGAATGCATGGTTCCACCATTACTGGGCCAAGGTAAAATGTCAAGTTCATAAAGTAATGCCATCATGTAAATTAGGATTCCTGGATGTGCGGATCCGAGAGCTCATTGGTACAAAATACCAATTAGTACACACCCATTCTTTAAAGATTTCAGACACCTCCCCCCCCCCCCCCCCATTATGACATTGAGTATTAAATGGATTTAACAAGTACAAATAAATTCGCATTGCTCGGTGAATTTACCTGTTAGGGTCTGTGGATACCCATTCAATATATGCTCAACGTTAGCTGAAAACCAGCACAAAAAACCTGGAATTATGATTGTCAAAATCTTTTTTATTTTATTTTTTTTTTTTGGTGGCATAATTTGGCATAATGATGAGTTATTTGTTGATTTGTTATTGACAACATTGACACAATTGAAGATAAAAATGTTCCAATTTTACATAGGAATATCTATGCGATATGGATCTTTCCTACAGCCGGCTCATTTGCGTAACAACAGTAGGCAGCTGATAGCAGCTTATGACGCATTGGTGGATCGAGAGTTTACGGCCTTTTGTGGTCTAACATGATATAAACATAAAATTTGACATTTGCATGCATGCAGTCAAACTCTGTCCTGGTCAGAATGAGGTTGACTCAATAGCTTTCCTGGGTACTTGTTGTGCTGCAGTAGTGGGCGGGACTGATCCACAGAAAGCTGTTGAAGAACAGTCTAGAACTACTACCCAGAGAGGTCTCTTGCAAATAAGCCAAGTCCAAGAGATTGCTATTTGGCGTATTCTCATTCTATTGAAGTGGAGCCACGCTTTTAGTACACAACTCTGGCATCCTGGCCCTTTGGGGCTGCTTTGGACAGTAATAGGTCAACCTGGGCTATCTTTATAAAGGCGGGTAGGGATGGCTCTAGTATGCTGACCAGTACAAATAATAACATTTTGCCATGTTACAAGGGGCAGAAAATAAGAAATTTCAGAAGCAATGGCCAGTATGGAAAAATAGAAGGGTTTCTTGTATGCAAGTCTGATAAATAAAAATGCCCATGTATCCAGTGTGAATAACCCCTTTACCCCCTCCTATGTCTATCAAGATGCTGTGATGATTTGGTGATTTGATGGAGGCAATACATGTATGGCATGGCATGTTGATGTGGAATCAAATGCATATATAATATGTGTGCATTCATTACAAGGTGACCTACATTGCAGGTCAACTTTTTGCAACTGTTACCATTACAGTGTTCGGTTAACCCTTTACCGTTGAATTTTAGACTGAGTCAAGAGCATTCCATGGCGTGGGTTTGGTCGGCAAATTGCCCAGCCCATGCCAAAGCAAGCTGTTGACATGGGGCATGTTATCCTCATCCCAGCATGTATTATAGTGCCTTTGTTCTCACATCAGTGTAAATAGCTACAGGGATTTAAATTTTTTTAACCACAGCTGGACAAAGAATTTTTCTGCTGGCCCCTGTGATAGGGCATCAGGTGCAAAAGTACACAGTTCACCTGGTAAACAGCTCTGTATTTTCATACTGGATGACCCCAAACCAGTATTTTCATTTTCCTTATGAAGGAATATGAACAGTTCAAACATTTGTTTGAAATTCTCAGTTACTTATTGCCTGCAAAGCAGACCAAGTTCCGTGCTACTACACTTAACTGTCATGGCTGGTGCACCCCTTCAACTAGATTGAATCAGCAAAAAATTGGTATAAACATATTTTCATTTTAAATAATATGCAAACCCTATACTAGTCAAGCATTGGACAGTTGGGAAAAGGGACTCCTTGTAGGGCGAGAAAATTCCATCCTGGGTTAACTTGTCCAAGGACAAGTGCCCCGATATTTTACATGTTTTTTTTTCTGAATTTTCACCTGTCCTACATCAAAAATTTTACTTGTCTCGGAGAATAGGACATAGGAATCTTCTTGCCTAGGCTAGGCCCTGTGTTAATCTCCTTGGAGAAGAGAAGGCGACAAACAGGACATCAAGAGACGGATGAATGCTGCATTATCGGGCAGCCCTGTTGTCTGGCAGTGCTGTGGAATTTAAGATTACGAAGACACTCACAAAATTTGGAAGAGACACAGACAGTGTTGCCTCCAAAATAGACCAAATTCCATATCAGGCCAAAAAAAAAAGGTCTGTGTTTGGGGTTTCCCTACCGACCCTTGTCCAAACCCCCCTACCCTAAAACTTTTTATTGATTTTCAAAAAAAAAAAATATCTAGGCAGATTTTCTTCATGAAATGCACAATTTATCCATTTAAGTCACTTTTCTTCTGTTTTCAGAGCAAAAATTAAAAAAAAAAAAAAAGCCTACCTGCCTACCCTATTTATTTTTGGCATGTAACCTCAAACACACTACTAGTATTTATTTTCTTTGGCCTCATCCCCATTAAGACAAAACACTCAACTTGGCTCTGTTTTGGGGGCAGCAGACAGTGGGGCATACTTCAAAAACTAGATGACAATTGTATTTGCTTGGCAGAACTTATTATGTGCAAGGGTGCTGCCAATCATACAGTAGTCTGTTAGTGTGTGCACCAGTGACAGGCATTTAAGTGGACGGAATCAGTAGGTGGGGACTTGTTGAGCAACCCTCTTGATCACCAACCCAAATCTGCCAGGACTCGTGAGCAGTCATTTGTATGCAACAGTCACTGTGTGCAAACTCTAGAATGTAGGAAGAACCATTACTTTGGTTTTCAGCCAGCATTCATGACCGCAATTTTGGGTGGTAAATTTCCCCAGACTTTTAAGATCTTCTGCTGATGCGTTTAGGTGAACTGTGGCTCCTGTCTGGAATTACAGTGTTAGATAATTGAGATTGCTGAAAGATGCACACATTCCATATGGCAGCTCCTGCTTGCAGACCAAAATGTGATTGGCTGCTTGTGTATCCCGACGAAGATCCGCCATTATTGTGAAAGTACTGTATATATTCAAGTTCAACATTGTGCAGTTTCTTTTTGAATGAAGTTAGCTGAGTCAGATTTCCTTCAATGCAGAGTTACATGGTTGGTGGTTATCTGAGTGCACTGTCAGACAGTCAGGCCAGGTGGGGGGAAATCCACTGTACATGCTGTGGAATTACAATGTTGTGACGCCAGCCACAGCATAATAAATACACCTGCATGAAGGTGGCATCCAGGTGTTGTTTGGCATTTCAATGATTGAGAATTGTTGACCTGGTATTTATATAAAACCAATTGACCTATGTCTTTGTGACTTTTATGTGTTAGATGCTGTTCACTAAATTATCCTAAAATTTGTTATTTGCTGATTGTTTAGACAAAAAAAAATGCTATTAAAGAAGTCACTCCTTTGAAAGACCACTCCTTTGGGAGACCACCTCCTTTGAGAGACCATAGTTGTCAGGTCTCTCTGTAGTACTTTTCATGTTATTTATACCTCCCTTGAAGGATCACCTGCTTTATGTGACCACCTTTTGGGTGGCACTAGGGGCGGTCTCTCGAAGGAGGGACTACTGTACATGTAAAATAGAAGAATTTATGACTATAGTCCACTGTCCTATTCTCCTGAAGACAGAAGTGTGCTGATGAATCTTAAAATGAGCAAAAGGGTGCCACAAAGACAGACAGGCAGACAGCAGCCATTTTACATCAGTCTAAACATGCTAAAAGGGATGATGTTTTGACACACACAGTTTTTAAGGCCTCCCCTTTGTCAGCCTCAGGTAGGTTCATATGATGGGCGATATATATATATATATATATATATATATATAAAATTAAAGGTCAAACAGAGTTGGCAGTAATGAAAGGCTGGTCTTACTGATGATATGGTCTGTTATGGCTGGCACTTCAAGTAGGCACCTTAACTGTATCCAGTTGTAAAAGTGCGTATTTTTAGCTTTACCTTGTCTGAGGTCATGACCTGTCAACTTCATGCATTTGACCATTCCTGGACAACAGTCAGTGCCCCCACTACCATGTTTACAAAACGTGTACCGTGCCATGCCATACCTTACTACCATACAATATGGTACCATACCAAACCACACCAAACCATACCATACCATACCATACCATACTCCCCTGTGATGAATGGGCTCAAAACCAAACTAGAGCTACCTCAATCTTACAGTGTAATCCTGACCCCTTTCTCACTCTCACTTTTACATAGTGATAGTCCAATACATCAGCAGGTCAGTTGGGTGAGTTGAGTTTTCGAGATATAAAAGTAAAAATGATTGTCCACACAGTAAAGATGATTTGCAGCATTTTTGCAATGTTGGCCAACATAACTTTTAACCCATCCAGCCTCGCTTTAAGAACACACAGGTCTACAATTTTCCAGGGCGTCAGACCACTTTTACAGGGTCTAAGATATGATCAGTGCAGTCAGCATTTGTGAGTGTCAGGATTGATGTAGATTTTTTAGGTCTGACGTTTTTACAAATGAAATATGAAATTGCACACAATTGAAAGTTTTATGAACAAATTTGTATGGAAAGATCAACATAAATCAACATATGTATTGATTCCTTTGCCAATGTGAAATGTATGGTTGTAATGAGTTTTGTATATATTTATATATCATGTGGTGGTCTTATTACTGTGGCAGTCATTGTGGGGGAGGTCATGAACAGCACACATGGCATATATACTATGTTTACATACAAATGGTTATGCAAGCATACAAGGAAATGGGTTATATATAGATCTATTGGACTGTATCAGATGTTATTGTTCAGATAGTGCAAAAAAGGCCACCGGATCGGCACTCCTCGTGCCCTTTCACCAGCTGTAAATTTATATGTAAATATTGATGAGACCAAGATCTGCTAAAGTAACACGTGTACTAAAGTGAATCAAACTTTTGTGTGCTGTGTTTATGATTTACTGTAACGTAGCCATGAATGGTCCAAAGCAGGGCCAGCTCCCAAATACATGAGAGACATGGTGGGGTAGACTGGCTGCTGTCCCATTCACAGTAATAATCTATTAAAATATATGTATATACATGTATAAGCAATGAAATATGATTGGTCAGCCGAGGACTGATGAGACAGTGAAGCCAGCGAATGGCGGCAGTCTCTTTCGCGATACTAAGTTATGAAAATAACAAAATACGATTGGTAAGCTGGCAAAGCTGGCGACTGATGAGCTGCCAAAGCCAGTGAATGAGATTGGCTTGCTTCACCCAACTCTCTGTGGTACAGACACAGGGCACGCGGCCTGTTGGAATTTACGCAGGCAATCCGTTCTAGTTGCTAGCCAATCAGAACACTATATCCAAGAAGCATCTGCTGCATGCTAGATCCAAGCGTCAACATTAAAGACAGTTTGTGGTGATGGGAGGGGCTCTCCCGGTCTCAGGGACTTTGTGCAATATGTGGCTGAAACTATTGGCTGTCCTGTAGTGTCAGATATACAAGTGCAGATTTTTTCGACAGTCACATTAAAGGAAAAGATGTTTTTGCCTCCTAGATAACAGGATTTAGCAACTCATGAAACACACATTGCAGCACCATTTTCGTTAGTTACACTGCTGGTTGGGGCATTGCTGCTGGGCGTAGTCACACATGACTTGATCCGTGTACCACTAACCATCACACGTCTATTGACAAATGCCACTGTATATGCCTTCTCGAGCTTGTTTTGTGACATTTCATATTGAGAAAAAAGAAGTTGTCACTTTTTAACCAAATTCATCATTTCATTAAAACAGCATGTGAATAATATTGTAGCCCAATCTTGGATTCTTCTGTGCCCAAGAAAACTTTCAAATTTTCTGCAAGCTGGGTTTTTTTTCCATTTAACCATGGTTGAAACAATCTGAAACGATTGTCTGCCTTCATCCTCAAGTGGCAAACCATACAAAATTCTTGATGGTGTCAAGATAACCCCTTTGAAGGTTTTATGGGGGGCATTTATGACAAAACTACCAGCGCAAGTGTCCTGAGTCAGCCGTGTACCATGTTGTTTTGACCTCTCAGTTGATTAATACACAAGATGACCTCTGATGACATATTGGACAGCCCAACAGGTTGGGCGATCTCTGTCTGCAGCTCAGAGAGTTGGGCAGTGCACACCAGTTCCATTCGCTGTCTTTGCCAGCTCATTGGTCGCCAGCTTTGCTGGCTTACCAATTGTCCCAGTCATATATTATTACTTTCATAAATCATAATTGGGAACAAGACTGCAGCCAGTCTGATGTTGGGGTGATTGGAAGCGACCTTGCGTGTCCTGGTATAATGTGCCAGACTGCAGGTACATTGTGATCTGGAGATGGCTTATCTCAATGTAAAACTGGTACATGTACTTAAGCTTGGCTCGTGCAAGGAACTGCACCAAGTGGATATGAAATTTGGAAGGTTGTAAACATTTTTATTAGAAATGGGAAAGGCCTCAAATTTATATGTATAATAAATTTCTGTGTAATAACTACCTGAAAACATTTTTGAGAGAGCTAAAGATCACTTGCCTAGATGCAACAGAATCAGGGATAGTGTTCCATTTTACAGCTCCAAGGAGCTAACAGGTAGGCTGAGGGGAGCCAGCAGTAGCTCGTCACCTAGCTCTAGGGAGGGGATGTATAGCTCTCAATTTCGTGGTGAAAAATATCTGGCACTTGGTCTTTTGAGCAGGCAAGGCCTACCATCCAGTACATGAAATTCTTACTGGGCAGAGATATGTATTCCAATTTAATTGTATGTTTTGAAAGGAACTTTTAAATTAACTAGTCCCTTTAGAGCTAAATATGACTTGTAGGAGTGGGACAATTCATCAATGCATTGATGAACTGCAATTTTTTCCAAAGATACAATTATTGACTCAAAAAACAAAACTGTAATATTTATCAAAACATATTTAATTCCTTTATCTTTGTAAAAATTACGTAGGCCTACATTAATAGATGAAGTTACCAGTATGGCAAAACAACTTGTGGTCCTGGTCCGGCACGCCATTTACAAGGTTACGAAGTGCACTGAGGCAAAATAGAAAAGGAAGGTAACTTTGATTTGGCACTTCCAGGACTTCAAATGATACGTTTTGTCTTGAAAACAACTCCGCTGAGAAATAAAATATCTTGCAACCTCAAACAAAGGAAATTTGTGTAGGTAAAATAAACAGTGAATTTATTATCAAAACTCCACAAAGAAAAGATCGTGATGGGTGATAATAGGGTTTTTATGCACCAATGTTTCAAAAGCTTCACTACAGCTTCAAATTTTCACTTTACTTATACAGTACTTCATTTTGTATGTTCATTGAACATATTTTCACTAAATCCTTTCTAATTTATTATCTTGAAGCACAAACAGTGTGGCTTCATCTTCTCACATTTACAGCTTGAAGCACATGTAATATTCAGTGATTCCTTTTAGTGACACTGGATGGCACATTAATCAGTAAAGTCTTGACAGGCACCATATGCATTCATGCTATGTTAAATATTAAAAATTAATTAATTGAATAATAAAGTACAATAACAAGGAAAAAATACTTTTTTTGAGGAATGTGGTAGCTTGGACAGAGAGGTGTTAAAAAAGTTGAATAAAATATTTTAGTAAAAGACAGGGTATTTTTGATAACTATGAATAAAAATATGCCTATCATAAACATGATCACAACATCCAACACTTCACAAGATAAATTATTGATTTCAAAGTCAAACATTTTAAATATAAACACTGTTAAACTTTGTATGGAATATAACCAAAAGATCTTTTGTGGGTTTAATCTCATGCAACATGTCAATTGTCAGACTGGTATTGTGAATTTGTGTCACATATTACACGTGTACTCAGAAAAATACAATGAAAGAACAGTAAAAAAAAAACAAAAAACTGAACAAATAATAAATATACGTGTAGTAGAAACAAAAGAATAGATACACCCGCATTCACATATTGATAGATTGGCATTTAGAGTCTATGCCGCAAAAAATATGGGACAAGTAAATTTTCATGCATATATGTGTTTTTGCAATGGTAGATTTTCTAGATTTGTTGATGCAGAAGCTTGTGGCTGTCTGTTTCATTTGTATCAGTAAGGAAGTATCCATGACTCACTACAGTTTTGAGGAAATGTTAAAAGCAAGTCTTGCACTTCATTTATTTCTTTGGTACTGTATTTTATCCAGCAATACGATGCCAAGACACATGCATATGTGTATCAGCTGTTGTTTCAAAATGCTTCTTTACCCTGCAGTAGTTTTCTCAATACCAAAGAGATGGTTCCTGATTGAGTTTGACAAAAACAAAGTATTCCAAGAAAATGGTGAGTTTTGGAATGGGAAGCGGGGTCAATGACAATTCAAAATTTTTATTGAATTTTGGAAAGGTTTTAAATTTTTTTTTGTACATGATCCTTAAGCTACCTGCACTGGTGGATTATTATTTGTCAGATTAATATTTCTAGGTGATTGACAAATTAAGGTCGAAATTTTTGTTAAGATTTACTGCTTGTCTGTGTGTCTGCGTTGAGGAATATTAACAAAAATGATAACAAAAGGCAGTAATAGATTTCTGTTGTATTTGTTTTATTTGTTAAATTAACAAATTATCTTTCTTCTCTAATTTCCGTTATGATTGATTTATAATTCCATTCTTAGTTTAATTCAAAAATCAATTGGCTGCTGTATTGGAATTTTCACACATGAAATGAATGTCACATTGGTAGAAAGGTCAACATTCAGCACTCTACACTAAGTAATCATATCATTGATAATAGTGGACCTATGGAGATGTGAGAGCCTGCACTCTTGTGGGTCAGTCATCAAACTTAAACAGTTCGACTGGAATTAAGGGACGTATCGTGATATGCATGGTATCATGAACAGAGTGTATGGTCGCAGCCCTAACGACTTGATTCACCAGTAGAAATTAAATGTTTTCACAGACTAGTTCTGAAGTTAAACATTGCCATGGAAAGCAATGCAAATTTATAGGTATAAGTCCCCCTTACTGAAATGTCCTGTGCAGAATGAGCACTTCAGTTCTCTATTCATGTATTTTGTCTATCAAGGTAGGACAGATAAAATTGCGTTATTCGATCATGTATTTCAGAGTGGTTGCATAACGGGTGCTGATTTTGGACTGTACATTTATTTAAAGTCAGCAAGCTCTAGGCTTTGCAGTCTTGAATATCGTTGGTTTTCCCCGGAAATCATTGCTTCATCGCAACTGTCTATAATGCCTTTTTTTTGAAAGTTTAATTTTTTAAGGTGCCCAACGGCAGGTCACAAGTCAGCTAAACACAGACAGGGCGCAGCAATTTGCGTGCCTGCTATGGCCAGGACAAGTGAAATCCTCATCATTACAAGTGAGAATTTCAAAGTACTTGCCCCGGGGGCAACCAAAAATTTGATTTGTTGAAATTATCAAATCGAACAGGGGTCAGTGAAATAGCAGAACAACTTGCCCTGAGGACAAGTACAGAAAAAAAGAGAAAAGAAACGGTGAGCTCAGACAGAATACGGGAATTGTGACTTTAAAGCATAATTTCGGCATATGCATGCTTCAGGACTTTTGGAGGGGGGAGGGGGGGAGGACCCTGGAGGAGGGTGAGAGTGGGTGGGGTACTGGCTAAATATATATATATGCACGTGTACATGATGAATTTAGTCAAGATTTTGCGTTCAAAGATCAACATAGGTGAAACTTTTGAGGAGTTGTTATTGTCCCCTTTTCCCCCAGTCTGCAAGCAAGACATGGAGTGTTTACTAGTGTACAGCTATTGTATTGCGAGAAATGCTCAGGCGTGTCCCATACTGGTTTTGTGCGGGGACTAGGGTCCATGTTTGACAGTAAGTTATGCGAGTCAGGGTAAATATTCATGACTTTATCATGTCTGCAAAAGACAGGTAGGCAGCTTGTCATCTGTCAATGTCATGGTCATGATAAACGTGACATTCTTCATGTGACGAGTGTGGGCTATTATCTTGATGGATAAATTGAATTTTGATTGGAAGATGAGGCAGTTTTACTCATCCTCGTAGAGGGTCACGCTAGATGTGACTTGGAAGATGTCTGTTTGAGCTTGTGGCAAAACACCCACGCAGGTAGGCAGACTGAAATGCCAGGCAGATTACCATCAACATGACGGGAAACCCTTGACATGATTGTTGTATAAATACAAACATATATTTCTCGTACTAAATGCAAGACCCAACAACAGAACAGAGACTGTAATGTGTGATCTTGTTGCATGACTTTAAAATGTGGCCCAGAATGTGACATAATATTACACGACAGGTAAATTACTAGGAGAAGAAAACTTGCATGATGCTGAATCAAATTGGGCTGGTGTGCATGGTGGGGGGATTCCATTGGTTTTGAAACCGTTCCTGGATGCTGTGTTGAGTCCCAGTATCACACGGTGAGAATCAACCAGGTAAATATCTTCAAACAAGGTCAAATGCATGTTTGTCGCCCTTTGTGCACAATACCATACATGTAAGCATTGATCACTTGTAAATATCGTAAAGCAGGTAGATAGGAGATTTAAATGCATGGGTGGGAATCCCCACAACACGAAGTGTACGTACACATAGTATCAAATCAAACTTGAACCACAATACGTTTTGGCACCCGTTATTGACATTTTGGCCCTTTTTTGGTGTGTTTTTTTTTTTCATCTTTTTTCTGTACAAAAGTATTGAGTGTTTTGAGAGGACTGACATAAACCACACTGCTCTGGAAAGGGCTTTCCTGACCTTGCTTGACTCTTCACGGAGCATGTGATCATGGCATGATCAGATCGATACAGAAAGACAGGGGATGTACAACCACTTGTCACAAATGACATAAGTATCAACAAAGTATAAAAACAAAACAAAAACAAAAAAAACAACAACAACAAAACCCCCCCCACGTCAGTTCACAATGGTATTTTCCACACTCTGGGTCCATATTGTGTGGGATTGCAAGCATTTTGTATGACACTGAGTTTATCCTTGCTATGTAGTCCAAAACTGCTCAATGACCCCCAAACCTTTAATTTAAGAAAAACGACCCAAAAAGTTAGCTCGGGGGCAGCTTTTTTTCTTTCTTTTTTTTTGTGGACACCTCAATATTACAACACATCCTTGAGGATAATGTCTCTGCCATGCTCATTGTGGTGAAGCTGTTCAATAGCTGGAGATAGTAAACTGAACTTTGTTCTTCGTATACCGATTAAGAAAGGGAGCACAGTGTATTGGAAAGCTGCACTACATGGGGGAACCGTGCATTCTTGTGGTATATGCCTGTTCAGTGGTGCACAAATCTGTGTGTTCACTTGCATCTGTCAGACATATGTGATGAATGGCGTTAGTAACCATCACATTTGAGCTAGTCATCTGTGTCTATCGAGGTTGCAGGTTACAGCCATTCAGAGCTAAACTGTTGGTTCAATGGGTCTTAGAACTTCTGAAAGGCTATGCCCCAGGAGTATTATTACACAGTGGGTTATGCTTTAAAGAAAAAAAAATGAGGACAGCCAATGGAGGAAGTATTTTTGCCGATTGTTCCTTTGAAGGCTGTTGGCCTTGGCCTTGTTTTCGATCTGGTCAGGTCATCCCAGATTCCATGTCAGGTCGACACATTTTGTGCCCCATTTGCAGACTTCACAGCACAGCACTTTGTATAAAGTATACAATGTACTCTTTCTGGGTTGGATTTCAGTGCAGTGATAGCGGTCATGACAGACCACCAGCCATTTTAGTCCACTTTTGAACATACTTTACTCCGTACTGTACTTGTTTTTTGTGCCTGTAGCATGATGATCATTTGTGACACACTTTAATCCTCCCAGGGGTGATGGTCATTGGTGATAGGTACCACTCACTGTATAGATTATTGCCTGAGGAACACATCATTTGAAGAAAATGATGCAAAGGCTATCACACCAAGGCTGGTTATTTTCAGCACAGCTGACTTGTCAGTCAGCAAAGCTTATCCCATGGTCCTTCATGCATTGTTGCTGTCATTGGCCTTGTTCCGTCAACAATTCACATTTTAGAACTTTCAGAAACCATCTGCTGGCTTCACTGAAAACTTGGGGGGGGGGGGGGAGGGGTGTACATTGAGTGGTTTTCTACCAAGTTTGTTTTTAAAAATGGTTTAATATATATGGTCCAGTTATTTTTGTATTTTTTAAATTTCTTTTGTTCATTTTTTGGCAAATCTTAGAAAATATGTTCTCTGAAACTGCCAAGCCAGTTGCTTCAAAATTGTATAGTGACACCTCTCAGGACCCCTAGACCTTTAATTTGTTCACCAGGTGGTGCTGCAATTTAAAAAAAAAAGTCTTGGTGTGTTTTTCCAGTTTTCGACTTCTCCAAAACTATTGCTGAGACTTTTCTGAAACTCAGTGGAAATGTAGCTTGTGAAAGGGTCAAACAAAGGTGTCCACTAGGTGAAGATATTCCATATCTCTGATTTTTAACAAATTTTTCAGTTTGGGCACTTACTGGTTAGTGTATGCATTCCCATTGATTACAATGCAAGGCATTGGGAATTGTGTGGTAAGTCGCTGTTTTACTGTTCCAAAACAGTCAGCCAGATTCATGTCAAACTTGATGGGGATGTACCTTAAGTGGGTGTAAACAAATCTTGTTCATATCATCTCACTCCAATAATTATTGGAATTTTTATGATTTTTTTTTGGTTCAGTTTTTGGCAAAAAAATCTGGAAAAATATTCTTCACTGCAGTTGTTAAGCCAATTGCCTTGAAATTGTATAGGGACACTTCTGGGCCCCCCAGATTTTGATTTATCCACCAGGTGGCACCGTGATCTTTGTTTTGTTTAATGAATTTTTATGTTTTATAGTTATTTTGAGTTCTCCAAAAGCATCACTTAGATTGTTGAGAAACTTGGCGGTCATGTAGCTTGTAGAAGGATCAAATTGAATTGTTCACTTGTTGATAATATTCTTCAGTTCTGCTTTTAAATGAATTTTTCAATTTGGGTTCTACTGGTTCACATGCACATATATACATTTCCATTGATTACAACAGGAGTGACATTAAGCTTGCGTCATGCGTCATAGACGCAAAAAATAAAGAAATGACGCCTGGAAATTAATAAAACATTGTCATTTTGCGTCCCCGTGGACGCACGCACAAAAAACGCGATGCATTTTGAATGATACAACTGCAAAAATACCCCAAGCAGTCATGGTGTTTTGTATCGACCATTATCAATCTCATGATTATTTATAATATACTGATGGAATCCTCTCATGTTCATTTTTCTATGTAACAAGCTCTCTGATTTGCTAAGAAAAAATATTCCTGGGGTATCCCTCCAAAAATTTCCCAAAATGGGAATGGATGGATGTCATTTCATCTCATTACAAATGTGCTGAGGGCACTTCCAGGCTCCTCATTGGGTGGATTTGATCACGTGCCGCTCACTGTCCAGTCAAATTCGTTGTTCCCCATGTGCTTGTCTCATGTCCGCAATGTTGTGAAGGTACAAGTCTTATTACGCCAAGATTATTGGACTAAGAAGTTATATTTTTAAATAATATTTTCACCAAGAAGACTTCCATCGAACAAATCTAGACCCAGATAAAGGCAAGAGTGAAAATTCATTACAGACGGCAAGGAAAATACGCAGATTAGTCATCGCAAGGTTACACGTGGACGAAGCGAAAATTTGCATTATGATTAGCCGGCCTGACACGATGTTGTTCATCACTGTTTCCGATGGGGCACGTGGTGATTGGTGTTTTTTAAACAAAATTTGGTTGTTTTGGCATCAAATTTTTCGGGTACAGTGGTACCTCTTTTGAGAGACCGCCCCTACGGCGGGTCAAAATGTGGTCTCTCAAAAGAGGTGGTCTTTCATTAGAGGTACAACAACATGGACAAAATGCAAGACCTGGACCAGTGAAAAATGATTTACACATATTCAAAATTTCTTCTGAAATATTAAACTTAAAAGCTCAAGAACCTGTGTACTTGTAATGTACAAAAAGGTGATGATAATTCAGGATTTTACAATTTTTTTACCAGAATCACTCGTCCATAGGACGAGTGAATCTGAATTTTCACTTGGAGGCTTGTCTCAATCAGTACTGATTAACTGTCCATCCCATATTCAAATATTTCTGGAAATACTTTTAGAAGCTACAAATACGTTTATTTGGAAAGAACCACACCTTGCCAATGTTTGTTGACACCTGCAGCACCTTTCCACACTACACCTTCAGCCGAGCCCCATGCTACACCAGCTGACTTGTTCACGTTTCCCACTGGCTCAGATAGTATTCCAGGTAATTGGGCTTTTATAAATGATTAATATTATTTCCGAACGAGTATTTGGTTGTCCACTGGACAAGGGATGTTTAAAAGTCACATGTCAGACCTAGATATCCACTTGTCCAGGACAACAGGATCATAGGAATTGTAGAAGCCTGTGATTTATGTAAATGAAAATGAATACATTAAGACAGTATATCCATGACAGCAAGTTTGCATCCCAGGTTGATAAATTGGTCCAAAGCTAGCTAATAATATTAGAAAGAACCATAATTTGGGACTGTCACTGTTAATGGGGATATGAAAACTTTTTTGGTAAGAAAGGTGCCAAATTTCGTAAGACTTAACATGTTCAGTTGGTTGGACTTGGATTAGAAGCTTGGAGGAGGACTTGCAGCCAAACTGACATTAACTTTTTCATTGCCGCATTTTGGGCTGAGTCAACAGCTGTCCTCTGCATGCTTCGGGTGCAATGAGCCCAAAGCGCACTGAGGAAAGCTGTTGACCTGGACTATCATGTTTTATGTAACTCTGGCATGCTGGTACTTGAATGAAAGGTCTTTGTACAAGGAAAATGAATGTAGCATCCTCATTATGATTCAGAGCAGTTTGTGTTAAAGTAGTTTGACTTCTTAAGTTGCAGTTGGCGCTGAAAGAGTTTTAAAGCCAATGAACAGTATGCTGGGGTAGTGTGAGGCGTGCGTGGCCGCTGTGGGCAGCTACACACAGTACAGATTTGAGGCATGTACCACGTGCTCAAACTAACATTTATAATGTAAATGACGCTATTTTTCATAAAGTTGATCCGGCCTTCAATTTGTTGTTTGTGCTTATCCATACATGTCTGTTTGTCAGTAGAATGTAGTGTCAAGGGATGCAGGTCTGTGTAAACATGAAAAAAAAATATACAATAGGTGTGTAAATGTTCAACTATAGGACATTTAAAAATGAATATGCCAAACTTTTTTTTTTTTTTTTTAACAGACTATTTTAGCTGCATGGTAGTGGGACCACGGTCACAACAGTGTTGTCGTGAATAGTTCCACATGAAATGTAAACAAAACCTCCGAGTGGTTAGTCTAGCCTCATTACACTCTGTACACATGCACTACGGCTCCTTGCAGGTTGATGACCAGCCTGGAGCCCAATGTACATGTATTCATATTTGTAGGACTTATATTTAATCTATAATGGGGCTGTCTTTTGTGTCAGATGTCAGTTAAGTCAGGACAGGCTGAGCAGCTGTTGTATCCCACACCTACATTGTTGACGGCAGGTAACGCACGTAGGCACATATTCCAACATATGGGGCAGATGCTGAGGCAGCTATTGGATATTGTCATGATGATATTTTGAGTGTTGATGAATGACACAGAAACACACAAAAAAAAAAGTTTGCTGAGCCTGACAGTAATTATTGAAGATCGGAAAATTGTAGCTTGTTGGAGATAAAGGTTGTTATCTATTTATTGTCAAATATTTGCATTAAGGGTAGAGTTTTCCTATGGAAAGCAATAGGATGCATATGAGCTTCATAAGGCCATGAAACATATCGTGTTTTCATGTATTTGTTTACATGTACTGCCCAAGTGTTGTCCCCAGCTTTTCAGGAGGGCAAGGCACCTTTCATCTAAAAGGGCACTTTTAAAGCAAACAATGACAATAAAAAAGGGCATCCAAAAGTAGCGGTCCAAAAAAACAGGCTTTTTTGTTGTTTTTATAGGAAATAGGTATGAATTTGCATCTTATGCTCATGGTCAATAGATAAATTGATACATTAATTGTTTTGCCAATTAGTTTAAATTATATTGAAATTTATGAGAAAATGAATGTAATTGCCCAGAATATCAAAAAACATAGGAGAAAAGGGCAGGGAGCAAAAAAAAGGGCAGGGCAAATCTCCCTTCTATTTTAAGCTACAGACAACACTGTGCTCCCTTCATGTGCCCAGCAACACAGTCAGCGCATCTTGCTACAAGCTCTGATGTTTCCTGACCATCAACCGCACACTTTCTCTTTCCACTTCCTCTGCAAATCACACTGACTCATAATGGTATCAAATTCCACAAGATGCTGGCATCACCATCTGTACGTTCAATGTGACTGCCCACGATGTCCTCAGTGTTTCCACACTTTCAAGACATCACGTTTTTTGATATATGCATCTGCATCAATGCCCAAGCACAAAATTCATAGAAAAAGCGTTGACTTGATCAAACATACTTGTGCTTAATTTTACTGCAAATACACCAATTTTAAACATGATGTACCACAAATTTATTTGTGTAAACAAATAAAACTGTGTGACTGAGAAGATACCTATTTGTTCATTTCCCTCTTGTTTCTAGGTACAGATTAAGCCCTGCCTCACCGGTGTCTATTTCTGGGACCAACACGTGTGTGCGTGTTGACATCCAGTTTCTTGTAATATCGGGCATTAAAAGTTCTGAAGTTAGTGTTTTCATATTAACCATACATAGAAATAAGAATAAATGCAACCCCCCCTCCCCCAAGTAAGGCCCCCCCAAAAAGTCTGTGTTTGGGTTTTCCCTACCGACCCTTGCCCAAACCCCCCTACCCTCAAACTTTTTATTGATTTGCAAAAAATTAAAAAAAAAAATTCTAGGCAGATTTTCGTCATGAAATGCACAATTTATCCATTTTAAGTCACTTTTCTTCTGTTTTCAGAGCAAAAATTAAAAAAAAAAAAAAAGAAAAAAAGCCTACCTACCTACCCTATTTATTTTTGGCATGTAACCTCAAACACACTATTTATTTTCTCTGGCCTAATGAGGGTTTTTTGCATGTGGGTTGTGGCTTTGTGGCCTGCACAGTTGAGACCGGCATTATTGCTGAGAGACATTCACATCTCTTGGGCAATGCCTGGGTCTCAACCCCACATGCTACTGGGCCATGACGTGCATACAAAGGACCTTAATTTCTTAAATGATTTCTTAAATAACCATTCAACTGGTATTCATTTAGTATTATGGATGATGACTATGCTGGTGGAAGTTTCTAAGAGCCTGCATTACAGTTCGAGGGGAAAAATTTTGCTCAGACCTACTGATGTGAGTGTGTCTGAGTTCTCAAATGTGCAGTTTGATTGAAAATAGGTAATGATACTTGCAGTGCTTGCAGATTCCAACTCCATCAGTCTGAAGTATTTTGATTTATTTGGGGAGCATCCCAAGACTTATCTGCTTGCAAGTCCCATCGTAGTACATACGTAAATTAAAATGATGTATTTCCCCACACCAAATTTTCCAAATAACAGGAGTCATTTGAATCCTTTTGGTGTTATTTATTTATAACAATTTACTCCCAATTTTTAAGACCTGGTGTCCTTCATCAGGAAGTTGATGGTTGATTTAAAAAAAAAACAACAAAAAACCCCCCAGAACAATCAATAATGTGCTTGTGCAATTCCACATAACACACAAATGGGCAACAGTGACATGATCATGTGGAAAAGAGATTTATTACTATGTCAAAATTACATGTGACTTAATTAAGAGGCGTGCACAAAAGCACATGGAATGATGTAATGAATAAGGTGATTAAAGTTTCACAAATCTTGATTCATACCTGGTGATGCAAGAGTGTCTTCGATTTATGTATAAATTTACTTTCTTCTGGGTTCCCATCTATTTAAACATCGTTTTGGTATTAAGGGCCAGTGATGAAAAGATCCAAAGCGTGGTTATTGTTTGTATTGGAGTGACAGGCAACATCGTTCGTGGTGGTGTTGGGTCTGATTTGGTGCAAATGTTCTCTGACGTTGTCTCCTAGCCTACGTCCAATTTTGCCGCGAGTAGCCAGTCATTTCAACAGGTAGGGTTCAGATGACTAAGTACTGTTATTTGATATATTTGATACAAAGATAAACTTACCAAAATTAATCTGTAAGCCCAATTATCATTTGAACACTATCAAGTCTGATAATCTAAGAGCAAAGTCCTATTCCGCATCATTCACTGAAAAACTGCATGTTTCTAAATCATTATTGGAAATTAATTTGTGAAAGGAACAAATTATATTCATGATATTTGAAATTTGGAAGAAAGTTTTAGGCTTTATTAGCCTTGTAAATATAAAATTGGGTCGTCAGCGGCAAACCAGTGTAAGACATGTTTCAGTGCCGTTAATCCCCAGACAAATCATTCTGCTAACTGGCGGCACCATGTTTGCATTTCCATTACAAACATGATGTATTATGGCTAAGATATGTCAGCAAATTGTGAAATACGATTGTCAGGTCAGCATACATGCGTGACTGTCCTGTGTGGAGGTCAGGTCAGATACAAGGCCTGTAAACATGGTCAAAACCATGTGCTCAGAGCATATTACAGTCAATATTAGACTTCTGAGACGTGCCCCAGGTCGACTGGTTGACTGTTCCTCCTGCATGTGGTAACACTGGACACAGTTACGCATTACAGTACAATGTGGCAGTTTCCAGGTTACTTATCGTACAAGCTTGACACTAAGTGATAGAGCTGGATTACATATAATCAGAGCCACCATAACATCTAATAAGCTACAAGGGGATTGGATTATGTTGCATAAAAGCAAGCAGTACTGAATGGTGACAATTGAATGCCGTATATTCAAAGTAGAAAGTTTACATTTCTTGCGTAGTCCTTCAATAGTGCGCACACCTGATTAAGGAGACAGAACCACTGAGTTTCAGGCTGTTGGGTTTGTTTGTGACTAAAGGTCTCCATAAGCTTTAAAAGACCTGTAATCAGAATTCTGGTATGTCTAGGTACAGATATTTTGATGCTTTGCAAATTTACGTTTTGTACCAATATGACGATCTCCTTCATTGGTGCAGGAAAAAAAACAGGTCTCATTCAAAAAATGAAATTGACATATAGGGAGAATAAAAAAGTTGAACCTGCATATATTAACAGGTTTTAAGATGAAAAAGGCCAACTACTGATAATTTAAATAGTAAATTTACACAGGATAAGTTCCTTCATGGCTGCGTCCATGGAATAGTATACCATATCCTCTCCTCTCAGAGACTATCTGCTCGATAACACTGCATTGTTATCTCTAAGTTTGGTCCCTTTGATGTATTGGGTGAGTGTCATCCATGCAACTCCAAACATGAATAAATCACACAAAATGAGACGCTTTTTCAATTTACATTTTTACGAAAGTTGAATCCAAGTTTCTTCAAGGTTTGTTGAAAATGATGACAGCACTTGGTATGATTGCAGTATAAACATAAGACAACAAACACACAGGACAGTGCAAGAAAACAAATCAGTAGTTTGTTAGTTTTCCAAAAATGTATAGTTTGTGGCAGTTTTTATGCATATTGACTGTTTTGTGATAAAATATTTACAAGCACCCTCAAAATAGCACTGAACCAGACACTCATCGTTAACAGAACAACAAACATCAGTGAGGCAGGGCATATTACTGGGTGGCTGCAAACATCGTTCCAAAAGAACATCCAACATTTCTATGTGGGCCCAGTCCCTTGTCATACTGGCCTCATCCCATGGTCATTGTTGGTATGTTAAAAATTATTCTGTAAATTCACTTAATTTTGGCATGTTTTTATTTTCACATATTTTGCTGTGGGTAATGTGCCTTTTGGTGTCTTATGTCAAACTGCACTCAGTCTGTTTGGAAATTTTATGCAAAATATGTAGTTGAGTGTATTTATGTGTACATGAACACACACACACACACACACACACAGTGTAGGGCCAGTACTTTTCCGCGATCGCGGAAAACGGACGGAATTTACGGAATCTATGATCTCAAACGGAATTTATGATTTGGAACGGAAATCGGCAAATGCCACGGAAATTAAGCGGAATTTGTGAATTTTGCCTCTCAAATAATTCAAAATCACCACATATGTCATCGCATAAAGCAAAACACGCGGACTTGGATCCAAATTTGACGAGTCGGCGGCGTTATCGATACCACGTGGAGCAAATTTAACGACAGGCCGGACACCTGCGCGCTATAGACCCCATTACTACCATATCCATTCATTTGCATGGCATATAGATATAACGCGCAACAGAGGTACAATGATAATAGCGCCGTCTGTAGGTGGAGGCTGTCAACGTACGTAGTAAACAATATGGAGTCACTTTGCCGTTCGTCGATGGATCAACATTTTCCAGAGGCGATAAGATCAACTGTTTTTCCTTTTTTATGGACCAGTGCTAAAATCGAGCCCTAGAATTAGTGAAACGGAAATGAAACGGAATTTGTAGTTTCCCAAAACGGAAAAACACTCATTTTGAAATGGAAAAATACAGGCCCCACACACACACACACACACATATACAAATATATATGTATATATATGTATAAAACGTGTGTGTGGCATAACTGTACAGGCGAGCAGAACCTTGACATGAAGGGGGTAAGGGGGTTTCGGTACGCTGGTACAGGTAATTATTTTTCTAGAGTACGCAGTACAGAAAATAAAAATCTTTCAAAATTGTGGCTATTACGAAGTACGTAAAACAAGAGGGCTTCCAGAACGCCAGTACGGTAAATAAAAAGCCCCCAGTACACCAGTGCGGGAAACCCCTTACTGACCCTCTGACATGCGGGTATCTATTTGTAGGGTGTTTGTTTTTTTCAGACAGTAGTCATAAGTGGAGGACTAGCAATGTGTATATCAGGTCGGTTGGGTAGGAAGTGGTCGAAT
This sequence comes from Hermodice carunculata, assembly GCA_964020975.1. Classification (NCBI taxonomy): domain Eukaryota; kingdom Metazoa; phylum Annelida; class Polychaeta; order Eunicida; family Amphinomidae; genus Hermodice; species Hermodice carunculata. Next base: position 88,419,699 of record OZ026620.1, on the reverse strand, counting down.
CAATGTTTTAACTGGTTGTATGTGTCAACATGCGCAAATCCTGTTGAATTAGTCTGTTTGATGTGAAGAAAGTATTGTGAAAGTAGTTCTCCATTTCTGAAATGTACATGTAGCATGACCTGATGTGTATTGGATGAAAAAGGGAAATGCCCTCCCCCCCCCCCAGCCACCAGGAAGAAAGGGTAGAACCTTGTGCGCACATATGTAAAACATAAGCGCGTATGCACACATTTGTAATTTATCTAATGTAATTTTCCATCCTTTCCTGCCTTCAGGGTGCTTGAAAACAATATTTGGAACCAACTTAAAAGACAAAAATTCCTAGTACCGTAGTCCCTCGTTTGAGAGACCACCCTTTTGGCAGGTCCAAAAGCGGCTACATAAAGAAGGTGGTCTCTTATTAAGCTTCTACTTACATTTAGCAAGTCACAGGGTTAACAAAGATTAAATTGGTAATAATCCTAGATCAGGATGGGTAGCCTGTGAAACAGACCTATCTTCTGTCCAGGCAATTAATGATTAGAGACAACACCAATGAAGTTAGGCTCCTCCGCAGCTGCAGCATAAAGGGGTATTTCGTGAAAGTACTCCGGATAAATAGTAAAAGGATTGGCATCTGATATGACAGGGAAAAAATCAACTGCACAAGGAGTTAGTGGTTGACCTGTGGATCTCACAGCATGCTCTGTCTTGAACACCTGTAGGGCTTCCTGTCTTCAATCCAAGCTTGCAAAGATGGCGCCGTCACAGCAGCAAGAAAATTATGACCTTTGCCGCTCCCGTTGTAGCTCATGTTCCATGTTGCAACAACAGCACTGCATTTGGCTCTGTTTCAGGCCATGTTTTATGCTTTCTACAATGAAATACAGGTGTATACATGTCCTGTTGAAGTACTGTGGTACACGATATGGTAGTCCCTCATTTGAAACTTGAAAGACCAGCATACAAGTGGTCACATACAGTAGGTAATTGTCTCAGTGGAGGTTAAATGACCTGGCAAGGATAGCACTTAAGCTCACGTGGATGTGGTCATAAAAGGCAGGTCTCTCACCAGAGTGGTTTCAAAGGAAGGAGCATTGCCTCCTCTCACCCCCCCCCCCAGGAAAATCGGGTGATGAGAGTTTTAAATCATTTTTTGACAGCATGCTGTGATCTGACATAAGTGTTAGCAGAATCAGACATACACTTGCAACTACCTCTTTGGCATGTCCAAATTGTTAAGAATAATAGGTCAGCATTCATTTGAGATAAAATTTCGGCCAGTTGTCTACAAGTTCTCTTCCAAATATGATAAACATTTCTGCATAAATAGTTACCATATAGACTGGTGGTGTTGTAAAGTATTCCATCATATTCACATCTTTTATTTGACATAAAAGGAAAATACATTGTTTACGAAAACAGAATAAAATTTGTTGGTACAACTCTTAACTGTGTGTTACAGTCTCAATTTTCAAACAATTTAGTCTTCCTAGAGTGGCTTACATATCACCAGCACAATTGGGATATAATGAAGGTCTCCTGACCAGGTTTTATTGAAGAAATATTGTGTATCACGTAAATACATGTAAATGGACTTTACAACTGGACGGTATGAATGTCAAATAAATGCTGTACAGTATAGATGGTGTAGAACATTTATTTGACCTTTGTATCATAGAATATAACAGAATCCCCTTATTAAGATCCAGACTTGGTAAATATAATGATATATACAACATAAGTTGCTTTGGAATATTCTGTAAAGTCATGGAAATTTACAATTGATGATGAGATAAGGCCAAAGAACAAAAAAAAAAAAAGTGTCATATCATTAATGCAAATTTTCTTCAAGAGGCAAGATTGCTCAATGTCAGTTATATTCTACCCTGGAAGCAGAATTGCTTATTGTCAATGCCAGTCTTAAATGTGTCTCAGGGACGCAGTGCTGGTAATTGCCCATTGTCCGTTTCTGCTGTGTCTGGAGAGAGCCAAGATTTGTTTATTGTCACTGTGTCTCACGTCTCACAAGTTCAGAGGTGTACATTTTGCATACGTGCAGACAAGTGAACACAGTGTTTGTCTGTGTAAGCTGAACTTTGCTCTCATTGGCTCAACACTGGGATGACCCACAACAGCATGACACAGCAGTCTGCTTGTGGACCAGGAAATGGACATAGAAGCACTGTGAGGCCTGCAGAAGGGAAGGTGTTTAATCTTGGCGTGCATGCACAGCCCTGTTGCAGATTTCATCCCAGTGGTGTGAATTCTAGTTGATTTGAAACTTACTATAGAAGCAAGATTGCGAAGTGTATTTGAAGTGGAAAACTTTAACCCCTTTTGTCCTTGAATTAGGACTGAGTCAACAGCTTTCCTTGGCATGGGTTGGGCACTTAGTTGACCCGGGCCATGTGATCTTGATAGGTCTCATGTACAATTCTCTGTCAAACTCTCTTTCCTTACTGTTGGAATTAGCTGAAAACACTGAAGCAGATGTCATTTGGCCACCAGCCGATTTCAGCCAGTTTAAGGGGGAAAGAGTTGAGAATAGTGACATGGTGTTTAGTGACTGGCATATTAGAGTAGCCAAACTCTTATCAAAATAAATGATGCGGTCCTTTGTCTAGTGACTTGACAGACTGGACATTGGACAACCTGGTACAATTTAACAACAGCTCTTATGGAAATTCCAGTTCAATTGAACAAATAATAAACTTTAATTACTGGGTAACAAGACTGTTGACAGACCCTTTGCATGCAGTAAAAATCAGTGAGAGAAAAGAGGTACTTTTGTGCCATATTAGACACAATGGTGGACTTTTGTTACAACTGACTCAACTTTGTATTAATATTAACCCCGTGAACTAGTAGTCTCGACAGTAAAGTTGGCATGTAGGTATTGTGGTACTACCTATAAAGACCACCTTTTTATATATAAAAAAAAAAAAAAATCCAAAATCCCCAAGGAAACCCCACCACTTCTAACACTACCTTTTTGTGACACAGCAGTCTACCTATGTGTGCTTTATTCGCAATTAAATTGATATTAAATACCATATGCCATGATGACTTTTGGTTGGTGACTTGGGCTAGAGTGGCCTTATTTGTGGCCACTGCTGCAGAAGGAAACTTCTGGCTCGGGGCCTCACAGAAAAGTCAAAGAGCCATCAGCTTAATCACCAAACAATAAGAATCCATTGAATTTAAATGACAGGACATACATATATGGAAGACAAACCAGTGTTTAATGAGTGGTTTTGCTCTGTGTGCTTGCAGTGGTAAACTGACTTCACCAAAGTGGAAGACATTCAGAGGCCTGAAGCTAACGCTCAAAGATACGGTGCGACTGAACAACATCATCTGGCGGGAATGGCACATGCAATGTACGTATTGGGTCAGGTATTTGTGTGCTGATGTTTTTTCATCAGACACATTTATCATATTTATCTTCGTGATACTTTAAGTAAAGAATGAGTGAGCAATATCGCTGATATTTTTTGCACACCAGGTGGTGCTCAAATTCTCATTTGAAGCAGTTTCTGTTTAAAAGGCATCTCATATGGTGGGAAGGAAGACGGGTAAGATTGATAATATTTTCAATGGTTTTGAGTGACAAATGGCCAAGACCATTGAGTCTGAACTGTGTCAAGAATCTAATAGGTCAATTCTGGGGGGATAAGCAAAACCTGCATCATTCATTGGTTGAAAATTAATGTCGTGACACAGGAAGCGTGCTGCCACCATGCAGAATGGGGTATCGGACATACCCAGTAGGCCATCAGTGAAACACATACCAGGCCAGTGAAGCCCGTTGTACGTAGAAGTATACATGTTTGCATACACCCACAGAGTCACAAAAACAGGGTTTTTGCCCGGCCAGTTTTCTCTGCAATTCCAGCTGTGAATATATTCAGTTTATATACAATTATCAGTCATCAAGTGAAGCAACATAAGCTCCCCATTTCAGGAGCATCCTTTGCCGTTTTGAGAAGACAGTGAAGTGAAACATTAACACGTATCCATCTACCTTGCATAGAGACACCGTAAAACTAGATGGACTGACACCAAAAGAGAACCTTGTGCCTGAATAATAAACTCAGGAAGTGACCATACATTTGGGCCTTTTGTGGCACCAAGCTATCTGTGCACATACTTTTCCAATAACATGTTGGTTTGAACAGCAAGGTGTTGTAGTCGTATATCTAAATTAGCAAACAAGAAAATCTGCTGAAAGTTTCAGCTATTTACGGATGATGTGCATTTCAAAGGTTGTTTATTGGTAAAGTTAACACATGTGAGGCAAAAGGCCTCTTTACTGTAAATGGTTAAACTAATATTTTTAGCATGGCACATTGTCATTAATTTGTAAGTTTACGATAACAATGTTCAAAGTTTAAAATTCAAAATCTCATCATTGATCGTTGCTTGAAGTACCTTCTGTTATTTGATTTGTTAAATACCATGACATGTTATCAAAGCTTGGTACTTTTCCACATTTATCTGATCAAACACTGGCCATAAAATTTCAGTAGATTGTGGTAAAAAATTAACTTGACTGGCAATAAGTTGTTGTCCGGTAAGTGTATATATTATTACGTGGGGAAAATTAATATGATATACATGTATGTTTTTCTTGGTTAGCCAGTGCATATTTTTTAAGGCAAACAATGTGAAAATCTTGCAGATATCCAAGGCCACAAACCGATCGTTTGCCAGTTTGCGGCTCCGAACATCTCGGACGAGACACACAGCAAGCCAGAGGTAAGGGAGGGTGTTTGATGACTGGAAGAGCTAGAAAGGCAGCCAGTGCAATTGATCTGCATGCTCCCTTTATTTTTGTTTCACCCGTCAAGTACCGTACTGGACGGCATAATAGTCGCAGCTGGAGGGGTAAAATAATTTTTTCAAAGCCATACCTGCGACTATTATGCCGACTACAGTCTAAACTTCCTGGGGACTTAGCCGGGGAGGAAGTTTTCTTGACGATGGAAAAGACCGGTGGCCATGTTTGTTTACATTGCCGGTGTACATACATTGTGATCGTCGTCAAAAAGTCTCAATAATGCAATAAAATGTATAACTATAGGCTTACCCTTACTATAATCTGCGTATTCTTGTTCATAGTTTAATATGCAGACAGAAAAACGGGGGAAATACGCTCGATCAGTGTTCATAAGACAAGCATGCATGTTTGCCATGTGTTAGTCACATGACACAGTTGTGTTTATGCAATCTCGCGAGAGTCTAGAAAACGAGATTAGTCATGGCGGCACCCTAATGGAAACGCATGTGGATCATCCACGATGTTTTTGCAGCGAGATTTAAGAAATTTAAATGACACAATTTTAAAACAAATACCAAAGTTTGATAACTCATAATGTTTTTAAGTAGCTGTATGATAGCATTTACCCGCTGATAGCGAGAATCTGACACAAAACGACAGTTTCAACATGAAAGTGAGGAGCGAGATTCTAGTTCACTTTTCACATACCGAGACAAAATAAAAAGGCAACACAGGTGGATATTTTTAAGTTTATTTACCTTCATTTTAACTTTATTCACCAGCTTTAAATCATAGATTTTTGTTCATTCCTTGTCATGAGCAGCCTGGTTATACTTCTTCATGGTGATATCAGGGAGACCGTTTTTTTTTATTTTTTGGGGTGCGACTATTGTGCCGCACATACCTTGAGGTGTCTTATTCCCCCTCCACAGTTGGGGGTGCGACTTTTGTGCGGGTGCGACTATTATGGCGTCCAGTACGGTAGTATGGATTTGCAAAAAGCAGTGCTGTGGACACATAAAGCAGGTGGTCTCATAATGGAGTTCAGCATGGAAAACATAGCACCAGAGACCATCGAAATGCAGTCCCTAAATGTTGGTGATTTTTTTTTGAAAGTAGTGACAGAAGTGTTTACAGACACATTGTACTGACCTGCTGCTTGCGTGTGCAGGATCTGACTTTTGTTGCTTTTCAGATCTTGAGTTTTTGTCATCTTTGTGATTTATTACTCTTCTCCCAACCCAGTTGGTTGTGTGGCCCCAGCAAAAAAAGAAGAAAAAAAAAAAAAAAAAGAAACCCTTTCCCCCCTTAATTAAAACTGAATCAACAGTTTCCCTTGGGGTGGTTGGGTGCTAAGTACCCAACCTATGCCAAGGAAAGCTGTTGACCGGAGTATGTTATCTTGATAGGTCACATCTGCAATTCTGATTCAGTTGATTGAAAGATGAGGCAGGCATGGATGAAAATGGACACTGGATGTGCCAAAATGCCTGACTGGTTTAGTCCGTACCCGGACTCATTAGAGACTAATGAGCTCTGTTCAACCTCGGAGTGAACTGATATTTATTCGTATTGTTTACAGCGAGCGAGTTGGTCTCTGTTTCAACTCTCTGCTCACTGATTCAATAGAAACTGAATGCTGGGTTAAGATAGATTGGCCCTTCAAGCAGGATAATGTTGCCACAGGTATTGACCACATGACTATGCTATGATGTAACTGTTATGATGCAAGCACCTATACGCTGTCAGTCTGCTAGACAGTAAGGCTAAATTAATTTATGATGCCAGTCGTCCCAATTACATGACATGTTTGTTTGATGACAGGTCATTGGTTTTCTTTATTGTTGAAAGCAGTTGATAATGTTGAAACAGACAACATAACAAGGTTTAACCCATTCCTGGTCAGAGTACGGCAGAGTCAATAGCTTTCCTGGGCACGGGTTGGGCACAAGGAAAACTACTGACCTAGGGCATGCCATCATGAGTTGTCTTACATAAACAGCAGCAAAAAAACTTACCTAGCAATGAGAAATTTGAGTAAAAATGGTAAGGCACATGGCAGTTTACACCTGGGCACGTCTGGGTGATTTGAGCCAGGGTTAAACTGTGGCAGCAGTAAAGCAACCTTCAGTGCCATGTGCATATGTGCTGTTCCCTGGGTATAATGTCACTTCTAACCAGATAAAGTGAGAAACACTGTAGTCCCTTAGTTCCTAGCGTGACTTCACTGGCAGTGAGAGCCCTCTGGTGGTGACTTAGTTTTTTTGCTATGAGAAGCGAGAGGCACAGTGTGGAACTGGTCACCAACATGGTAAATAGGGAGCACTGCACTTGATACAATGCCTGATACCAGTTAGTGTGATGGGGGGGGGAGAGAAGGGATAAAACAATCGGTCACTGTTATCTAAAAACAGGACCTTGTCGACACAGACAGACTTCAGTTGACTATAAGAAGTAACAGCAGACTTTTGTGCATCTTTCAAAAATAGCACAGAGGACATTTTGGAGTGTGAATGTTTGATATGTTGAAACCCATGTCCTCCCTCTTATATGCGATTCAGGAAAATACGGCTCCAGTCCCTGGGAATTGTCAATTTGTCTGCTGTCATGCCGAGTGGTACAGATAAGACCAAAATAAACCATCAACTGTGTCAAGTGGATGTTGGTTTCAGTGGATTGTTGTGGGTTTGCTAAGCATCATTAAATGGCACCATTTTTTTTTTAGTCTTTCTTACGTTGGAGCTATTTCTGTAGCGTTCTCTTAGTTGCAGGATAATTGACCCTGGAGGCAAATTATTTCTAGGGTAAATAAAACTTGTGTATAAAATGACATTCGATTTAATGTTTGAAGAAGTAAACTGGTATTTTTTGCATCATTCATTGCTGAGATGTTATAAGAGTAAAGACTTCGGGCTGCGGAATAGTGTAATGACTACTAAGAAGTGGTTCTGGGCAAAAAGAACTAAATACAATAATAAATCTGGTGCCACTTGCAGTAATCTTGCATACAGCAGGTATACGCTTGTCGTTGTTGTTCATAGATTGATCAAATATAGTGATACATTATTCATTCTAATATGGGCAGAGCCTTTAAAGCAGAAAATCATTGTGTTGGTGACAGCCGTGCCCACGCATAATCGACTGATGGAATGGACCGGCTGGGAGCAATTTTGGTCTAGTCGAGGGCAGTGAATCCCACGTTTACCTCGTGCACATATGCAACATGGTCCCCGCACGAGGGCATCAAGGATAAGGACTACATGGCAGGGACCACTCTGACCATTAGCCAATTAGCCAAATGCTAATGTTTCTTGAAGTTGGCTAATGAAATGTGTACATGGCTAAAATATTTTAAAATGAATTGTTAAAGGGCTACTACAAAATCATTGTTCATTATGCTAATATTTCCAATTTTGGCTACAAAATTTTGAAGACTAGATCTGTCCCTGCATGGGTATCAGTAGGCCGCCTGTGACATAAGTAATGAAACTGGAAAGTTGAGATGGGCCCTCACTGAACAGTTGTGAAGAATACTGATTATAAGATTCTCATTCCATGATGGTCGGAAGCTTCACTAAGATCTTTGGAGTGGTTTCCTTTTCTTCAGTGTATGACACAGATGTGGTCAAAGGTAGTCAGGCGTAGAACTTGTCTTTTCCTTAGAGCTTGATGTGTACAAGTTTCTCCTCAGTAAAGGTAGTACAGAGCATGGTCTGGCTTGGAGGCAAATGTACTGGAGATGTGCTGCAACAGTGGGTGATATAACTTGCATGAGAGGTGAGAAATTTTCCAGATTCACCTATATAAGAGTGCTTGAGCAGATTAAATGGATGAGAGGTGAGAAAATTTTTGGGATTCACCTAAATAAGAGTGGTTGAGCAGATTAAATGGATGAAGGCAGCCCATCCTTACTGGGACAGATAAAATACAGTGGTACCTGCTGTATGTGGCCACCCCTTCAGCCAAGAAAAAGTGGAAACACACAGCAGGTGACCAGTCACTGTCACTGCAGGTGACTTACAAAGAAAGTGACTTGTGTCCGAGCCAAGGGGCCACAAAATGCAATGTGGCTGTTCACGGCAGTGGTTGCATACAGCAGGTTGCCTCTGTAATGCATATGGAATACAAAAAAAGTATGACACCCGCTCCCCCAACCCCCAAAACTTCATAAGACTAAGAACAGTTAAAAGAATGCTGGTGAAACAACAACAGTGCACCTAATCATGTCTCAAGTTGGCTTGAAAATGTGTCCAGATGAGGCGCTCGGTCCCTGCACATGCCTCAGTCAAAGCACAAATAGCTTGTCTCAATGTTTTAGCTCATTGATATTTAAATGGTAGCTAATATACTAGGTGGAATTGTCTTGCTTAGTAGAAGTACACTGCATGCAGATGTGTGTGTGTCGGTTATACAAAGATAGTTTAATGGCGAGACAAGTCCTTTGATTGATGCGGGCTGTGTACAGGTTGAGAAAGTGACAAATGTGACGAGACTTGCTGGGTGTTTCTCAGAATTGCTCAGTTAGGCTCACCTGTGTGACGGCCCCATCTAGGACTAAGAGATTCCTATGCCTGCAATATTGTGTCAGACTTTTACAAATGGGCAAGAATATGTTGGCTCAGCTGCCAGAACGCACGTAGCATTCGGGCACAGACCCAGGCTTCCAAAATCTGTACTCAAAATTGGAAATACAGACATACCAGGCAAAGATTCAGTTGTGGCCCTGATAATTAATTCATTTAGAAATATTTTAGTCAGTTGCACATTTGTGCAACCAGATTTTGAGGAAACATTAGCATTTGGCTAATTGGGTAATGGTCAGAAGGGTCCCGTGTATTTTGTTAGAGGGAAATCAGTAAGTTGGGCGAGGCCTTGGATTGGATAAGAGAGAAAGAGTTAATGTTGCCACAGAATTGTTTGGAATGAAGTAATGTGGTCGGTTCATGGCATTTAATGATCAAGCCCCCCCCCCCCCCAAAAAAAAAACACCCCGTCCCTTTCAGTTCCAAGGTCTTGAAGCTCACTAATGGGCCTATTTTGTACGGCAAAACAGTTTGTTATCTGGTTTTTAGGTTGTGTTTGTATCTTTGGGAATGGTGTAGGGGTCAAATGGGCTGTTTTATTTTGGCAGGCGATCCAGGTCTACTAGTTCCTCGAATCGTGATAAATGCAGGCTGAGTGGAAGTATCTCTTGCATAACTCTGAATGCTTCACTGGAATTGGTGCAAAGAACACATGTAGCAGCCCCTGCACGTGATGTCACATTTGTTATGTTGTCATTCCGTCAGTCGGTCGGTCATATGCCATTCATCAGTGTCCTTTCATGTACGCTTAGTCGTGGTCAGAGGGTTACTACAGACTCTCTATGGCTTGTGGTGCATTAAAAAAAAGGGCCTGCATAAATCAACCAAAAAGATTAGAAGTTTAATCAGCAGCATTCAACTTCATTTGTCATAAAAATGATTAATGAAGGCATAGGTGTGGTGTATAAAACGAATATCAAAAATTGATGTTTTTTCAGTAAGAGAAAGGTATAATTTACAGACCTGATTGTGATACTAATCTCCAAATCCTACTTTTCATAACTTTTGGCTCCTGTTCCACAGTTGAATATGTTGGCGTAGTTGGACTAGTTATGTCTGTGGCTTCATAGAGTCTCATATGTAAATGAAAATTTGTATTTTATGTACGTGTGATGGTTAATATTAGACTTGCTCAAAAGTTTTGTTTGGTAATGAAGTATGAGAAAGCATATACAGTGTTTGGGTTGGGAATTTTTTTCAGGAGGTTACAAGAAGGGAACTTCAGGGGAAAAGGCTAGATTTTCACCAGTTTTACATGTAGATAAACAAGACTTGTGACCCTTTAGAATTTTCTCAGAGGTTATTTCAGGTTTTGAAAGGGCAATACAGCTCCATTTGGGGGTTAACGGAAACACTGATATATTGTATACAGAACTGGTAACACATGTTTCGGAATGACATCAGGTGGTCACGGTAGTAGTATATGTACTTGGGGGTACTGGAACACGGGGGATGAAGACCGCAAAAAGCCTTTAAAACCTCGGGGCGTCCTCACATCAGTTGCCGTAGGTTGTCATCCCAGTATACACTTGGGGGTACTGGAACACGGGGATGGAGACCGCAAAAAAACTTTAAAACCTCGGGGCGTCCTCCCATCAGTTGCCGTAGGTTGTCATCCCAGTACCTGCTAAGGGTTTTATGTAGTCGAGTGGTTAATCTCGTGGAGCCCAAAATAAGTTCCCTTAACTGATGAATTTATGAAAGTATCACCACCAGTTATCAGGGAATTATGTATGGCCTTCCTCGAGCGTGTCTCGAAGTGCCGCACTCCGCCCGCATTTGTGCGTGTGTGGCGACCGGTATTTCATATCATGGAAACAAGACATATAAATAACAGAAAGTGTGTGTGTGTGTGTGTTTATACACAGTCCGGATCCCCCGGTATTTTGTATCATGGAAACGACTCGGGTTGACCCCTCCCCATCTATCAACCTGACAAGGTAGAAGATGGTAAGGTTAACCGTTTCCATTACAAACTACCGCATTTATGTAAGATTTGCTCGATATAAAGCGAGGAACAGATCTTACACGTTGGGTATCAGTGGCTACCAACCACCTCATTGTCGTCCGGTTTTCGTTGATTTCCTTGAAGGAAAGTTTCACATTCCATCAGGAAAACCGTGGTGGCAATAAAAAACAAAAAGTCAGATGTACAAGATTTTAATTATACAGTGAGACCACGTTATAAAGACATTCAGATGTCTGACATAATGCACTTATCTGACGCATTTCATAGGGCGTTAACAGATGGTGTCTATAACGTGTTTTCACTGTATCTCTTTATTTCAATTAAATACAACAATAATGTCAAAATACAACAATCCAATTTTGGTGATATTGCATTGTTTTCAACCATCACGTCTGTTTAAATGGGAAAAAGTCGAGGATTCCTATGGCCAGGATGAGGATATACAACCGTAGGTTCGACGTTCCTTTCCCTGCGGCATTCACGTTGGAAATTTTCTCCAAAGTATAATCGGGCACTGACAGATTCATCAACTAAACCAAATTTAAACATTGTAAAACACTCTGGGCAATAATTTGTTGGATAGTCAGAGATTTTTGAGTTGAAGCACGAAATGTGAACTAAAGTAAAACAGCACGGCATGAATCTGACTGTGGCTTGCAGCCCCTCGAAAGCACTGTGTTTTGGGATAGCTGTCTTACAAATTGAACAGGTTGCGCCGTTTGGATGGAAAGACCAAAAATGACAACACTTTCTGTGATAATTTCGAATAAAATTCCCTAACAAACGCGTGCGCAAATGAGTGCGGGCGGTTACCAACTCTAAGACTTTGGATGGGGGGAGACCGTAGTGGTTGTAAAGAAATGTGAATAAATATTGTACCCTGGGGTTATCGGGTCCCAGCAATTCTAAAAAGGACACAAAAATGGTGTGCGCGGTGCGGTAATTTAGGTAATAGTCAAGGATGTTATCTAAAAGCGGGTCTGCTAATATATAAATACCCACGTGTATGACCTCGCGCAAGTTGCTTGCTATTGAGGGGACAGGTTCTATACTTGGCGAGGTCAGATAATTTAGGATGCTCTTAAATGTGCCCGGATGATTAACCCCCGGAAGCGTGGGCACTCGAAGTACGAAATAGTCGTCACTCCGTGGTAAATGACTACTCATAGCCTGAATATAGTCGCTTAGTTTACACAAAATGTGTAACTGTGTTGTTGTCAAAAAAATCAAAGAAGTCATTTTAACGTAAGCTCGTTTGTGACAATATATTAGTGATACAACAACACCCGGGGAAATCATTTTGATTATTCATGGATATGTTTCATACTTAAATTGGCATGCACCCTATAAAAAATACAAGTTTCGGCAAGAGAGACACTGTGTCCCTTTGGTCCTATTATTGAAGCACTCAGCGTGCACAGGATGAAAACAGCATGGGGTAAGTTGAAGCGTTTTTGCGAATCCAATAAAAGAATGTTCATCAAAACTTATTTTGCCCGAACAAAAAGCACAAGCTCCGTTTTTAGGTGGACGGGTCAAATACATAGTGAGTCCGGAATTGTATTTTTTAATGAAATTTGTTAGGGTTTGCTCGCCGCAATCATAAATTTCTGCATAAAACAACCAGACAATTAGGTCGGGATATAGCCCAAAGTGAAAATTTAGGTGTGCAAATATAATTTGTCCTGCGGTTGAAAACAATCCAACATCACGCTCGACAGTTATTAACAGATCTACTACATTGCGGAAGTTTAAAAAGTGATGATATAAAAGAATATCAAGTAATGGTGAATCAAGATACATAGCTACAAAATAAAATTCCCAGATGGGAATATCTCCCATATCGGGAATGCTCTGTGGGTTTAACAGAAAATCTAAACAAGTAATAAAGGCAGACGGTCTGAAGGGGATAAACAGACCAACGGGAATTTTATATGATATCATATTTTGGTAACAATTTGTGAAATGCTTGTAAGCACTAAAATGTGTGGAATTTTGAGCTAGCGTTTCCAATTGGCGGTCCGTCAGGTAGCGAACAACAGACCTGGAGCGATGTTGTCTTTTGCGTTTTTTGATCTTTTTTTCTGGACATACAAGCGAAAGTGTTTTATCTTTTTTATACCCGAACCAAATATAAAATTTGTTAAACAGATATTTTGTAGCTATGTGGTCCACACCATATGTTTTATAAAATGAATCAAAGATCTCGGATATATTATTTTTATTTAACCTAGCATCTAATGTGGAAATCAACCAACTATCCGCGGATAAAAATACTGCCGCGTGTAACACCTCGAGCAGAGGTATCTCGTTCGCCACCTGTCGAGGCTGGTCGTAATAGCCTAGATGGTAAATAACGGAGATTAAGGTTCCCGTGGTGAACGTTTCAAATGGTAAGGCCCCAGGGAGTGGGGGAACCTGCACCTCAAAAACACGGTCAGCAACACGCGGCAAGCTGCTGGCAATGTTTTGGAAGTAGCCACTCACCTTGCATAAATTATGCAAGCGTGCCTCGGAAATATACAACTTTCTTATGTCATTGATGCTTTCCATAGTGAACGGGAAAAATTCAAACCATTAATGAATAGCACACTGGGGCCCGTGTTTATGGTTACCACAATAATTAACTTATGAATAGTAGAGTAAACTATATCGCATTTACCAATACTTGATCATTTAAATTTGAGGTACACAAACCCGTTGTTCTGTTATCACGGAGGGATTAAAGGCCAACACAATTAAGTGCAGCCCAACCGCCTTGTACCTGCCGGAACACGACGTGCAGGTTTTACCGTATCCCCGATAGCAGAACAACGAGCAATTTAACACTTAACGTTATAAACAGCATATAAAAACTACATAGAGTCAGGTGACAGCTTTCCTTATAAGGTCAGTATTAACATTGTCATATTATAGTCAAGCCTCCCAATGTTTTCGACGTGGCTTCTCGATGTCGAAGGTGTTCTTCGCTAACGCATTTACCTATACCTAAACATTTACATTTGATGTACACAAACTCGTTGTTCTGCTGTCACGGAGGGATTAAAAGCCAACACAATTAAGTGCAGCCCAACCGCCTTGTACCTGCCGGAACACGACGTGCAGGTTTTACCGTATCCCCGACAGCAGAACAACGAGCAATTTAACACAAGCATAATTAAAATGTTTCTTAACGTTATAAACAGGATAAAATAATGTCACATGGCAGCTCTCCTTGTAAAGTCAGTATTAACATTGTCATTATATTATATTATAAGTCAAGCCTCCCAATGTTTTCATCTTGGCTATTTGGTGTCGAAAGTTAAAATAGACCACTGGCTTCGCCAAACGCAGCACTTCCCCTGGCACTCTCTGTACCAGGGTCCGGATGTTCAGTTTCCAGAAGAACGGTGGGCGTCATGAATTTTTCAAAAATAATTTGGGCCACCCTGCTGTGGGGGGGGCAAGTAGATTGGGTGTTTGCCCAGATTGTGCAGTACCACACAAATTGCACCTCTATAGTCAGGATCGATAACTCCGGCTAACACGTGCAGTCCGTACACAACACTCAATCCGGAACGCGCAGCAATGCGACCGTAACAAGTTTCTGGAAATTTGACGATTGCTATACCAGTTTGAACTTTGGCAATATTGTAAGGGTTTATATAAACTTCAGACAAGGAATACAAATCGAAACCTGCAGCGCCTGGACTACCGCGGGTTGGGATCCAGGCGTCCTTATGGGTTTTTTTAATGCATACGAATTCTTCGTGGTTGTTCGTGCTGTTTGCTGCAGGCGGCGTTGGCGGACATTCTCCCTCCTCTTCCTCCTCTTCTGAGTCTGAAGCAAATAGTTTTATATGTTCCACTTCATCCATTGTTAATAGCGGCGAAGCCCTGCAAGATTAAGATGAAGCTGGAATCTGTGCAATGTCGACGCCATCTGGCTGTGAATAAAATCAGGACTGACGACATCTAAATCTACGTTAAATTCGTCTTCCACAATTTGGTTTACTATTAAATCGTTCTCGTGTCTTTCATCTGTAAAATAGTTTATTATTCTTTCTAAACTTTCTCCCAAACTTTTTCTCCAGACATAAAATACACAATATTGTCCACAAACTGTCGATTTCAAACTTTGCAGTTGGGTTGCGTTATAACGATAATCGAATCTTAGCAGTTTTAAGAACCTGGGGAGAATGGGGGGGAGACCATAACTGTCAAAGTATTCATTTTCGCCTTCAGGGGTCAAGTACAGGGCGACCCAATGACTGCCTGCAAAGCGCGCGGGGTCGATATTGGCAACGTAACATACGGGTTTAAATTTTGGCCTCGACAAAGGAATTTGATCAGAAGGAAATACACCTTTAAATATATTTTGTGTGGTTTTGTGACCAGTGAGTATCCGCGTAATTGACACATTATTCATTGTAGTAAACTGTACCGTCAGAATCTATAGACAGAATGCTGTCATACTCGAAATAGCAAACCACGGTAATGCTAGATGTAGAGGAGTGATCCAGTTTAATTTCGAGACTTAGCTTTCCTTCATGCACCAACTGGAAGTGACAGTCATTGCTCAAGTCTGGCGTTAAGTCGAAGCCATAAATTGCATAGCCGTTTGGAAAATCTTTCTCAGGACAAATGTCCAGATCGTTATCTCGAAAGAGCTTATTTGAAGCCATCAGCATGGAAAAATAGGCCTGAAGATAGTGCTTTTTGCTATAGTTCATTTCTAAGCTATCGTACGGCAAAGCTTGTCCGTTAACACGCAGTGTCATCTGTGAAACGTTAAAATGCGCAAAATTAAATGGGGATGATTGATAACTACCGTGGAAGCCTTCTGACTTTACCAAACCGATAATCACTTTGCGAGGTAGAACACCCTCTAAAAGGTTATTTTCAGAAATGTCTTGTCGACCAGCTCCTTTTGTGAAAAATTTCATTTCAATTCGTCTCATTGGATATTTAAATCGTCCTTTTTGGAGAGCTAATTGATGTGCTTCCAAGACGCTAGCACTAATTTTTTCTCGCCTGACATACAAAATCGCAGATTCGATGGCTATTGCATACTTTTTGGAAGCAGATTTTGCCATTAGTGAGAAAGAAGGATCGGCCCTGTGCAGCCTAATTCTGATCGTAGAATTACCAGGGAGCAATTTGCCTTGAGAGAAAAGCTCTGAATGTATGCGCCCAAACATTTCAAACATTCGGCTGAATTTGGAAGTTTCGTAGCGCCATCTGGCTCCCATGTTGTGCGTTTCCTTGTTTACATTTGCAACAGGCTTGTCGAAATCGCTGAAGTTGTTGTCCATTGCCATTGTATCCTTACTGAAAAGCCCCATTTTTAATTGGTTTCTCTTCGAGTCGGCTCCATGGGATAGGAGACACTCAAAAAATGCTTTATAAGGATAGAGGTTATCACTTTGGTTAATCATTTTATTATTAAGGAATATCTCCACATTTTTATACCTGCTCGCGTGAAAATAATTGATCGGAAACACAACTGCATCGTCATTAAATGCTTTAGCTCCAGATACTTCAATTTCTCCAGGGATGGGGCTTCCGTCTTGAGCTAAAATACGTGATTTGGTATACAGAAAAATGTGAGCTGGGTCGACGTAGTGTTCGCTGTCGACTGTTATTTTAAATTCAATGGGACCACCCCGGTCTAAAGTTGTGACGGGGTAATACTTCGAGAAAAAACCACTTTCGATGCTAGTTTGAGTGGGTGGGACATTGAATAACTCCAGTTCTGACTTTAGACAGTCGCAAGAGCGTTCGTGTAACAGGGACATGTTGTTACCTTTCTTAAACGAATATGTCGTGCGATTTAAGTGTTTGTTTTTTTCGTCTTTTGATGGGAATTCCTTGGGTTGGCTCCGCTGCAATTCTCTCGCGTTTGTGCTTTTTTGGCTGGCTCGAGCGATAGACCTGAGCGTTATCTCGAGGATCACTATCGTCTACTATCTCAGAAACTTTCCGATGCATGGCAATCAGCCTTTCTTTGCCTCTGTCTCGTATGGACTCGCCTACGTTTTTGTTTGACAGCACGTCGCCGACCACTTGAACACCCGTTTTTAGCAGTTCCTTGCCAGCAGTTTTTAGAAAAGGTAATGCTTTTTTGGCTAACCCCCCGAAGAAGTTACCTAAGCCGTATCCGGATTGCGTTAAGTCTCCAGAGAAATACGGAAGTTTGCCGCCTGCTTGATTTGCATAATGACAGCAGTATGACCTCGAATCACACTTGTATGGAACTTTCATTTCATTAGTTCAAAAAGATATCTTTCTTTTTCCGTCTGAAATGGAGCTTCACAATAACTTTTCCGTATAGGAAAGGCACTAGTTCACCCTGGTCGTCGCACAAAGCAATCTCAATGGAGTTGATGGTCGAGCCGCTCGTTTCTGTGTAGTGAGGGTTTTGAAATACTTCATGCATATTGTCCCCGAGCCACCCCCTCACATTGAGAACCGCAAGCAAAGGAACATAAGAGTCGCCTACCAAAGTTTCTTTGACTAAGTCTGAATAAACATAAATCTGGTGCAGATTTGCGTTTAAATCGCTCGCTCTGTTACTTCTGAAAACATAGTCGTTAGCAGAAACCTGCGTCCCCGCCTTGTATCTGAAAACCTTTCTATCGAAACCCATTAGTTGTGCTAAATGGGAATGCACAGTTAACGTCTCTCCATGTCGCAGAGTAATTTTCATGATTCCTACTGACTCGAGGAATTTGACACGTCCGTAAAAAGGGGCAGTAGTAATTGCTTTAAATCTAGAGTTCATTTCATCTGCTAAGCTTTTGGGCGTGTAGAAGCCTTTTGCAATGCTCACGGCTACTTTATAGCTTCGTCTTAGACCGTGACCACATTTCACCTCAAAACGTGTCAGCGGTCCCTTTATATTATACCAGCTGTGCGGATAAAATATTTCACTCAAGGCACACTCCCATTGACCACCCGTTAGTTGAACGGGTCGCGGCATGGGGGTATGATAATGACTAATCTTGTTCTTTTCAAATTCGCCCGTTGTTTTTACATTACTTGGTAATACCATGTAGAAATTTGAAGTATGCTCCATTATCTGTAACTTATCCAACTAGCTACTTGATTACGACGACTCTTACGTGCAGGTGCTTTGATCCAGGCACGGGGGACACCAATTTCTAGTAAAATCTGCAAGAAGCTTTCGATACCTGGCGGTATATCGCTCTCGCTTGTCACCACAGCATCGTTTCTGATATATTTTAACAGGTCAATCAAGTTTGATCCGACAATGGTTGTACCGTTAATGACAACTTGAAGCTTTTCGTCCCATGAAATATTAGCGGGATGCTCTAATATAGTTTCTAAAATACTATTGACTGCAGGCTGATCAATGTCTTTGAACAATGCTCTTATAGACGATATATCGCTCTTTTTACTAACGCTGGGTTTACTTTTTAAAAGATTGGAAGCATCTAAGGTCACTGGGTATGGCTTTTTTCTCTTTTCCGAATAAAATTTCTTTTGTTGGGCATATAATTTCATTTTAGTGTCGACAGGCAATCGCGTATCGTGTAAGATGTCGGTTGGTGATTTTTCTTCTGCATGTTTGTTTTTTGCTTGTTCAGCCTCAGTCTGTGCCACAAAGTCTTTGAAATTTAGTTGTTTAAAGACAGCTAATGGTATAATGATAGACTCTTTGAAATCGACCATTACGGTTCTTATTTAGTTCAGCAGGGTCGATAAAGCCGCTCCTATGACAGGAATCAAAGCCCCCCAAAATCCGCCAGACTGTTTTTTAAGAATTTGTTTCTTTACAGCTAAGCACGTTTTGTTGTCGGCTAAGCTTCTCAAAACAGTTCTGTACCTTTTACATTGTTTGTGAACACATTTGGTTATGGGAACGTTGCCGTGAAGAAGATTCAATATGATTTCACACACAGCCTTAATTTCAGAGGTGTCTGCAATGTCTACAAGAGCATTCCTGCGCTTTTTATTGTTTTTGTTGCGAACAAGTAAACCCAAAAAATCTTTCCTCTTTAAAACAGACTTGCCTGTCATCATGCCTGTTTCGTCTACCCGATTTCTCCGACCCATCACAGCGGGTTTGTTACGATTATGAAAGATAGAAACACCTCTGGTAGTTATTAAAGATGTCAGTTCTTAACCTAGCCTGAGGAGGAGTGTCTTGCTTTCCGTCGATTAAGATATAACGATGTGTGCGCAAAACGCTAGTTAAGAGAGTGGCTAACGCTTTTTTTCTGACGGGATCTAGGCGCGACGCTATTATGTAAGTGATACTGTTATCCAACGGATTTTGGAAGAGTATCATATAATGACAAGACCTTTGGCATGTGCGTCTTTCTTTACCTTCGTGAAACAGGTTTTGAAGAATCAGACACACACTCAGGTTTTCGTGGTGCCCTCTCTTGGTAAAAATGTCGCCTATTGTATCCTCAGTAGAGGCTTGCCTTTGGAGATCATCGAATAAAAACAAGCCCGCATGATTTGGCAGGATATATTCATCTATATCATCGGGTAGCCCTTGCACAAATTTTATATTTGTATTTGGCAACGTCCCAACCAGTTGTTGAAATAGCGTTTCTGTTGATCCGCTAAACACCACGATATAATCATAATTACAGCTTATCAATCTTTCGGACTGTTTTAATAGATTTAAAACAAAAGTGCTCTTACCACATTGCGAAGGCCCTGCTACAATCATATTAAAGGGATGTTGTAAACGCGCATCAAACGAGGTCACGAGATGCTCCATCATATCTTGACTAGTCATTGATAATTACTTTAGTTAGTTCTGGTTCATAAAACGTGCCTTTGATGATCTCTTGATTTCTATCTTTTAAAATGTACGTAGGAGGATTTGTAAATAACCGGTCAGCGATGACGAAAATCTCTTTACTCCAGGATTGAACGTAGCCTTTTTCAAATATGTTTTTCTTTTTTTGAATTCTGACGGTATCGTTAATGTCAAATTTGAATGCCTTCTGGGCTTCGTGTAAGTATGTCTCATACAGTCTTTCCCAAATCAGTTTTTCATTAGATTTGTTGACACTTTGTGGCGAACAGCCTAAGATACGGTGCTTTCTCGTGTTATACCTGAATACTAAAAGTGGAAGGACGTCCACATACCTAAGTGTATTATTGGCTGTGAAATATTTCCACATGCTTTCTTTCAAAGTGCGATGCCATCTTTCAACTATTTGTTGCTTGACATCCTGATAAGTGACAAAATGTACAATCCTGTGTTTCTTACAGAAATTTTGGAAATCGGTTGACAAAAATTCAGTGCCTGAATCTGAAGAAATCTTAATTGGTTTACGCTTACTGTATTTGAATATTTGTTCAAATGCTTTAACAACAGCTTTTCCTGTCTTGTTTTTTATAGGAACGGCAAAAGCAAACCTTGAAAATGTATCAATTGCGGTCAGCAAATACTTCACTCCGCTATTTTCCTTTGAAATTTGATCCAAAACTACCAAGTCGGTCTGCCACTGATAATCAATACCCCTAGAAAGCACCTTTCGTCTAGGAAAGCGTTTAACAATTCGTCGATGTAACGTGTAAGGGTTTTGCTTATAAAGCCAATCTTGAACGTCGTGAAATGTGGCCCTTTTTCTTATTTTTTTTACGTAAGTGTACAAGTCGCGTGCAGTGCTAAAACTAGCTGGGTGCGAGGGATCATAGTATATTTGATTTAGAATTCTTTCTAACCTTGCAGGTGGTGCTTGACGTCTTACCATCGTTATTGTTTTTTGCAAAACAAGAGGCAAGCCAAGGAAAACAGCATTTTCTTCTTTTTACCTTAACCGAATTGTCTGGTAAATCATCAGGGATGATGCAACAATAAACCTGACACTGAAAATTTTCGACGTTTGTTGTTTGACCCATTTAGCACAGTTAACGAAAAAATACCGGCATAAACCCGACCCTATTCCTATCATTACCGCCTTCTTCGCGTTTCAAGGCCAGCCATTCTGTGAGGAGATCGTGTATCCGTTCGTCTAAGCTTTTCACAGCAGCTTTGCGAGGTCGCCCCCGCTGTTGCTTCTTGGGGGAGGGAGCATCGCCATTTTTAACTCCTTTCGGTTTGGCGGAGCGTTTCTTTCCTGGCACTACTATCATATTTCCGCTTTTATCTTTTGGCTGTTTATCTTCCTCTACATCTGTGGTTTCGCCAACAGCAGTGTTCTTATTTCGTTTTCTCTGTGGCTCTGACGCAAAGGAGTCTTCGCTAGAAACGTCGCTCAACTCCAGATCTTTACTGATAAGATCTACCATATTGGAAGTAACTTTGCTGTTCCGTTTGACCCGTTCTTTAACGTATTTTTTTGAACAAGAATTGCACCTCGTTTTGTTTTCCGAGAAATACTTAGCGTCAGGAAATGGTCTATGGCAGCGAACACACTCCCTAAAACATTTAGCTTTGCAACTAATACAATATTTTTTGTTTGGCACTAGGTCAGCGTACCTTCGGCACCAGATGCAAACTTTCCTGGTCTTGCTCCAACTGTCAGAACTTGCGTCGCTACCGCTATTAGAGTCCATCTCATCATAGGAGATTTACAAGCTTTGCTAGTCTCTACTTAAGCTTGTCTTCCTGCTTCGGAGCAAGACTGACACCCTGTTTGTGGCATCACAGGAAATTAATAAATTTCGTTAGTTCATACTCAAGCTCACCTAAGCTTGTCTTGTCAGTGATATGAACTGCCTGGTGGCTTTTTGCCAGCTGAAATGAGTGGATATAGTCTAAATAATTTCTTGCGAGTACTCTCAGGTGTTCCCGATCACAAGGCAGTTCACCGGGTCTGGCTCTATTTTGTATACGCTGTTCACACACGTGTAGAGGAGTATTAATATAGAACACCCTATCCGGTTTCCTAAGTTCTTGGCGGGAATATTCGTCTAATAAAAAATCATGGGCAAAGTCGGTAATGTGACCTGACTCGTATAAAGTGCGTACAAACACAATACCCGAGTCGGGAGAACGTTCTGAAATTATTATATTAGCATGTTTTGCTTTTTGAAACTCTTTTTGGTAATATTCTTTCACGGTTCTGGAAAAATATGCCTGAACAATAGCCGCATATTTTCCTGGATTTGCATAGAGGAGTTGGAGCGGATTATGCGTTTTATAAGACATAAATGATGATACCGGTTCTAGTATGTAATACATATTTCCTGATGAATTTAATTTCGATGATAACTGCCTTAACAAAGTAGTTTTCCCTGCAGCTACTACGCCCTCGACGGCAACATATAAGCTCATTTTTCTTCGTTATCAGTTCCTGTGTCAGAACCAGAATCGGAGGTATTCTCTGAAGAAGAGTCACGCGCATTAAGTTTTTGTAACTTATTTTGTTTTTCGCAAGAATGAATCAGAGTTTGTAATTGATCAACTTGTTTCAAAAACCTGACAAAATTTTTTTTCGACAAGCTAACTGATTTACCCTTATTTGAATCTGTTAAGTGAAGATAAACTTGACCGTTAAAAGCCGAGACGTCAACCCTATACCGCTTTCCAATTTTCATTCTCAGTCTTTTACCAGATTTCCTAGCACTTGCGCCTTGTTTTGAAGACTTGCCCATGGTATGGTACGGTTGTGTATCCAACACGGTTTACCCACACACCTACACGTTAGTGTCTTATTCACAGCAAAATATGAGGGTTGGCTGCCAGCTGCACCTCTGGGACGCTGTGCAGCCGCATTCACAGGAAGGTTTCCACAGGCAATATAATCTCTCTCCATTCATCATGTCAAGATGCCAATTTTCCTTTCCTTCCGTGACGCATTATCTTTTTCATCAAAAGCTCTTTTTCTCCTTATTCTATAATGACCATAGGCTAGCGTATTTATATTGTCGTCTAACAAATATCTTTTGTCATCAAAAGCACTTAAGGTCAATTTCTTTCTGTGGACGGTATATAAATGGTGATTTTTACTCTGAATGGCATGAAATTCGTGTTCCATCAACATCACAGTCTTCAAACAATTTATGTAGTTTTCATGGGATATTTGTTTCATAGTAGATTGTGGTACACCTTTGGCTTTTTTCGTTAGTTTATCATCAAAAGTTTTAAATGAGTACATCTTTGACTTCAAACCACAAAACTCGATTAGCGGAACACCGGCTGTTTCGTCTTTAAACAATCCCGGCTTCTTTCTATGGCGGTCATCATATAAAAAATGATCTTTAGGGTAGTTCGAAAAGTCGAAATATCTTTTCATTTCTGTGAGATCTCGATAGATATCGTGTGTTTTGATGTGGTACATAAGAGAATCCGTATCGGTATACAACAATTTTACGCGATTGCCATATTTGGGGTATATGCATTTGTAATGGAATTCGTACATTTTGAGCTTGCTTAACTCCAGTATGCACAATCCAACATAAATAGGTTTGTTTAAACAGACTTCAGAATGTTTCATTTGGACTCCTACTAAATTTTTGTTAATTATTTTGCTGGAATGAAACGTTGGTTTTGATGACAAGGTTTTAAATGTCGCTGGACTGTTCACCAGGCGCACATTTATTCTCTTTTTGACATTCTCTAAGGTTTTCCCGTAAGCACTATTCGACATGAGCTTAAAGAAATTAGATTCAAAATCATTCGTTGATTTCTGCCTCATGAGCATATTAAAATCTATATAAGGACGCATCCAAGGACTTTGATGAAACGCGAGTACTCTGTAGATAGTCTTGAGTCGGAGTCCTAATTCAAGATACAATTTCAAATTACGATAATGAACGACGTACTTCGTTTTATCGTGCAAGTTGGGAATTAATTTCAGAGAATTTGTGCTTAATTTCAATTTTAATTTGGCACATATTCGTTTTGCTGCTGGAGAAAGCATGTCAGTAGACACTCGTATTTTTTCTGGCGCCAAAGGATAGCAGTTATGCGCATCGTGCAGTGATGGTGGATATTCGAGATCTACTTCCAGAATATATCCTATTTTAGACTCATCGGGGACCTTAATTAAATTCAATTGTTCGATCTCTTTCTTCGACAGCCATCGGAAGTTCCCAACACCCAACGGCTGCTTCATGCAGTAGCTATACAAGGCAGTACAGTCGGTGTACAATATGTAACTATTTTCTTTTGACGGGTCATATTTTTCGCTGTAGGGATTATTGGCTTCACTATACCTAGTTGTCACAGAAGAAATACCCCCCTTTATTGCAGATTCCACCAAGTTGTATTGATCAATATCGCACAGAAGATCTAACTTTACTTTTGTCATTTTAAGACACGCATCCCAACTCAACTGTGGTGAACTAAAGTACTTTGACGGGTCTAATCCATAATACCGCATGCAGGTTTCCCTAAAGTTCTCAAAAATATCAGACAACAACAGTACATCAGATTTCAGGTAGACATCATGATAATCTCCCAAGGTTTTGCAATTAAAAGTACTCCAAACTGTTTTTGCGTGGGTGTAATCATCTTCGGAAATATGACTGTTTGTTAATTTATTGAAAAATTGTTCTTTCGGTGGTAGGGAATTTTCGTTTAACTTTTCAAAACAATCTAAATAATCGTAACAAAATATTCCCTTTTTCGTAATTAATTTCATTTGTTCCACATTTGGAAAATACTTTCTGGTTAGTCTGAAGGCATTTACTCCTTTATCCATAAGGTTTTTCGCCAGCTCCCCCAGACTGGCATCCATAAACTGGTAAGAGTCAATAAATAGGAAGTCTCCTATTTGTAATGCTAAGTATTTTTCAGAATTTTTCGGAATTACTTTGACCTGTTTTTCGCACAATCGCTCCATTTCACTAATCAGAAAGTGCAAATCGTAATTTGATGCATTATGAATCACTACAGGAATTTTTATGTTATTTAAACTGGCGTAGGTAAGATTGCATGCATTGCATGTTAAGCCACGGTAAATTCCCGTCAAATGACAATGATCCCTGCAGCCCGACTTTAAATGCTTCCCGCAAATGTAACATTTATATTCTAAAGCAAATTTATGTTTAGCTGCCGCGTCCCAGAGCATTGGTTTGTAACGCGTACACAAAGTTTTGAATATATAACGCTCCTGATCTCTCAAGCATTTATAAAACCGCTTAACGCAGTCTTTACCACGGTATAATATAAGCCCACTATTCAGCTCGTCTGCTACGCTGACTCTCAACATGCAAAAACTGGCAGGGTGATGAGATCTTTGGCTTAAAGTTTTTGTAGCCTGCCGAAATGGTCGTATCGACTTGGAATTGACAGCTTCGAAATCTGCATATATCACGAAAGGAGACATAATTTGCTTAGAATAATTTGAAAACATCAATTGTGTCCCTTTGACGGGAAGTTCATAGACCTGGCCTTGCGCGGAACATAGCTGACTATGTAACTGGAGTCTTTCCGAAGTGCGGAATGTACAAAGGCAGAAGCTACATATGTGAACTTTATTGCGTTTATTCTTTCGACCTTGGCGACATATCAAGGCCGATAAGTTCTTAATACAATAGAAATGACTTTTATAAAGCAGTAAATTAACATGAAATATCTTGTCTCTGTACTCTGTCACGTAATATGGGTACACTATTTTATCATAAGCAAACACATTAATTGAAATGTCATTCTGCATTTCAAAACGTCTTATACCACGCACATTCACGGGAAAAGTGATGCCTTTTAAATTTAGTTTGTCTAAATGCTTTGAATAGTGACGCCATCTGTGAGGATTATCCTTCACAGGAAATACCGCTGCCAGAACGGAACTAATGAAACATTTTTTATCTGTCGCGTTTACACTGACGCATGCCTTTTTATCAGCTATGTACTTGGGTAGAGACATTTCGCAGCAGCCGCCACTGAATAGAATAGTCTTATTCAATTTTAGTCTCAGCTCCAACATGCGAGTTAAAACCCACCCTGAACCTCTTTGAATAAATGAATCATACGACGCTATTATTTGTCGCATCAATGTCTTTATGCTCGCTGCCAGCCTTAACCGATTTCTGGAGAGGATGTGAACAATAGAAGTGGTAAACCATGGTTCAATTGTAATGAATTTTAGGTCCGGGTAGACCACCTTACCCAGTTTAACCAAGACACTAAGTTGACATTTTAAGGAGGGACACTTCAGCAACATATTCCGTACAGTTTTAAATATTGGCTTGAACGTATGACTCAAAAATAGGTCTAAATCGCGTCTAAGAGATTTCGGCGGCACATAGCAGTACTCAAGCACCGACTCTTTCAAAGCAGTCTTATATCCCCTCCAGCGCATGTCTACTGACGGAAATAACTCGAACACCAATTACACAACGTGTCACAAAAGTCGTATTTACAAACACATCCAAGCGCAGAAGACCTTCCCCGAGCTGGATACTCCAGTGTCACAGCAACATTCCCGTTCGTCTACACCATCAACTAACTCAGCACGACAAACATAAATAATTGAGCGATATAGCGTATGCAACTGACCTTTTTCCTAGTGCGAGGCAAGCCTGAATTGGGTACTTTCCACTGTGTTTTCAAGTTTCTTAGTTTCCATTCTGCAAATTAAAAAAGGCTGATTAACACACGGAAACACGAGACAAGCAACAATATCTGAATAAGACACAAATCGATATTACTTACCTTTCTATATCTTGTTAATTGATGCCCGTTATCATTTCTTGTACAACAACAAATGTAATTATGTTTATTCTTTTGGCTTGGTTTTCCTTCCTACAGGGGCTACTGTGCTTTTTGACAAAATACTGAGACAGTGTCTCGGACATAACAGACAATCAGTCGTCTGTTTAAAAAGTGAGTTATCCAGCTTTTGGAGCCACTCGTCCTGTTTTTCTACCCAGTCTATATGTTTTTGCAGCCAATCTATGTTCGCCAATAACATTTTATTTTGTTTGTGTAACCAGCCTACATGAGTCATCAATATTTTGTTGATTTGCCGCTTAATCTCAGCAGAATTGCAATCGGTTTCATGGACACGATGCGCTGAGTTATT
Organism: Hermodice carunculata; assembly: GCA_964020975.1. Lineage (NCBI taxonomy): Eukaryota > Metazoa > Annelida > Polychaeta > Eunicida > Amphinomidae > Hermodice > Hermodice carunculata. Next base: position 88,392,441 of record OZ026620.1, on the reverse strand, counting down.
TATAGCTTCTTTAGACGAAGACGGATCAGCGGCTTCAATTGAAGTGGGAACAGCCGCTGGCAAGGTTGCCGGCATGGACAAACATTGCGCCGGTTCTGGCGTGTTTTTTCGCGGCCTTTTGGCTGGTGCACTGTCCGACAGAAAAACGTCGTCATCTTCGCTAATGCTCTCGGTTGAAAGTCGTTTTCTTGGACTAGCCGGTACCAGATCTTTAACTGACCAATCAGCTAATTTCAGACTTTTTAAAATTAACATAACAGTTACCTCTGGGTTTTCGACGCCAAAATATATTGGCGATTTAGCATCGTACTGAATTCGTATCCCGACCTGCAAGTAGGCACTTAAGGTTGAGCAGACCGAGTTTAGCTGGTGTTCAGTAAAGCTGCCTTTGTTATATAATATCTTACGAAATTCTGAATTCATGAGTTTTAAGAATGTAGTTAAATTTACTTTTAGTAATTCTTGACATTTTGAAGATGCTTCAGTCTGTCCAATGATGTCCACTAATTGTCTTTTTCCTAATTTTGTTGTGAGCGCGTAATTTGTTCTATGTATGTAATTTTTTTCAAGCATTGAAACAAAACAATCTAATATTTTGGAAATCATTTTAGTTCTTTGATCAAATCCTCCCAAAAAGGAATATTTGCTATAGATGAAGTTATCACGGTGTATTTCCCACTAGGTATTATCTTGAGTAGCCCTCTAGTAGGTAGTTTTAATCTTATATATAAATATTGTGTATTGGTGACAGAAATATCAGTAAAAACTTTAACCAGATCATTACTAAACTGACATAATTCAAACTCCTTGAACTTTCTTAAAAATGTGCTACACACTTGTTTTAATAGCTCCCAACCGCGCTTGATACCAGCACCACTCAATTGTACGTTATTTATTCCATACACAACTTTCCAAACTTTTTCTTTCATGAACAATTCAACAACAACGGCTAGTCTTTGCAACAAAATGTGAATATCAAGCAAAGTTTTTTTAATTTCTTTAGTCAAATAAAAAACGAAATTACCACGTTTAGTGAGGCTAAACTTATTACCAAAATGGAAAAAATCTATCCGACCATTCAGCGAAGTAATGTATTTGTTCGCCAACGAATTTTGACCGGGTCCTGTGAACTTTGATATGTTCACATTGAAATTTTTTCCTTGACTATCAAGCAATCTCCCTCTAATTATCACCAAGTTGGTACTTAACATGAAACCTGCATTTAAATCTCAGAAAACATCCAGAAGATTATACATATTACATTTGCTTATTGAACGAGATTCAACGGATCCCCCAACCTGAAACAAAGACGGAAACCTAAAAGTAAGTGCCACAATACTGTTAAATCAGAACAAAATGATATGAAATTTACCAAGCCAATACAATGAAGTAATTCGGCAAATAATGTGTTAAAGTATACTCACACTATTCAGCCATAGCCGTTTGCACCACGCAATTCATTCGCTGGTCCATCAAATATCTGAAACAAAGTGGAATCGAATTTACATAACATGCTCACAAAAACAAAAAAAAAAAAAAAAACCTGCCATGCACACTCAGAGATAAATTAATTCAAAACTTTTACAACGTGCAAACTTACCAAGTTACTGCAACGACTGATGCAAGTCGACTGTGGATATTTCGGAGAGTTCGTTCTTCTTGTGTTGTCAACTGTTCAACAAATGAAGGCGCTTCGAAGTGCGCCGTCTTTTATAATGTATCTGGAACATTTCAAAATGAAAGTAAAGGGACGAAAAGTGGTTGTTGGGCTCCACAAGCAGTACATGATCCAATGAAATCACACTTACCTTACACCCCTCTGGCAAGTCCCACCAATAAGATGACGTATCCGGCTCTGCCAAATTTGGTAAGGAATGCAGAAGAGAAACGAAAAAAGACCCAAAATCTGCCAACTTCTCAAACCTTTCGTTTTCAATCCGCGCCCACATATATCTGAGCTAACTATTTCCAAGTAAATGATGAAAATTACCAATAATCCCTGGGTAATACGACTTATGAATTTGAACGTTAAATTTTCCTGAGACTAGCCGTTTCTTATGTACATACACACGATACAACTATAGCAAATGTTGGGATTGTACGCGCCTCTAACAAACTCCACCCAAGAAGATGTTGTATCCACCTCTAAAAATTTGCTAAGAAATTCAGAAAAGAAAAAATTAAAAATATAAAACAGTAAATGGCAGCTCCACAATGCTTCGTTTTCGATCCCCGTCTACATATATCTGCGCTAGCTATTTCCAAGTAAACGATTATGAATAAACGCTAGGTAATGCGAGTTGTGCATTTGAACTTCCAATTTTCCTGAGACTAGCCGTTTCTTACATACACATGAGAAAATTGTCGCAAAAGTTGGGAATTGTACGTGGTGAAAACTGGTAAGGAACTTAGGGCGGAGTCAGCGTTGTTAATCGAGGGGACGACATAACTGACTCGTCCCCGCTATAGTTCCCCAAGACCCCTCGACACATCCACCACGACGTTCGTGTGCCTTCTTACATTCACAACAGCTACTGATATAACGCCACAGTAAAGCATTTTTTTTTTTTGGTAAAACCGATTTTTAAAAAAATCTACATACCGTGCGACCCGTAAAAACAATAAATGTTAAACAGAATAAGTGAAAAACAAACAAGCTTGTATGATAATTATCGTGGAAATTACCTGAAAAAAATCATTGACCTGACAATTTAATATTGTTACCGCAGTTATATTTCATGTATTCTGTTGTCAATACTGTATCTATCTCTGCATGTTATATATATATCCAAAAGACAAAAATGCAAATATGTGTTAAACCAAGGTGACAATGTACTAGATGCCAAATTTTGTGGTGGTCCAGAAATAGTCTTGAAGTCGCTAAATGCAAGTAAGAAACAGGATCAAGGTGGAGAAAAATTCAGCCTTATTTTGATTGCGACTTTCAAGACCAAGGACTTGCCAATTTAGGAAGCAACCATGAGCACACACTATAAAAAGCACTACGGCGACTCGTGAAGTCGCTAAATGTAATGCGTATGCAGGTGGAGGTAAGAAATGTGATCAAGGTAAAGTTCAACCTTATTTTTATTGCGACTGACAACACCAGGAACTTGTACCGTACGAAGCACCAAGGAGATACATTTTTGGCAAGGTGATATGAGGACAGAGCGTGTTAAATATAGTCTTCCACATCAGTTTTGCCTGCAAAGCTAAAGCAGACTGGCCAAAAGTCATTTGTATACATATATATATATATATATATATATATATATATATATATATATGTCAATCCGCAAGACGTGCTTTATGTCTCAATCGGATCGTGCATTTTACATTATTTTTGTATCTTTTATTTAAACGTTATCATCGTGAAACGACGGGTATGAACTTTGCATGATACGGGAGAGAATGTATACATATATATGTATATATATATATATATATATATATGTCAATCCGCAAGACATGCTTTATGTCTCAATAGGATTGAGCATTTTACATCATTTTTACCTCAGCTGACTTGTCAGTCAGCTGAGGTTTTTTGAGGGTCCGTCGTCCGTCGTCCGTCCGTCCGTCCGTCGTCCGTCCGTCCGTCCGTCCGTCGTCCGTCCGTCCGTCGTCCACAATTCACATTTTCGACTTCTTCTCAAAAACCATCAGCCAGATTCACTTTAAACTTAGTGGAGATGTGCCTTGGGTGGGTCTCTACCAAGTTTGTTCAATTGGTCACGGTCCAGTGATTTTTTGATTTTTAATGAATTTTTTTGTTCTTTTTTGGGTAAATCTTAAAAAATCTTCTTCTCCGAAACCGCTTACCCAATTGCTTTGATATCACACAGGAACACTCCCTGGGACTCCTAGTTCTTAATTTGTTCACCAGGTGGCGCTGCGATTTTTTCCTAATTCTTTATGAATTTTTGTGTGTTATAGCTATTTTCGACTTCTTCTCCAGAACCGTCACTCAGATTAAGCTGAAACATGGTGGATATGTTCCTTGTAGAAGGGTCAAACAAAGTTGTACACTATGTGAGAATGCTGCAGATTCCTGATTTTTAACGATTTTTTCCATTCGGGTACTTATCGGTCAATGCAGCTTTCCTATTGATTACTATGGAAGTCAATGGGCATTCTAATGCTAATTCACATTTTCGACTTCTTCTCCAAAACCGTCATCCAGATTGACTTCAAACTTGGTGGGGATACACCTTGAGTGGATCTCTACCAAGTTGTTCAAATGGTCACGCTCCATTGATTTTTATATTTTTTTTTTAATGCACCTTTACTATTGATTACCATGTAAGTCAATGGGCATTCTAATGCTAATTTACATTTTCGACTTCTTCTCCAAACCCATATCCAGATTTGCTTTAAACTTGGTGGCAATGTACCTTGGGTGGGTGTCTACCAGGTTTGTTCCAATGGTCATGTTCCAATGAATTTGGATTTTTTTATGATTTTTTTTCAAAAATCTCTAAAAAAGTTTTAATAGGAAAGTTTAACATGGGAATTTCTTGTAATGGTCATAACTTTAATAATATTGACCAGATTTACTTCAAACTTGGTGGGGATGTGCCTTGGGTGGATATCTATCAAGTGTGTTCAAATGGTCATGCTCTATTGATTTTTGGATTTTTTATGAATTTGTTTGTTCTTTTTTGGGGAAAACCTTCAAAATTCTTCTCCTCTGAAACCGCTCACCCAATTGCTTTGATATCGTTCACAGACACTCCCGGGGACACCTAGTTCCCAATTTGTTCACCAGGTGGCGCTGCAATTTTTTTCATGAATTTTTTATATGGTTTTGCTTTTTTTCACTTGTTTTCAGAACTGTCCCTCAGATTAAGCTGAAATGTGATGGATATGTTGTTGTGGAAGGGTCAAACAGTTGTTTAGTAGGTGGCACTGCTTTGGATTCCTGATTTTTAAGGATTTTCAATTACGGTTCTTACCAGTCAGTGGAGCTTTCCTATTAATTACTATGTAAGTCAATGGGCATTCTAATGCTAATTCACAGGACAACTGACACGAAATTTACTGTTTATTTGATAACTTGAGATCTGTTTTGAGTTAGCTACACATGTTAATTATTCTGTATGAAGGTCATGCTGAGACAGTACATGAATGACCTTGACCTCGTTTGTGGGGTCACAGTGCAACATACATGAATTTTACTCTTCATTATAACTTGAGAACTACTTGAACTTTGATGTTGTACATGTAAGTGTTCTTCTATAAAGGTCAGACTTACTCAGAACATGGTGTCCTTGATCCTTTCCCAAGTTCATAGAGCTGCAAGTGTGATGAATGTCAAGATCAGCTGAGGCACGGGCTGTTCACACAGCCCTCTTGTTGTTATCTTTTATTTAAACGTGATCGTCGTGAAAAGACGGGTATGAACTTTGCATGATACGGGAGAGAATGTATACATATATATATATGTCAATCCGCAAGACATGCTTTTTGTCTCAATCGGATTGTGCATTTAGCATTGAATTTGAACAATTAAATGCACATTGTTTATTGCCGATCATCAGTTTCCTATCGCGTCGCGATCAACTCTGCTTGACACTATGCAGTATAAATTTTAGTCTACCAGGTGTTACCTCAATGGATTTTTTCTGTGTTAAACCTAGCTGACAATGTACTGGATACCAAAATTTTGTGGTGGTCCAGAAATAGTCTTGAAGTCGCTAAATGCAAGTAAGAAACATGATCAAGGTGGAGAAAAATTCAACCTTATTTTTATTGCGACTTACAAGACCAGGAACTTGCCAATTGAAGCAACCACATAAAAAGCACTTAGGCGACCCGTGAAGTCGCTAAATGTAATGCGTATACAAGTGGAGGTAATAAATATGATCAAGGTGAAGTTCAACCCTATTTTCATTGCGACTGACAAGACCAGGAACTTGTACCGTACGAAGCACCAAGGAGATACACTTTTGGCAAGGTGATATGAGGACAGAGCGTGTTAAATATAGTCTTCCACATTTTTTGGCAAGGTGATATGAGGACAGAGCGTGTTAAATAAAGTCTTCCACATCAGTTTTGCCTGCAAAGCTAAAGCAGGTTGTCTACCTGCCATTAATATTGTGAACATTAAGGGAATTGTCGTTATTCCAGACCTTTAAATTGAAGTATACAACTGTTTTTATTGTTAAAATTGTGGTCAATAATTTTATTTGTGTCACACCGGTGGACTCATCTTAAATATGTGACAAGCAGCTTCTGATGTTAACGTTCATGTTTAGATCATGAATTCAAAAGTGAACTTTTCACAAGTGTTTTATAGTGAGGAATCTTGCGTTTTACTGTATACAATATTTATTGAAAATAATCTTTATTCACAAGAGTTACAATAACCGGTCCTCCATGTGTCTACACATCCCCAAGGACACATAATAGCAGAACAGTACAAAATATTACTGATTCTCCCTGCTTTTTGCTATATATATATATATAACCAATTTTTATTATATGAAAATACCGGGGGATCCGGACTTGAGTGTTGGGTCGCCACACGCGTGAAAGCAGGCGGGCTGAGGCACTTCAAGACACGCTCGAGGAAGGTCATACATAATTCCCTGATAACTGGTGGCGATACTTTCATAAATTCATCAGTTAAGGGAACTTATTTTGGGCCCCACGAGATTAACCACTCGACTACATAAAACCCTTAGCAGGTACTTGGATGACAACCTACGGCAACTGATGGGAGGACGCCCCGAGGTTTTAAAGTTTTTTTGCGGTCTCCATCCCCGTGTTCCAGTACCCCCAAGTGTATACTGGGATGACAACCTACGGCAACTGATGTGAGGACGCCCCGAGGTTTTAAAGGCTTTTTGCGGTCTTCATCCCCCGTGTTCCAGTACCCCCAAGTACATATACTACTCACGGTATCTATGATAAGATGCTCTTCATGAATAAAAATTAAAAAATGATTCAAGCGTACTGTGTGAGATAAGCTCAAAACCTGTACGTTGGTGGGCTATGTCATGCTTGCTATCTGTTTCTCTATGCAAATGAATGAGATACGTGAACAAGAAAAAGAAAAGAGCATTTAACTTATTCTATTCAGTCTTTTTATTCACCTGAAAGTATTTCTTATCAAGTATTATTGATGGAGTATATTGTGCGCAGCTGCTCCAGTGTTGTGTACTCACAAAACACCACAGCTGTGTTCAGTCATGATAAAACTTGATTATCTGTAGTGATTGGAATTTTGTGGATAACTGAATATTACTGGAACTGCGCAAGATTTCAGGCTACATTATGATTATTTCTTCCAGTCAGGGTTTTAGAATACTGAGTATACATGTATTTGTATACTGTTTGTATAATTTGTAATCAGGAAGTGATTCATCTTTTAAAAAAAAGCGTAATATTTCATCACATTTTTTTCCACATCGATTTTTCTTCCATCAAAAGTCAGCTCCTAAATTAGACTGTTTCTCAATATATAAGCGTAGATTTTAAGTAGGCAATTTAGGAGCATAAAAAGTACAGGATTTCTTTCCACTGGAGGGAAAATACTGATCAATTTAATGTTATGGAGCCATACACACACTCAAGCTTTATCTGAGGTACATGGATTTCACCATTGCATTACATGTGATGTCAACTGTTTTATGAAGAAATGAGAATTTGGTAGATATGTTCAAATGTTTACATTCCTAGAACTATTCCGTACAGTAACTCCTCCGAAGGTCATCCTTAACCTTGAGTATCGTAGATGAAAGTACCAGAAAACCGAATTGCATTGTTGACAATACGAGATCAGCGTGCCATGGGGGTATTGATTAATACATGAAACCTCGTTATAACAACACTGGGCTATCCAACATATTCATTATAATGACACAAGTTTTGAGTGGCAAAAGTTCATTTTCTTTGTTTTTTGATTCATTTATCTGACATATTCTGTTGTCTGACACATTTATAAGGGAACAGATGGTGTCATTATAATGAGTTTTCAGTGCATTATGGCAGCAGAATACACATGTAGTGGTCATGGCTTATCGCATTGTCTGAAAACAGCTGGGGAATCAACATGGTTCTGCTATCAACGCTCTTGGTAACCACTGTGTACATCATGTGTCCTGTTATGGAGTGCACCATGGTTCGTAAAAACCTTTTCTCTTCAAATCACGTGGTTTTACTGAATTACCAGTGTATATTGTGCACACAGCTTATCAGAATTTTGGGTTTGCTTCTGGTGTCCAGCCAAATGCTCATAATGACTGCTTTTAAGCTCTCAGTCCTTGGTAAATAGAAGCCCTTTGGTGGACAGGATGATCTGAAAAATTAAAGTGGACAATAATCAATGGTAAAAAAAGAAAATGTATCGAACGTGATATAAAATTATTGTTACATGATGTATAGGTTCCAGATATGAAGAAGAGGAATAAAAAAAGCTCTGGTTTTGAGTCATATGTGATGAGAGAGCTTGGAACTTATTTCACATTAATAGCAGATTAACATTTGGCTTGGCAGGTGTAATGTACCAGTCCGTCAGCATTTGTGTGGCTGTCTGGAAGCATGGCACTGGTGAAGAGACTTTACCTCAAAATGTTTGCGTGAGTCTGTGACCAAAAGTGCCGGCTATGATGAGCACTTGAGGCAGGAAGCGCAGAACTGTGTTTGTGTATGAAGAGTGTCAAAGAGGGGGGAAGAGGGGTGGAACCATGCCATGCTGGTACGACGCCATACAGAGCAGGTCCTGGGCAAAAAGCTCACAACTAATACAACTTTTAAAGGCCACAGTTCTTGAGAACTGACATACATTATACATTAATGCCTCTTTTGAGAGACCACCTGCCTTGCAAGACCACATTTGTCAGGTCTGGTGTCAGCCTTTCAACTGTTGGTTGGCTTGTATTGACAGACCACCTACTTTATGTGACCACTTTTGGATCTGCCCAAGGATTGTCTCTCAAAGGAGGGTCTACTGTATATATATATATATATATTGAGCTGAGCCTTGGGACTCAAGTTACAGTACTTTGTCCAATATCTGCGTGCCAGATTGGTAATGGTCATTGCTTTGCTGTTTGGCTTCAGTTGGTTTCAACGCTGGATTCCAGATCTTTGGGTATAATGAAACTCATGTATGTCTGTTAGTGTGATGTTTGTGTTGTTAGTATTATAAATTGGACCGGTTTTAGCTCTGCTGACCATAGGTAGTAGAGCTTATGCAGTCACTTATGTCTGTCCATCGGTCTGTCCCTAAATAATAGGTTGTCAATATGTTAACATCTACAATTTTGATGTTAGCCCCTGGAAATTTTTTCGACATATTCTATGAGTGAAAGTCTAGGTTCCTGTTATTATTGGTGGCGCCACCTTGTGGATTACATGTACATACAGAGGCCAAAAAGTGAAAAAAAAAACAAAAAAACGAAAATGCTGTGGTGTGTTTGATTTTCAGTGGATCAATTAGAAATTTGGTGGAGGCTATTATGTTAATCCTGATCAAAACTAGTGATGCCAGCTGTAGTTGAATGGGAAATATGACATTATTTGGTGAAACTTACAAAATTCATTAACTTGAGACATTACAAGGCTAATTTCATTGTTGTGATGATAAATAGAGACAGAACTGCAAAATTTATGCCAATTATGCATTGAGGTAGTGGTTACATTATGTGAAATTTTGGATGACCTTGACCCATTGTTCAAGGTCATTAAGCATTTGGTAAAGGACATGTAATTCAACATGTTGAGAAAGAATGAAGCAAATGATACCAAATGTACCACAAATGTGTATCTTGTGGATATTTGATGTTGCATCACGTGGATGACCTTGACTTATTTCTTAGGGTCATGGATGGAATGCATTTCATGAAATGATTTTTTTGGCGATAGTCATTCGATTATATATCAGCAGAGCATTAGGACCGTCGGCCTCTTGTTTTTGTAAATGACGAGATATATTTTGGTGTGTTACCAAAAGTAAGCACATAAAGTACTACATGTACTCCAACTTCACGACACAAACACATAATAACTCAGCACCTTTTGGCATGTCCAACTTAGAAAACAAAAGAACATTTTTTGCAGCTATGAAGGTGGAAGTGGTCATTTATGTTTATGCTGTAGTAGATAATATTTACGTTCTGTGATTGGTTTAAAAATTAGTGGCACAGCAGTGGGGACAAGGATGGCTCCCTCGTATGTCAACCTATTCATAGCAGAGTCTGGGAGAAGAATTTCTTTCCAAACATGCCTTCAAATTAACAGTATGGTACAGATTTATAAATGACATCTGCATATGGGCATCTGGAGAAGAAAGTCGGCTGGAATTTGTAGATTACTTCAACCGCAGCCTCCCCACCATCAAATTCTCGTGCCCTACAATGACAAAAGTATCAACTTTCTTGACACACAAGTCATTGTAGATGAACATGATGAATCTAGAAAACTACCCCAATTTGTACACAAAGCTAACGGACACACACATATACCTCCATTTCCACTTAGCACATCTGAAACATTGCAAAACAGCTGGACCTTTTGGCCAACTTTTTAGGGTAAAAAGGACCAGCTGATTTAGAAGAAAATGCCAACAAAATCTTAAAGTGTAGTATTTAGTCAGACATATTGAATTGACACTATTAAAGCTGGGAGTGACATATCAGTATGTCTGATTAAATTAGTGCATGTCCAACTAATTTATGTTAACCTGGCAAGATACTAAGTTATACTTGTCATTATTCACCTCCTATCCTACTAAATGAAAATGAAAAATTGTATTCAATCAAAGTCAATTTGTTTACAATCCCTACTGGGTAAATAACAAACAACTGAGCCCTTCACTCAACTCTATCCATTCCAATGCTTCAGGATACATTGGCAAGGGTCAGGACAGAGCCCCCATGTTACAGTACAGTAGTCCCTCCTTTGAGAGACCTCTCCTAGTGCCACCCAAAAGGCGGTCACATAAAGTAGGTGGTCCCTCAAAGGAGGTATAAATCACATGAAAAGTACTACAGAGAGACCTGACAATTGTGGTCTCTCAAAGGAGGTGGTCTCCCAAAGGAGTGGTCTTTCAAAGCAGGACTACTGTATCAACAGTCTTCTCAAAACGCAAACAGGAACGAGGACAAATTGTTCCTGATTACGAGGTACAACCCTGCCTTACCTCCCCTCAAGGACATTGTATCCAACTATTGGGGCACTATTCAGGCCTCAAAATTTTCCCAAACTCTGGGAAACAAGAGTTGTATGGGGATTCAGACATGCTGATAACCTCAAGGATAAGTTAGTTTGATCTGGAATTAACTATCTCCAACATAATTGCAATTTGCAGCAATTACCGGACTGACAGAACAGAACCCCTGCGACAAAATCAACTGCAGGTATTGCGAAAGAATGGATACTACAGGGACCTCCGAAAGCACATCCACGTGTCGTTCATATAGAACACCTGTAGGGGGCTCTTGTAAACACAATAACATCGTGTACCTACTAATATGTGACATTTGCCACAAACAATATGTGGGCCCAACATGCTCTCCACTGCTGAACGGACTCCGAGAACACTTCTATTACATCAACAAGTGGGATATGAATGAACCACAAGGTAGACATTTTGCCAGTCCGGATCACCATGGCATGGGTCTGACAATCCAAATCCTGGAGCACATCCCAACTCCGCCTGAGCTGAAAAAACCTGAATCACTCAGAATCAAAAAAAGGAGCATTTTTGGATCCACAGATTGTGCACAATGGAACCTTTGGGTTTGAATGTCAGGGGTAAATAAGTTCACTTGACGAGTCTTATGCTAACTTTTCAATTCCCGAGCCTGTTTCCCATGACATGGTTTGTTACACAGACAACAGAATGTATATTCTGTTTTTTAATGGATCGCACCTTTTCCAGTGGATATAACATTATTTCTCTTGGATTTGCAGGGCACAATTATACGGGTGATCTCCCCCATACACATTCACAGCAAATGATGATTTACACAGTCCATAACACATGCATTATGGACAACATCCAGTAAGAGCTCCATCTTACTCAAGCCAGAGGCAAACCTAAGCTGCCTGTGGTTACAAGCCTTGATACTCCCTGGCCACGTGACGTTACATGTATACCTGGCTAGACTCGTGTACCTTGGTTCACACTCCTACGTACGAAGTAGACAGTTATTGACTCAAAATTTTATTGAGCGTCTTAACCCTACATAAGTAAAGTTACTAGGACCGACAGTTAGGTATGGTATATAAAGAATGGACGGCATCCATTAAATTCAGTCTCTGATGAGCTAGGTGCAGGGTGAAACTGGTGAGACTATCGCTATTTATTCGTGGAAAACAAACCGGCACATTTGCCTCCACGGCATTCGCCTGGTTTTACATTGGTTTAAAAATAAGCGATAATTCTTTGTATCGCATCTGTAGTAGCCTGCCTAATTGCAGGACAGGTATAGGTTTCTGTCTACCTGTTTTGCGATTAGGCTCATGAATATTGGGACCATCAAGGGGACAGATAAATCAGCCTCGTTTTTGATCTACTGTGATCGTCTGCTCAGTGCACCAGCATTTCAAATGATTGATACAGTGGTCCCTGTCTTGAGAGACCACCGCAAGGGAGGGTCAAAATGTGGTCTCTCAAAACAGGTGGTCTTTCATTAGAGGTACAATAACATGGCAAAGATAGCACAATGTTCTCAGAGAGTGGTCTTAAAAGGATATTCGGTCTCTCATTAGAGGGGTCTCTCAAGACAGGTACCACTGTAATATCCTTTCTAAATTCTACTTGGTCAATGCGTGCAAGAAAATTGTAGCCAAGTTTACGTGTTGTTGTCTTATTTAGTGTTACGTTTTTCATATGCAAAATTCAGTACATGTTATCTAATGTAGGATAAAATCGCCACTACCTGTCTGTTCAGAGGATACAAGAAAATATCCACATGAAAAGATGTGTACATTGTATCCCATTCATCCTGTGGCTTCATGGGATACAAATCTTTTCAGGTGGACACTTTCTTGTATCCTGTGAACAGACAGATAGTAACTCATATTATTAGGCCATCCAATATCAGATACCATGTGACAGTAGCCAGCGGTGGGGCCACATGTACAGTGGAACCTGTCTTGAAAAACCCTCTTGGGGATGACCAAATTGTGGTCTTTCAAGATGGGTGATCTTTCGTACAAGGTGTAGATAACATGAGAAGTACTGAGCACAGTATCCTGAATGGATGGTCTTTCATCGGAGTGGTCTCTCAAGACAGGGACCACTGTACCATAAGGTGACATGTATAGCATGGCATGTTTAAAATGAATGGCTCAGTGTGCACTCTGTGTTTGCAGGCAGTTGTTCTGGAAGGAAAGTACTGGAAGAGACGACTAGAGTCGGTGACGGCGGAATACAAGCGATGGCGGCTCTTTTATCGGGAGTTCTGTCGTGGCCGTTCTTGCGACAAAGAAATGGAGGAGGTGAGTTTGAGCTCTCGTATAACTAGTCCAGAAGTAATTGTTCCACGCAGAGTATTCACAGTGGATTCCAAATTAATGCACTTGTAAAAGTCAAAGGACATATGTCATGGTGTTATGTGCAAACTAATAACCAAGTTAATGTAATCATAAAGTCTTAATCATGGCAAATTGGTGTTGGTTTGTTCTGTGGAGGTATTTATGGGCAGAAAGATCATAGATTTGACAGAAATAATTGATGGTTTGTCTGAAGATTCCCATATGTGGAATCCAAATCATGCATTGTTTGGGTGGGGCAATAATACTGAATCTGTAATAATTTCACGGTATTAGAATTAAACCAAAAAAACAACAACAAAAAAGAGAAATTGAAATTAAAAGGGTATACACATAAATTGAGATTTGAAATTAGAGCATTAAATCACTTACAACATGTGAAAGGTATTAAAATATTTCCCACTGTGGTGACGTGTCATCAGGTGATGGCGTTTGCGGACCAGGAGCTGCTGGAGAAAGTTGCCCAACAGGAGGCCATCCGCTGGGGGCCCGATCCCCCGTCCACCTGGACACAGATGATGCAGGATGACGACCTGGGCATCATGGACTTCTCTGACACTCTCTTCACTCTCAACCAGCCATTCATGTTTCCCAACCCTAGGGAGATGTGTAAGTTATCACCTGGTGTGACTTTCAAGCAGCCATTTTGCCTTCGTAAGCCCAGAGATGCCTGGATCATTCACAATGTTGTACTGAATGTGTAATTTCCTGCTGTACATCATTATGCATCCCCTGTGTGGGGGGATGCATATAGTGTTTAGTCATGTCCTCCACTGTCTCCACCACCGTCTCTGCCGCATACCTTGTTAAGGGTCCGCCACATGGGTGGAGACCCTTTATGTTTTCGGGTTGTCTATCCGTATGTCAGTCCATCCGGATGTGCACATTCTCGTTCCTGCGATATCTACAGAATGCCTCCATGTATTTTGCTCCAATTTGGCAATATGCTTATCTTACCTGGAAAGATGAACTGGTAAGATTTTGGTGTCACCATGACCTAATTTGAGCAAATGGCAGCTTAATTACTTGTTCCTTAGGGCTCGTTACTACGATATCTCCAGAATGCTTCCATGTATTTTGGTCACATTTTGCAGTATAATTATCATACATGACAAGATGAACTGATAAGATTTTGGTGTCATCATAACCTAATTTGAGCAAATACGAGCTTAATTATAAGGTGGTTCGGGCTCGTTACCATGATATCTCCTTTCAGTCAATGCTTTGCGTTGAAGGTATCTCTGGTTTTCTTATAGTTCTGTCCCCTCTTGACCTATTGCCGCCTAATTTGGTACAGATAATGTATGGGTCTGGGAAATTTTTCCCATATAATAACATATAACTTTGGGTTCATAGATCAAGGTCAAATCCTTGTTGTATTTTTCAGCTGACTCGGCATTTTTCACATATTGGCTTATACCTTCATAATGGTGCATCGTAGGCCCAAGGTTACCATCAAACATTAATAGGAAAGTACCTGTGGGCTTTCAATTTGTATGGTTTATTTTAAACCTGAGTGACCTTGAAAGGTCAAACTGCAAGCAATCATGTTGATTACTATGAAAGTCACTGGGGATTGCAATGCTAATGAAGTCATTCACATTTTGAACTTCTTGTCCAAAACAATTGACCAGATTCACTTCAAACCTCGTGGGGATGTACATTGGGTTGGTGTCTACTAACTATTTTCAAATGGTCATGCTGCATGACTTTTTTTATTTTTATTTTTTTTTTAATTAATTTTTTCATTCTTGTTGATTACAATGTAAGTCAGTGGGGTCTCTAATGGTAGTGCACATTTTGACTTCCTTAAAACTGAAAACCAGATTCACTTAAAACTTTTGGTACAGATACTCTATTGATTTTTGAAACTTTTTTCATATGATTGTGGATGACCTTCAGGTCATAGGTCAAGGTCACAATGCCTTTCAAAATACAAAGGTTTCCCTGCCACATCTTCAAATGGGTATGATTGAAGTCCATCAAACTTGCTTATTATTTACCCAGGTGAGACATCCCTTAAACTTGCTCAGAGGTGACCTTGAGATCAAAGGTCAAGGTCAAGCTTTCTGCAGAAGAAAGGTGGCCCTGTAAGAGGGGTGGCCTCTGGTGAGAGGCGCCTGCTCGGGGGATGCATAATGTTTTTCGCTCTGAAAACTCGCTTCTAGTTGCCAAGTTGTTTTCGCACTTTCAGATTTATACATTATGATGTGCTGCACACTTACTATGAGACAACCATTTAAACCTTTCGTGGGCCAAGAGAGATGCATAAATGATATATATGTTTGGAAATCACCATTCAGTTGCCTTAATCCTGTATGTGCACTGTATATACATAATGGAAGTGTAAAATCTCATTTATATCATCCTTCAGCTTGTTAATCCTCATTGCATGTCTGTAATTATTTGCCACAGTTAGTTTCAAACAGTGTTGTGTGCTGTCTGAATGTTAAGAAGGTGTGTTATGCAGAACTAAGTTTTACGTTAACCTTGCAAAGATGTGTGACGTGTGCAGATCTAACCTGGTAAATTCTGGAGGATGTTTTTTTAACGATATTACGTTTACTGTGTGTTCAGCCCAGCTTGGTATAGCAGACATCATCCAGCCCGGTCTGATTCAGCTGCAACCCAATCTGGATGAGTTCATGGACACAGAGTCATTACAAGGTGTGCAATGTTTCTGGTTGCTCGATCATGTTCGTCATTCCTTTTGTCACAATGTCCACACTGCGCATTGTATATATGATGTGCCACCATGTTCAGCCCTTGTGTAGCTCGCCAGTTTGGTTTGTGCATCACGTGATTATGTGGGTACACGCAAATGAAGTCAACATGGCAAGCTCGCCAATAAAACGTGTGTGTTGATAATTTGTTTTGAACTTTTTTGATAATTAAGTCATTAAAAAAAAAAAAAAAAAAAAAACTCACCAATGCAATCAAAACAGAAAAATCCAAATAATGTTTGTTACATTTGAACTAGAAAATATTGGACACAAGTCAGAAGACATATAATCCCCATGTCAGTTACATGTGAGTAGCCACTTTTGTTTCCATATCTGGCATGTAAAGTATTACTCATTGACTGTGGTCTTTGATATAGACTGGAGGTTTGTAAATTATTGTCATATCAACTATCGCCTTGCACAATGTGGAATAATTCTTGTGATGTTTTAGTGAAAACCAAGCAGGCTGGGGCATTGTGTCCTGGTAGGCTGTTACAACCGAGCAGTGTTATCCTGCGGACCTGTACAGTAAAATGCCATCTGAGATTAATATGACCTGGCTACTTGCATGTATTACAGGATATTTTACACTAATATTCCTTATGCTCTGTGACCCATATTTAATATTTAATACTACCGTGGTCCCTGTCTTGAGAGACGACCCCTGGGGGAGGTCAAGATGTGGTTTCAAAACTGGTGGTCTTTCATTAGAGGTATAATAATATGGAAAAGATAGGACAGTGTTCTTAAAAAGATATGCAGTCTCTCATTAGAGGGGTCTCTCAAGACAGGTACCACTGTATGTGACTGAACAAAATTTACATAATTATGAGATTAAAAATGGCATGACCCTACAATATATAAATGAGTACCACTTGATTTGCGACAACTTAAACTATGTGCAGCGATTGCATGTGGGAAACATGACCTTTCTCAAAGTAGAAGAGATGAGATCGTGTGTTAGACACGTTAAGGGACCTTTGATCGAATACTTATGTGTAGAGGGTTTCAAATTGAAGTGGTAAACCAAACGTTTATAAAACTATTGTGTCTGGAATTGTTTTAGAGATTGCCAGCTTGACGTGGGATTTCACTCTGTTGTCACACAATTTATTATTTGTAGATTTCCTGTCCATGAATAGGAGTCTGGGTGGATCAAGCAATGCCCCCAGTTTTTCAGGGAGTTCCGTGGCACAGGAGGCAGCACCACCTCAACCTGCCACCCCTATGCAGGTAAGTGGATGGACCCTGTACCTAAAGCTTTATGGTCTGACAGATGCAAGTCCTTTGAGTAGCAGTTGAATAGAGCACATTATGCTCAAAACATTGTGGGCCGGTTTGCATTTTGCAGCCATTCTCTTGACACTGTAAATTTTCGTCAGGGATAATGAATACTACCTTGAATTATTTCCTGTGTTGAGAGTTGTGACAAAAAAATTTGATATTTCGTTTCTCTGGCATTTTTGAATTAATTTTGATGAGGGAGGGAGGCTTCTTTTTTTGAACATTTATATAGCCCTGTTCACAATGTTGGTAGTTTTTCACTTCACAAAATCAGTATCACTGGGGAAGTTGAGCAGCATTAATAAAGTTTGATCAGAAAATGTGTTCCCCCCCCCCCCCACACACACACAAAATGACATGGGTAAATGATCCTGACAAACTAAGCATTGAATCTTTTGACCTTAGATAGTGAATATTATATATGTGTGAGATTTTATGAATATATGCCTTCCTATATTGTATTGCCCTGGTCAAAGTACTGTAAATTACTTTAATTTTGCTGTAGTCTTATTTTGCTGATAGCTCAAAATTGTGAAAATAAAAACACAGTGAAATAGTTCTTAAACATTGTTTGAATAGCAACTACATATATGTCCAAAACAGTGAAATCAAAACTACTTTGAAATGTCAAAAATACAAAAACCGTGAAAATTTATACATGCAAAAATAAAGCTATTTGCAGTACATGTAGCCTGATGCACTGACATGCTTCAGGAGCTGTACAACAGTAAGTGAGGCAGCTCCCACAAACAAACAAAAAAAAAAAAAAAGAAAGTACAAGCTCCCACTAGTATTGCCTTTGTCATTTTGATTATATTGTCCTGTTACTGACTAGCTTAGAAGTTAAATTGTCACTGTCTGTATACTACTGCAAAAACTTTTGGGACAGATGGTTTCCATTTCTCTGAAGGCCGAAAAAAATGTAAGGGGTACTAATTAGGACAGGCCACCTAACAGGATGAATATGGTATCTTGCTTCTTGGTTTGAGTATTGTTATCCTTCAAAGTATTTTTTTGCTGTCATAGTCGGAGTAGTAGAAGCAGATTGAGTCAGAATATTGTACTTTGTGTTCATTTTGTAGACTGACGTGCTGAGTTCAACGGGGCCCACCACCACACCCCAACCGGAAACTGTTTCTATGGATACACTTAGCGTACTGCTGCAGCAATCTACCCCCCAGGCCAACATACCCACCCTGCAGGGGCTCACAAGTAGTGGCCAGTGCCTTGGTGCAAACACACAGGTACTCGGGGGTAATACCCAAGGGGTGGCAGTGAGTGTGAGCGACTCCCTACCCCAGTCAGACATGGTGAGCGGTGCCAAACTGCAGGTGACAAACAATTCGCCGATGTTGTCTAGTATTGTGTTGGGCACACAGGTGCCCCCACAGACCACGTCGACCACTGTCTTAAGATCCCCCCTCCTCTCGGAGCAACTTGGGGTCACTGCAACTACGAACCCGACATCCGTTCTCGGAGGACATTTTAACACAGTGACCACACAGCCTCAGATGCTAACTACAGCACTGCAGTCACAAGTCTTGGCAAGGCAACTCGGACAGACAGTTTCCCCACTAGGGGGCACTGTGACCACATCGGGCTTGCCCCAGACTGTTACAATACTGCAAAATAACACAGCCATACAGGGCATTCTGGCAACTTTTAACCACAATCAAAATACCAGTAACTTGTTACAGACTGTTACCACTAGTGCTGTTAAAATGCCACAGACTTCAGCTAATGTTGTCAGCAGCAGTAATTTACAGCCCAATGTAACGACAACTCAGCCCAAGAAGATGGTGGCAACCAGTACTACTCCAAGGCGGGGATCCACAGGTTCTCTCGGAGCAAAGAAGCCAGCCAAGAAGGATGGAGATTTCTTGGTGCCAGAGGTAATAACTGAGTGTGAATTGTAATAGCAGTATCTGTGATAAAAACCACCCGCTGTGACAGATCTTCCAACTTTTGTGGCTGCATATCGCCACCTTATATCATGATATCTGCAATATTTCTTAAGTGAAAGATGGTTGTAAATTGCAGATACTTCTGCATTTAAGTTATTCAACACTACTTGTGATATACTAAGAGTGCCAGTGTTTTGAAATTATTTCAATTTTCAAGGAGGCGCCGGAGTGTAGTTTAGCAACTTTTCTTATAGTATATATATAATTTTGTCATGGCAACTCAATCTTAGAGTTGCAGTTGTTCATTTTTTGTTTTTTGTTTTTTCTTTTTTGCGGCACAAAGGTTTCCTTGCAGAAATGTACTTATATTATTTATTTCAGAGGTTACATGAGTTTTGTAGCTGTATGCAGGAAGTCCCGTTTGCTAAACCGATCAAGCTCTGTGTCTCCCAACGCCACCTTGCATGAACTGGAGAATGCAGCAGTGGACTGTTAATTCGGCAGCAAGAAAGCGTAAAAAAAGGGGGAACAGGAGAGACACAAAGAAAGCGTTGACACCAGCAACAGATTTATGCTTTTAATCAGGGGAAAAGTAACTATAGAAGGCTTTGCAATCCTTTGATTGCTGAAATTATTATGAAATATTTATGTTGGGTTGACCGGAAGGTGTCCCTTATGGTCAACCCAACATAAGTATTTCGCACCAAACCAGGTGGAAACCAGAAGGAGATCCCCAACCAGGGAATTCCCACTCTGGACCCATTACAGCCAATAGGAACCAGATTCAGATTATGACAGACATACTATTGTATTACGTCATAGTGCTGCTGAAACATAAACACAAACCCATGTGTAAAGTAACTACATCAGCTTGTTGCTTGGGTATCAACAGTTTTTTAACGGTTGCTGACGAGACACACACAATATTGAAACCAGTCGAACCTGCGTTTACCATTCAACAGCTATTTGCCGTTTCTGGCACATATTATGAAAATTAAATTTGGTGTAGAGAATATTTGTTAGAGTGTCATGATGTACAAACACTGTGAAGCATTTAGTTCTTGGATTTAGTTTACAGTTGCACATTTATTCTTTAAATGTTCAGCCAAGTAAGTGAATGGAAAAAAAAAAAATAAGCGAAAGGAAAGCTTGGTGTTACAAGGACATTGCTTAACTTTCTGGTCATATTGATAAAACGTTCAATTGTACGTTCTTCCAGGAAATGTTCATACCTGACTCTGCTGTTTTATTAGCTTTATCAGGCTCGGTATGTCTTGTTTTCTTGAGAGTCCGGTGTTATGTTGCCAAAAAGTAGCCTGCCTGGGTGCATACCTCCTCGAATTGCCCAGCTGTGATATGTGCCAGTCCTTGCCCCTCTCTAGCCTGCCAATAGTCATGTGATGGGGCATGTAACATGCACTCATTCTGTATGGTGGCAGCACCCGTTTCCTGTGTCGTGTGACATTTTCAACCAATGAGTGAAGCAGCTTTTGTGTATCCCCCAGGTGTCTCCACCTGCAACAGATGGATACCAAGGGGATGTTACTTGTGGTGTCCCCTTTAGGCGACATGCTCCATAGTCCATGGCAATGTGTGTTTGCGTCCAGTCACTAGGATCTCGCATGCAAGATAAAACTTACTCTAACAAAAGATATCATGAACTTTTTGCTGGATACCTGAATAATTAAATGTTAATTCGTCTGATGCGCTCAATTCATCCACAAAGTAATTTTATTGAGATCATCAGCCCCACTGTCATTCATACTCGAGGAACTGAATCCCAGGAAACAAGTGATCATTTCAGAGACATGGCTTGTAAATCCTACTCCTGCCACCAAATAATGTATTCTTCAAAACAAGTGCAGGCTTAGCTTTTATTCCATGTTTGGAGATGAATTAGCATTTCCTGGAGTGAACTTCAAAAGTGACTCTCTGTAGATCGCGTGATCCTAAATATTGTTACAACTAAATTGTGATACACCTGCATCAGTGATGTAGGGCATAAATACTCAGACAATGTCAAATGTGCACAGAGGATGTTTGATAACACATCACACATGAATATCTATGGCCAACCTTAAACGTGGCACACTGGGTTGGCATTGAAAGTAGGCCCAGGGCATATTTTTGCAAGGAATACCCAGTTAAATGTTGAATAAACAAAATCTTGCATGGCTGAGAGTAAGTTACTATTTTTCTCTCACTCGGGATTGTTGTTCGTGTGGAAAATCACTTGTGACCTGTGGTCACTTATGATTTTCCCTAGCAAGAATGATCTGTTGTGACAGCAAAATAGTAACTCACTCTCAGCCATGTAAGATTCTCGGTTCAACATCAGGGTAGATGGCAGTACATATGTATACAGCTATCCTGTACATGGCAGCTGTCTCAAAACTAGGACAGGCAGGTGGTAGGGCTTTTTTTATAGGTCCGCCCCATAGGGGGACCCTTTCTGTTTTTGAGTTGTCTGTCCGCTCGGATGTGCACATTCTCTTTACCACGATATCTACAGAATGCCTCCATGTATTTTGCTCAAATATGGCAATATGCTTACCTTAACTGGCAAGATGAACTGATTAGATTTTGGTGTCACCATGACCTACATGTAATTTGAGCGAATGGTTGATCCTTCAGTCAAGGATTGCATTGAAGGTATGTCTAGTTTTATCATAGCATTCTTGGAACTGGCCAAATTAGGCATTACTCATAAAACTAGGAACAGTGATTTATTATTTTTTTTACAATACTTACAAATGAATCTTTAGTATGATTCTGATTTCAAAGCTTGCATTAAGGAGAAATATAGGTCTAGCAATTCTGGGACTGTTACAGTGTATCACATAATAATCAATCAGATGTCGCTGTGACAACATCAGTCCGGGATGTTGCTACAAAGTAGCATCTTGTAACAGAACTTAAGTCTGTTGAACCATTTTCATTCAATAGATGGAAAAAATGGGTGAATCATCTGATTGTATCTTTGGTGTCAATATGGACCCAGAAAAGAAGTCAGCGAGAGGAAGATATTAACCAGTGTTAGGGATCATGTACAATGAAAACGATTCCAAAAATCCAATTATCCACTGGAATAAAATTTACCCCCTCCCCCCTCCTAAGTCCAAAATCTCCTACTTCCTGCAATTTAGATACCAAACCTGGGTGATACTGCTTGCCACTCTTCTTGACCTTTGCAAACAGCACTGTCTGTACTTATATCATTGTGGACATTCACAAACAGGTTAAAACTGTTTAACTTCCAAATGAGGGCAATTTTTGCCACATTTTTGGCATTGTTTTGTCGATTTTCAGCCAGCAAAGTGTCAAAACATGCCATAAAAGTTCATTTCTACATCTCAACAGGTAAAGATGATATCTTAATAAGGCATTATCTTGGTATGGGCTGAAAAATGCAGCATTTTGTCAACCATTTATGCCCAAATGACTCCTGTTCCCTCTAGGTATCAGGTTTCATGTGGACTGCAAAACAATGGTGCTGACGCAAACAGGAAATAGTTCAGCACTGAAAGCACTCCACAACAGAATTATTGTGGCTCTTTGAAGTCTTTCATATGCACTCTTGGGATTTTTATGAATCAAGGATGGCAAATTTACAACCCAACTGCCAAACAGTGTTACTTGCACAAACCTATGTGCCATGTTTGCACTGACCAACTGGTGTACAGGCAAAATTTTGTCACTATCTGCATTATTTTCACATTCGCTAGATGTGGCTTTTGCTGCTCTACACGCTTGAGACGGTGCTCAATGGTGTGTTTCCAAAACTTTGGTGACACTCCAATTTGGAGCCTGGCCCCCCTCCCTACTGTCCGATAGTTTTGCGGAATTTTGGAATGGTTTTATTTATATATGATCCCTTGCGTAATGGATAAGATCTGAAATAAAGGATCATAAGCACATGTACTGATGACTGCTATATACAGAAGCGTAAATCACTGCCCTCCAAGGGTCGCGAGGTTACTGCCTGGTAGGAATTTTGATATTGAAATTCTTTCATATATGCAAACTTAGATTTAATCATCCCTAGACTAAACAGATGGGATGGGAAAATGAACTGTTTGTACAGACTTTTACATACAACAAAGGTTGCAGGTTCGAGTCCCGCTTGTTCTGAACATGAAATATACTGTAGGCATAGGCCATAGCTGTTTCCGTGAATGCTAGAATTTGAAACACTACAAAACCTGGCCCATTTTGATGCAAATTCCAGTTTATTTCATGCATGCTTGTTGTTAAATGAAGTATAGTAATTTTTTATAGGAAATCTCTGTTTTTGCGATGAATTATCATTGCCCAGATGGCAAGTTGGGATTGCAAAGCTGTCAACCCCCAAAGACATGTGATAGAGAGGTTCTTGTTAAAAGTGTATAAAATTAAAGGAAATATTCAATTTTGCCTCAAAATTCCTGCCATTTTAAGAACTTTTTGAGTCTCCAGAATGGGAGACTCCAGCTGAAAACGGGAGAGTTGACAGCTATGGGATCATCTGGCTGTCCCACGGCTGCACACCCTTCAGTACTAGTAGTGATGGCATGGTTCTGGGCGTACCCCTCATGTCTCTGCTGCTGCATTTTTTTTTTTTTAATAATTCTTCATCCCCATCAGACCACGTACATGTGAAACTCCGTTAAGACACTCGGAAATCACTATGCTCTGCTGTATCTGCCATAACTCTTGGCGAACTGCAGGCACTCTTCACCCAAGCCAGCGGGTTGTGTTTGTGACATCACTGACACTTTCCCACATTGGACCATGCTCAGAGAAAATTCTCGCCCTTTCATGTGGCAAACGTGGTGCACTTCTGGAGCTAAAAAATTTAACAATGAAATTTAACATTTTGGCTTTCAGATATCATTTCTAACCACCCTAAATATCAACTTTCTAATTTGTGGTACCCATTCAATCAAGATGACCTTTCGCCTCACATTTGGTTGCCCAATGATTAATTTAGGTTGCATGTACAAGTTAGTGGTACATATTGCTTCTGTTGAAATCCTTTGAACTCAGACTGAAAATAGCGTAATATATGTTATGAATTTACAGAACACAACAGGACCAAAGGGATATAAACTACACATAAAAAACTGGCAGGGAAGGGTCTAAGTGCTGGGTTAGCTGTTTCGGAACAGACATGTCAAGCTGTGATTTATCCAACAACTAATCTTAGCCATAATTAAAAAGTTTGCGCTGTTCACAAATAGCTGTCACTCTATTTAGGACCCGCGTGATGGAGTATCAGTCGATCCTTTTGTAAACCATCAAGTTACATCGTGGAAGGGGTCTGGCTCCATGACCACAGTTCACGTGTGCACACTGTAGTTTGTTTATACCAATCTGAGTGCAGGGAAGATCATCTGTGTGGAGTTCAGAGTCGGGCTTATGCAACTATAGTACGTACGTGGTGATGATGGCTGTCTTTTTGGCTGGAAGACATCAAAAGATTTCTTGTATATGCTTACAATGTTGGCATCATCATGTTGCATGCTTTCAGGTTAAGGTGATGAGAAATAAGCCGCGTGTATTGGCACCTGCGTTGACCACAGCCCAGAAAACCAATGCTGCTCAAAACACTTTCTTGGCGACATTGCTAACCACAGGTGAGTCCTGCTTACATGTTGCAGTGCGAGACGAAGTCATGGGTCAAGAGTAGTTAATTCTGCCAGTTTAGTGGAAAAATTAACTTCTATGGGTGTACAGAAAACAATTAACAAGGGGAGTTACACCCAATTTTTTGTTCATATGTCAAGTTCAGCTAAATGAAACTTGCAACACTGATGCAATAGCCTTGTTTTGTACAGGTTCACATTTCTTGCGAGTACATTTTTATAGCCCCAACCCTGGGGGTGGGTGGGTGGAGGGCATTCAGATTTGCCCGTGTCCATGTATGCATGCATCGTTTGATCCATCTACGCCTCTGAGGAGCTTTCTTTGTACACACATCCACCAAAACTATTTGACCTACAGTCATGAAACTCTACATGACAGTGTCGACTTTAATAGTGAAAATGACCATTGGCCATTGTCAAGCATGTTGTGCATATCTCCAAAAAGTGTTGAAAATTGTTATAGTGTGACCAGCCGTTGTTCATAAACGATGCGTGAGAACTTTGTACACGTCTGTGTTTCAGGTACCTACCCAGGGGCTGTGGCAGCGACAGTCAAGAGCGAGTCGCCTCCCAAGGCTTGCACTGCGAGCAGCCTTCCGCTGATCAGGCCGGCTCCCGCCAGTCCACAGCAAAACACTGCTTTAACGAACTTTACCCTTACCTCTGTGAGTACTGTAGCCAGAGACATCCTCCATTGAAACTCAGCAAAAGTTTTAAAGCTGTTGCTTTTTGTGACAAACCTGCAAGTATCTTCAGACTCCTGTATGGAAAATTTGGCCGCTGAAAGTTTGTGCTGAAATTCATAATTTTTGCGCCAGGACTGTCTTGTGTGTCAAAGAGTGGTTCCAAAATGCAGTGACGCCTCGTTATAACGACACTCGGATATCTGAAATGTTCATTATCATGACGCAAGTTTTGAATGGCAAAAGTTCATTTTCTTTGTTGTTTGATTCATTTATCTGACATTTGTTATCTGACACATTTCTAAGGGAACAGATGGTGTCATTATAATGAGTTTTCACTGTAGTGTAATTTAAGAAGTCTTCTTGTTGATCAAGGGTTAATTTGTTCTATTTATAGCGTGGCCATCAGGGGTTTTCAGAAGATACAATGGAATTAGAATCAATGAAATGAGAACTATCACAGGCAGAAAGACGAGCAGAGCAGTTTGAATTTATACACTCATGTTGAAAGAAGTTTAAAAAGAAAAGAAAGACTTTGTTTGTTGTCTGTTCAAAACTTTCCACATAAGCTAACCAAAAGTGGTGGGTTGTCAAATGTTTTCTGTTTGCACTGTTTGGGACTAATATTATTGTATCATTAATAAAAACATTTTTTTTTTCAAACGGAAATTGTAGAGGAAACATTTCAAAGTAGTATGCCCTCAGAAAGAGCTTACATTGACCCATCTTGACATGCAGAGCTCGGCCCACCACCAAAAGAAGCTGGTTACAAAGTCTTCTATCCAAGAGAAGGCGGTTTGACTGATCATTCTTTGTGACCCTGTTTCAGACGGCTCCTGTGTCCGATTTCCAGAAGAGCATGCTAATAGCAGCTGCAAAGCACGCTTTGGGGACTACTACCAGTAAATCGACCGAAACCACCCCTACCATCACCACCACCGCCACCACCACTGCTCTGCCCCGCATGGGTAAGTGCTGCCACCTGGGAGACCAATGGTATTGTGAAAGCGAGATTATCCCAGAATGGAAAGTGAAGTTTAAATCATGCTAAACAAGAACTTTCAGTCTCATTTAGTCACACTAAGCGAGAGCTTCATGTTATGAAACAAGTGACATAGTACAAAAATGTCGTTCCGAAAGTTTTCCAGAAAGCTAATTAATTTGGGAGAAGTTTGGTTTTAGTTGCATCAAAATGTGAATTATATCTTTTTTTTTTTTTTCCACAAAAAATCATGTTTCTTTTGCTGACCATTTCATGTACTTAAACTTGGTGTCTAGTTTTATCTTTAGTCAGAAGGGGTCAGCGCTGTATGTCATCTGGAAATGTGGTTTATGCCACTAACCCAATTTATAATAATAATAATAATAAAAATAATAATAATAATAATAATAATAATAATAATAATAATAATAATAATAATAATAATAATAATAATAATAATAATAATAATAATAAAAAAACCCATATGTGAAATGTCATTTTGGATCATTTGGAGGAATATATCCAATTTAATCCTCATAGCAATACATGTACAAATTTCTCAGATATCAACATATTACTGAGAACAAAACTGATAACTTGAAAATAATTGTTGTGTTAATTAAGAATGAAGAACTTTAGCGAACACCATTTCGAATGTATGTTCTCTGAGGACACAAAAACTTTTTTCCCTCTCAGGCGTTTGGTGCTGTGTTAGTAGGAAGTGCTGTTAACAGGGAACCACATTATACGTAGACTCCATGTATGTCCTTGCATGTCAAGGTCTGCATATAACATGGACCCCTTCCTCGTTACCATGGCAACGAGCAACTTTTGTTATTAAAAGGGTTTGCAGGTCACAAAAGTGATTTGTGATAGTAATAAGCTGCAAACCTGCAACAGCATGTTTCAAGAATGTAACATCAGACATATTGTGTATAGTTTACTGCACTTCAGTTGCAAAATATTATAATTATTAAGTAATTTTTGGGAATTTTCATGAAAAATCAGTTTGTGCATTAACCCATTGACGCGTTAAAATTGACTATTTCATATCAGTACAAAACAAAGGTATTTATATTCCTTTTTTAATATTCAGTAGTCATTTTGGTATATGATACTTACAGTTTTTGAACGTGGCTTCAATATTTAGTATTTTGCATAAAAATGATAAAATCAGCAGACACAGACTGCAAAACCTAATGAAAAAGCCCAGACTTGAAAGTGTTATATAAAATATGGAACTTATTTTGTGGGCATGATGGCATGCTTGTCGCAGGTTCTCCGGGCCCTTCTAGTCCCCAGTTCAGTACAGACGTGGCTAGCCCAGGATCTGATGGAGGGGTAAGTACCACGCTTGTCTCTTGTGGTATAGACCTGGAAGAGGCAGCAATCTTTCAGACAGGGTCAAGCGTAACTATAAAGCGCAAGCAGTGCATGGATACAGCTTAGAAGCCGGCAGGGCTTAATCAGTGCTACACTATTTTATTATTGAATGTTTGCTGGGATCTTTATTTTAATTTTGGTACTTGGCTTCACTTTTTGCTCTATTTAATGCATTTACATATACAGTACTTTTTTAAAGGTGAGACTTTTCAGACAAGATAATGGATTCGTGCATGCTAATGCATTTAGGCGCAGGTCTGTGACACAAAATATTTTAGTTTTTTTTTTTTTTTTAATGGATCGATACATTTTGTTGTGTAACAAAATGATGAAAGATCATATCCAGAGTCTGAAGAAAAGAAGATTTCTGCATTGTTAGTACATACCTTGAACCAAAATGTGGGGATATTTGATATTACAGAAATTGTTCATTTAACTGGTTGTTCGGTACATACGTGTGATATTATTTATCGCTGTACTTTGAAAATCTGTTACTAGTGCTAAATATAGAAAAATGACATCAAGATCAATTAAAATTTAGGTTTCAGTATTTTAAGGCATAGTAAGGTAGAGCCCAATTCAAGGAGATTATGAAGTCATGTGATTTAGATTAGGCATTTATGGCTGAGTTGCGGACATGTTGCCGACGGTGATGTCCTCTCTTATCCATATGCTATAGACAGCGTGGCAGAAACTAAGACACAGAATACACCTCATGGTAGTGTGTGATGACTATTTCCATAGGATATCCATGATCCCTTTTAATAGTTATATTTGTGGAAATGATTGATAGAAATGCCCCTGAAATACCACGACCAAGTTCTGACAAGAAACAAGTCTACCTTCTCTTTCAAACCAGAACGAGGCCACCGGCAGGTACCCTGCTGGGAGTAACCTGTCTTATCAGCCTACTTAGCATAAACAGACAGCAGGCAGCACATCAAAGTCTGTATCTCTGCCCGGAGTTTGCCTTGAAACCCGGGATGAAAAGTCACGGCTATTACTTTGAGACTGAAACCCTCTTATTCAAGTCCTTTGCACTATATCGTATGTATGGTATGCTAGGTTTACAGACTTGCAGAGATACAGTTGCTGTGTATACAGCGTACATTAGTTTATTTTGCGTGTTTAGTATTATACTTCAAGGAAGATTAGAAAAGAAACCCTGCATTTTTATTTATTCTTTAATTGGTCCACCCCAAGAGAGCAGCTATTAACTTTTCGTGTTGTTTTTGTGTCTGTGGCTCCGTCCATCCACCATTTGCTTGTGAACACAAGTGTTTTAAGACTTACTGACCGGCTGTAACTCAAATTAACATCTTTTGTACCTTGACACCATTTCTTGACTTGATCATATTTTGGTGTCCTTGGTCTCATTTTCAAGCTCACAGGTCCCTTGTTTATACAAAGGTGGACCCATCAGTCAATGTGTTTTGTTGAAGTGTGTCATTTTTTTTTTCCTGGGAAATTTCAGCTTTAGCTTTAATCTTTTATCGTAATACATCTACAGTAAAACCTGTTTGTGATTGATCACAAGTTAATAATATCATGTGCCCCACACAGGTCTAGTGTCAGTGAAAACTAAGAGTTCACAGATGTTTGCCCTTTGGCAGACCGAGAAGAGCTTAGTTGATCAGGTCTTGCTGTGTCCATTTTGTTTACAAAAAATGATTTTGCAAAGTTGTTTAGCCCTCCCTTCAAATTTGTGCCATGCGTTTATATATCTTGTATTTTTGGCCTAGTTGTGATTGAAGAGGTCACACTGGTTTCCTTAACATCTGTCTACATTTGAAACCTTTTCATTGTAAATGCAACATGGACCTTTCAAAATCCAATTGTGAATTATGGCCACTAGGATCGCATAACAACACCTCACGGTGCTTTTTGTGAGAGTTAGGATTGCAAGTTAGTGGGTCATCACGCGGACATACATAGTGGATCAGAATACATGTATGACACTGTAAGGATATATGTTTGAAAGTACTGTATCTATTTTTAAGTTACGCATAACCTGAGGGTGGGTGGATGTACCTGTGTGCCATTGTAATGTGCCAAGCTGTTGTCCCGTTACATGGAAATGACGTTACGGGATGAAATGGCCATGGATGTGTGGGGGAAACTATACCATAGCTTCCCAAACATGTTGAACTACCCAGTGCAGGTCAATGTAGCGGGGCCTTGCTCGGCAACAAAGGCACACCATTGCTGTGAAATCAGTCATGGGCACAATTGTCATGGTGAGGTGGCCAGAGTCAGTAACTGGATACTGAAAGGTCCGTATTAAATGCCCAAATAACCCAGTTGTAATTTAAAGCTATGGATCAAAGCAGATGAAGGCAGGAAGTGAGAAGTATAGGGGTCACTCTGTATTGTGCATGCCTGAACGGCTGCCGTTCTCTTGCAGTTGACCGTCAAGCAGGAGGGTGACAGCCCAGGGGGTACACTTGGAGATGAGGTACATTTACCATGGTTACCGGGGTATGAGACAGGAAATTAGGGGAATGTGAAAATGATGTGCATGAAAGATGTTGCCATGAGATTCTTGGTAAGAGGTGTTGCCATGGTTACTGTGTATGGAAAGCAACTGTTTTGTGTAATAATTGTTACCACGGTTACGGTATGATTGGGACATTTTTTGAAAAAAAATGTCCATGTTAACTGTTCACGGGTGACCATCATGTGTCCTATCGGAGTTGTTGCCATGGTGACTATAAAAGAGGAATGGTTTTTGGAGTCTTTCTGTGGTAAATTTCTGATGGCCAGAAATTGGTTTTGTGTGAAAAAGGTCTTGTGTGAAAAGTGTCCTGCTTTTATGAAGACCGGTAGCAGCAAATATGCTTTAACAAGTTCATCAATAGTCTGTGTCATACTTTGACCATGAACATTTAAATATCTGTCAGAGAATGTCACATTTCCTGGCCTTTGAGATTTGGGAGTTGTTGACTGTCAAGGCTTTATTTGTAAATGTAAAACAAGAAAGGCTAGGCCATATTCTGATTTGTTCGATTCTGAGATCCAAAATTGGAAAACTTTTTGATAGTTAAAAATGTTGTTAGTGTCGGAACGTGAATGAAATAGTTGAGACAAAGGTCTTCATTCAGTACCGGACATTGCTCAATTGGTGTGGTTACATTGTGTTTGGGAAAACTAGCACAGTGCCTGATTGGTAAATCCTGCACACTAAATCTGTGAGTGCATGTAATTATACAAAACTCAAGTTCAGCATGTCTCCTGTGCCACGAAAGAATGTCGAGACAATCTGACCGAGTCTTAGGCTACAGGAAGAGGGAATTTATGAACACAGTGCTTCATTGCACAATATGCAGTATGATGTACTGTTGAATGACAAACAGAAATAAAATGCTTTTCCCAGTCTCCAGAAAAGAAAAGAATATACATGAACAATAAGTCAAAAGCCAGAAATACATGGCTGACAAGCAGTCACCTGTTTCCTTAAATCTTAATGTAGAAGCACATATAATATGCTTTAAAATATACCATTAGGTCTTTAACTCTGGTTGTGCCACAACTTTTTCCAGAAACACTTCCCAAGTGCCACATGCCGATTTTTTGGTATGTTATGTAATAGGGTCTTGGCAGTTGACCAGGGATACCAAAATATAGGTATATGGCACCACCAGAGTTAAGCATGAGTAACACTAAAAGCTACAGTAAAATATTGAATAATGTTAAAGGGCAGGTAGATCGTGAGCCATAGGTTTGTCATTTGTGCTATCGTTTTCTTACATTATTTTGGCTATTTTATCATGGAGGCAGTATTGGTCATCACTGTTGACCAATCTCCAAAAGGAAACTGCAATATAACAGAAAAGAAAAAAAAGCTGGAGAACATAGACGGAACATAGATGTGTTAGACACATGAAACGATACCACAAACAAAACTATCATATTTTGTCTTGAGATATTTCACCACACCTTGCATGATCAGATAATTAAACCAGGTTCCCATCTTAATCCTGCCCCCCCCCCCCCCCCAAAAAGAAATGTTTTTGTGTCATTTTGTCCAAAACCACTTCCAGGCTGTCATTACTCTATTCTTCAGTCCAGACTCTTTACTCTTCATAAGCTGACCTGTCACTGTCTAACCTATATACATATGAAAGTACTGTTGTCCATATTGCACAAATTCTTCTGTAGAATTTTAACATAGGCTGTATTAGCCCAAATAAATTGAAAGGTCGTCGGCAGGTAACTACTCAGAATATGTTTTGGAGCCTGTACCTGTACATGTCTCTCTGAGTAGTGTCTCCTTGTCTAAGCTAAATATTCAGCAAAGATAACCCACTTAAAAATGAATAAATATGGACGAGGCAAATGATAAATTAGCTAAATAGGCGAAGTTTTGCTTATAAATACAGAGCTTCATTATGAATAAAGAATACCTGTCAAACCAAACATAATAACTATGTTTGTACAGTACAAGTTCAGATAAGAACAATTTGACTCTCCTGAACCAGTATGTACCCTGGATAGCTTATCTTAGTTAAACCACCTGCCAGTGTATAATTGAAGTAGAAACAAACTGGGGCATTATATTTAATCTCAGTTATTGTAAAATAAACAGTTGCAGCTAGACCACCGGTACAAACCGAGGGAAATCTAACAAGTACTGCAACAATGGACACCCAGCACCAGAAATGAAAAACAAACCCCATGATGACACCTACTCCTCACTTTGAAAGTTTGCAAACCATAAAGCGCTATTTCTCTGCCAACCCTGAGTTAATGTTTCAACATAATGGGTCAAGTTTGTAACATTTGAGTAAATACTGTCAATTTGAGTAATTTTTTATGACAGTGAGTAAATGTACACTTAGGCTTGTCAGAAAAAGGTCATTAGCATTTAATTCAAAAACATGTTTTCAAAACATAATTTTTCTTTAGATTTTAAGTACAATTAGGCGAACTTGTAACTGCAGTAGGTAGCTGCTTGCTACCGATAGACCGGGGTGGGGGGGGGGGTGGGGGGTGGGGGTGGGGGGGGTGTCAACCTGACAGAAAACATGCAAGCCTAAAATATCTGAAATGTGAATATTAAAACAGAATGATGGTAAAAGATAACATTAAGTAGTGAAACAGGCAAGCCTAAAATCTTTGCAGCCAAACTTTCTAACAGTCTATGGATATTAACAGCAAAACTTGTAGGCCATTTCAGAAAAGAACGAAAGTCATTAGCTTCTAAGTCAAGAAAATGTAATCAAAACATATTTTTTTAACCAGATATAAATTATAATTTGGCAATGTGATTATTTTTTAGAGGTATGTATTGGAGCGTTAGTGTGATTTTTAAGGACATGTGATATGTTATGACACAGGTTGACAACTCTCTCAACCATGCATAGAATTCTCATGAACAGCTCTGCAAAGTATGTATTTTCTCAAAGCTAACAAGTTGAAGATACATGAATTTTTTACGGTCAAGTAGGTGCAGATTTTTTTGGTTTTCACATCAATAACACAAAATTGTCCTCTCAACTTCACACAAAAGTTGTATCTACTGTTTATACATGATTTGATTTCAAAACTTATTTTGGAAACATCGGGTATATGTATGTTTCTTATTAAAAATGTGAGTAATGAGCCTTTGAAACTGAGGAGATGGCATCCTGGTCAAACTGTAAGGTCATGGCATTTTAAAGGCGTTGCAGACAAATCTTTGCCAAAAAAAAAAAAAAAAACCTGAGACCTGTTTTTTTTTATTCGACATTATAACAATGAGATTGCAAGAAATTTCAAGTCTTTATGGGTATAAGTGAGCAGGCAGTTGTGATTCTAAAGTTATGTAGGGCCCCTTTGTTGATATTGTTGGGATTTGTATGGCTGCCGTAGCCTTTATTTCACATGACACTTAGCTGATCCGGAGCCTTCCTTACTGGCTGAGTTTTCTGACTGATCTTTCATTTCACATTCCAAAGATTTCATAGGTTTTAAGAGTTTTTTTTTTGGCCAAAAATGACATGCCTCAACTTTGTTCTTGCTGCCTATTACATTTGTTTGGGTGCGGTCGCCCTGCTGTGCCCTGATTGGTTGAAAGGAATTATAATTGACAACTTGTTGCAAAATGGGGCCTGATTGGAGGCAAGGGCAAAGGCAAAGGCAAAGGCAAAGGCAAAGACAAGGACAAAGACAAAGACTGTGGATCATACTGGTATCCCTTGCTGAGGCATTTTGAAGAGCTTGTAGGTGGAGCTTAGAGGATTAAAGTATGCCAACAAAAAACCATACAGAACATGCAAGTTAGAGAGTCTAGTCTTTCCCTAAATTTACTCTTTGCATTCATACTTTGAACATTGCACATGGAAGTGTAACTTTTTTGGCATATCATACGTAAATATAAAAAAAAAGCACATTTTTGACCTCACAACATATCACATATCCTTAAAGGTAATAGGAAATGGGTAGAAAAAGTGGGCCACTTTTTACTTCCTGGGTGCGCTCTTTAGCTGTGACGTCATTCCATAATGGTCATGTGATAATTAGATTTTCTCTGAACTCTGTGAGCCAGGCCTGCTGACCAAGCTACCATTGGTTGAGGTGTTACCTGCTTTTTTAGCTAACAAGAGATTATGTACACTGGCCTGCCCCATGCATGTAATTATCATACAATTAGCCACCTGGTGGCAGCAGCACTTCTCATTACTCATTGCTCATTACCTTTAAGAAGTTTTCTTACGAAGTCTTTTAATCATTCCCTGTTGTGTTAGTTTCAAGTAACAGTTTCCTGTAATTATTTTGTTCTTGTTTAGCTGGCTGTTATAGTTTCAGTTAATCAGTGTGGGGACACCAGAGTGTTGTGAGCTCAACAGACCAAGCTGCATGGAACAAGGAATGAAGAAATTGTGTACTTGGTCTGTTTAGCAGGCAACATTCTGAGAGAAAAAGACAGAGTGTGATTTGCATGAATGCATGGCAGACCTCCGGTAAATGATACATGTTGAAAAGGTGGACGTTGATAGTTAACCCTTTCCCCCTCGACTCATTCCATACCAGTCCCTGATTTTTCCGTGTATTTACCTAGATTTAAGACAACAATTGCATATTTAAATTCTTCATGAAAAGAGCTTTCATTCAAGTACCAACATGTCTATAGTCTGAAGTCAGTGCCAGAACCACTGACCAAGACCTGTGACCATAGTATGGAATGAGTTAAACCGGCCAAATCATCTGCTTCATTGTTTTTACTAATTTCAACAATAATGAAAAGCAATGAGACAGAGAATTGTAGATGAGACCCATGAAGATAGCATGCCCCAGGTCAACAGCTTTCCTTGGTATGGGTTGGGAACTATTTTTTTTTGTCTGTTTCACCTAGTGCCCAACACTATGCTGAGGAAAGCTGTTGACTCAGCATTAATTTAGGGGGGAAAGGGTTTAGTGGTTTAGCATGCGTGTATGTTTGTGCGTGGTTAGCAGTTACTGTAACAGTGATTTGCCAAGGTAGGTCTGCATACATTTTATCAACAAAACTAACATCCTCATGTAAGATGCCATTTGCTTTCTGTACACTTTGCATATTTAGCCTGTGTGCTGATGGATAATTACTTTTTTAAACTGTTACTACAGTCTGTTCGCTAAGACTTGGCAAGGCAATTGACTATTCAGTTATAAGGCAATTGTGGATCTGTTTGTTCATGTTTCTAACTGATAGCGATTACTACTGCTGAAAGGGGTACTTCCAATGGAGCCGAAGGTTGCTAGTTTGAGACCCAACCATTCCGTGGTCACAAAAACATATATATTTTCGGTGCTACTTTGATGCTGGTGGACTTACATATGTACAGTCCCCGACTGGGACAATTCCAAACACAGTATTTCATTTGTACTGTGATAAATACAATGAACTGGGCCATGCCGATTATGGCATTCACTCATACCTGCCTCCATTGAACCATTCTTTTTTAGGAATGGGGATTTGGTACAGTTGGTATGTGCGTTTCCCATTTTCAGCTAGGTGATTGGTGCTGAAGGTTGCTGGTTCGTGACCCGGCCGTTCCGTGGACACAAAAACATACAATATAGTCCTACATGCTGTCTTCAATAAAACCTGGCAAACTTGATGGAGTCTGCATTATTTGCCCCATGATGACTGTGATGTGTCACTTGGAGTAAACCTATTGAGACCTTTAGTTATTTTCAGTTGTTAAATGTAACTTGGTTTTCCATCTTCGTCTGGGCCTCTCTTCCACAAAAAGTGTGATGTCTTTCATTCATAGCAGACAATTGAGTGCCTGTTACTCAGAGGGGGTGGGTGGGGAGCATTTCAAAAGTCATAAAGCAATATTAAACCAGCACAATTGAGCATGCTGCACTTTGTAGCTTCAGGCTTATATGCGAGTGTAAAGTATGATCCTGCTGCTCATGGTACGGCCCCCTGAACAATAGAAATTTGGAAAATGTGTTAATCTCTCCATCCTGTATTCAAGGCTAGCAGGATAAAATATGCGCTTGCTGTTAACAACTTGGGGGACCCTATGTGCATTATCCTTGAGAAATGTTGGAATGTTTTGCATTTTTGGAATGAGTTTGGTTGATGTGGTTAGCGCGTTGTCAGGAAAGAAGCGAGACAGATTGTGCTGTACAGATAACCCACTTGGACAATACAAGGACTGATGCTGACCATTGATACTGTAGAGTATAGTTTTGGGATTGGTATCCTAGAAGTGGTTGCATCCATTGCTTGTAATTTAATATGGTTGCTTTACTTTCAAACCCAATTTTTGCAGGTGTTATGAGTTATATTACGACATTATACTGGGAATAAACAATTGAGGCTGGGCAAGACCATAGGTCGCAACCCAAAGTTCCAAAAATTGCCAAAATGAAAGTCGACCGGTTTTGCCACTGAAGTGACTCATCAGGACTGAGCTAAGGGCCGCTGACACGTATTTATACCAGGGCATTAGCATGCACATTGTTAGCATGTCACTTCATTAGACGTCACAGATGTGGTCGTCTTCAGCGACGTGTGGTCAGCGTTGATTTAATAATTACAAGGCTAGGCCCATCTAAAAGAATGTGCTTTGTGGTAGGAGGGTGGGGGGCTGGTATTAATTTACCAGTCCTTACACTGAGTGACTCCTGGAACAGCTGTCATTCAGTAGATTTTTTATCAGCCCTATATTGAGTGGCTGGGTAGTGTTTGCCAACCCATGTTTGTTACAAACAAACCAGCGAGTGGCACCAAATGTACATTTAACTCCTGCATGTACCTTACCATCTGATAAATCACAAAACTGGTACAATGCCTTTTCTTCAGTGTTTTCTTATTTATGGTGCATGTCTCCTTGTTATAAGCATGTCACTAGGGTACTTAATGCCTGTATTACTTGTCATTCTAAATCCTAAAGCACAGTCACTAAAATGTACTTGTTTCTTTTTATCAATGAAGGAAAATAACACCCCACAGTAGATCTGTTGCATTAGAAAAGTTGCATTAAAATGTTTTTAACATCACTAGTTACATGCACTAAGATATTTATGTCAGATCAACACACACGGAAATTGAATTTAAGAAAGGAAAAGAGTTGACCAAAAGCATGCTCTTTGTTAGTGACAAATTAGTGACAACAGTCCAGCCGAAACATCTCAAGTTGACTGAACAAGTCAAAATAATCTCTACAGATTCCTGTATATAGGAATCCCCTATTTTTTTAGGATTCTTAGTTGGATGTATCAGGTATTTCAGGACAGCAGAGCAAAACCAACCACTGTTACAGATATGTTAAAGAAAAAGAAGTACAGTTTTGTCAGATGCATAGTGAAAAAGCTGTTAAAATGAGGAGGGAACAACGTGCTTGTAAAACTAGAGGGTTTTTTTTCTGTTTGTCTTTTTTTGGTGGCCTTGTGTTATACTGTTGCCATATGGTTGGGTATATACTGGAAGGTTGTGCGGAGTGCTGAATACATGGGATGGTCACTTGAACCTCTTTTGTGGCCTTGGAGGATGGTGTTTGGGGGAATTTAAGTCATCAGCCCATCTAAAAATTTCCGTCTTCATGCAAAAAAATTCTCCACAATGTGGTCATCTTTAATGTGTGCTAACATTGATATGCAGACAAATACAGTGGGGATGTCAGATGCACTATTCTGCATTGTGACAGCACCTGTTCCCTGTGTCACGTGACATTTTTAGCCAATCGTGAAGCAGGTTTTGTTAACACCCAGGTGTCTCCACCTGCAACAGGTGGATATAGGAGACAGTGCTGTGCCTGACAGATGACATGCTCCATTTCAAAACGTCAACATTGTGTCATTCTGTGGTAGAATTACACTCCCGGATAACAAAATAAAAACAAAAAAACTTCATTTTAACTTAACAAAATGCGAAAAAAGTATGTCTCAAATTTAATTTACAAATGAAAATTGAAATTTGGAGATAGTCTCCTTGTCATATGGTTTCTTAACACATTCCTGCACAGTGCTGACCGACAAGAATACCTTGCCGTTCTTCCTTGCGTGTCAGTTAATGCTGAACTTCCAGGCTGCATGATGAAAATTTACGATTCCACGAGTACTGAGAGCAACGTTCTCTGTTCTTGCTTTCCAGTCCCCTGCCAAAGCCTTCAGACCAAAGACGGACACCGAGAGACAGCAGTACAAAGAACATCGTCGGGTATCCCACATCTCAGCGGAGCAGAAGCGTCGATGCAATATAAAGGTTGGTGGACCTCAGGTGATTTCCTGTATGATATTATTGATAGCTGTAGACTGGCAAACTGCTTTGTATTTATTTGGCAAAATTAATCCGTGACTTTTAGATGTCTGGTGTTGAATATACGAATGTGGATGGCAGTTAGCTATTTGTGCATGGGTTTTCAATAATTTGTCTTTGACCCATTTCCACTTGAATTAAGAATGAGTCAACGGCTGTCCCTGGCATGGGTTGGACACTCAAGCTAGGGAAAGTTGTTAACCTGGGGCATGTGATCTTTATAAGACTCATCTGCAATTTTCTGTCATATTGTTTGTCATTGCTATTGAAATTAGTTGAAAACTCTGAAGCAGATGACATTTGGCCACCAGCTGGTTTGGGCTGGTTTAAGGGGGAAAGGGTTAGTGCTCACTTGTTGAGGAATGAAACATGAAGATGTAACTAGAAAGGAGATTTGCTACAAAGCAAATCTGTCTGTGTGCCTCCAAAATTTGCATAAATTTAAATGCTACAACTTTTACTTTTGATTCATTGGATGCAACTACAGTACAAACCTATAAGTTGAAGGTGTAATGACACCTCTAACTATGGCAGTTTTGAAGATATTCAACATTTAAACTACTCAAGTGCCCCAAATAAGCATGAATTAAAATTCTGCAACTTTTTGTGGTTCATTGGATGCGTCAAGATAAAAAATATATAAGTAGAAGTTTGAATGGCATTTCTATCTATAATAGATTTCAAGATATTCAACATTTAAACTTTTCAAGTGCCTTCTAATATGCATAAATTAAAATTCTGCAACTTGGTTTGTGGTTTAGTGCATGCGCTTATATTACAAACCTATAACTAGAAGTTGGAGTGGCATCTCTACCAATCATAGTTTTGAAGATATCAACACTTAAACTTTTCAAGTGCCTCTAATTTGCGTGAATTAAAATTCTACAACTATGCTTGTGGTTCATTGGATTTGCCTATAGCACAAACCTACAAATAGAAGTTTGAATGTCTTCTCTATATATAATGCTTGTGCATTCAAGATCACATGGATATGCATAGCGAATGAAAATAGTTCCATCCTAATAAAACCATTATGGACCAATACAGTGATAACAAAATACAGTGGTTCCCCTCTTATGAGGCCATCCCAAATTCAGCCAAAAAGTGGCCTCATAAGGGAGGTGGCCTCTCTTGAAGGGGAGAATATAATGGAAATACCATACTCTCTGCACAAGAATCCTGGCCTTTCAAGAGGGGTGGGCTCAGGTGAGAGGGGCCTTATAAGAGGGGGACCACTGTAAACATTTTTGATACATTTATTCTTCATTTAAAATCACTGCAGTGCTGGTACTGATATATGTCAGACTTAGTAGGCCTGGTGTCACTACTCATTAAATATGCAGAGACTAGATGCAGAGAAAAATAGTGCACACCTCCTAGAGATTGTGACCAGTAGGATGCGAGCAGCAATCGGTCATCACCAGTGAAAGATAAATCAGTAACCATGGCTGAAAAATTGGTGACAGCGGCCAGGCATGGGAGAAACAAATATAAAATCTCCTGTTATGTCTGTGTGTGGCAGTTAAAATTTGATAGTCATGTTGGTGCATATTGAAATCTAGCACTTGAGTGCCTTGACAATACCCATGGGTGTAATGGTCCAGACAGGTTTAATTCCTTAAATGTACACCACATGTACAGTGGTTTCATGTCTTGGGATATCACTTTAATGACAAGCCACCTGTATTGAAAGACTGCCTTTTCAAGACACTTTACTTTTTACCTCAGCTGACTTGTCAGTCAGCTGAGGTTTTTTGAGGGTCCGTCGTCCGTCCGTCCGTCCGTCGTCCACAATTCACATTTTCGACTTCTTCTCAAAAACTGTCAGCCAGATTCACTTCAAACTTGGTGGAGATATGCCTTGGGTGGGTCTCTACCAAGTTTGTTCAAATGGTCACGGTCCAGTGATTTTTGGATTTTTAATGAATTTTTTTCGTCTTTTTTGGGTAAATCTTAAAAAATCTTCTTCTCCGAAACCACTCACCCAATTGCTTTGATATCACACAGGAACACTCCCTGGGACTCTTAGTTCTTAATTTGTTCACCAGGTGGCGCTGCAATTTTTTCCTAGTTTTTTATGAATTTTTGTGTGTTATAGCTATTTTCGACTTCTTGTCCAGAACCATCACTCAGATTAAGCTGAAACATGGTGGATATGTTCCTTGTAGAAGGGTCAAACAAAGTTGTTCACTATGTGGGATTACTGCAGATTCCTGATTTTTAACGATTTTTTCAATTCTGGTACTTGTCGGTCAATGCAGCTTTCCTATTGATTACTATGGAAGTCAATGGGCATTCTAATGCTAATTCACATTTTTGACTTCTTCTCCAAAACGGTCATCCAGATTAACTTCAAACTTGGTGGCAATGTACCTTGGATGGGTTTCTACCAATTTTGTTCACGTGGTCATGCTCCAGTGATTTTTGGATTTTTAATGAATTTTTGTTGTTGTTTTTTTTGGACAAATCTTAAAAAATCTTCTTCTCCGAAACTGCTTACCCAAATGCTTTGATATCACACAGGAAGACATCTAGGGACTCCTTGTTGTTAATTTGTTCACCAGGTGGCGCTGCAGTTTTTTTCTATTTTTTTTTGGTGAATTTTTGTGTGTTATAGATATTTTCGACTTCTTCTCCAGAACTGTCACTCAGATTAAGCTTACACATGGTGAATATGTTCCTAATGGAAGGGCCAAACAAAGTTGTTCACTATGTGGGAATGCTGCGGATTCCTGATTTTAGCTCAGCTGACTTGTCAGTTCATAGAGCTGTGGGGTCACAGTGCAACATACATGAATTTATACTCTTCATTATAACTTGAGAACTACTTGAACTTTGATGTTGCACTTGTAAGTGCTCTTCTATAAAGGTCAGACTTACTCAGAACATGGTGTCCTTGATCCTTTCCCAAGTTCATGAGCTGCAAGTGTGATGAATGTCCAGATCAGCTGAGGCTCGGGCTGTTCACACAGCCCTCTTGTTACTTTTCACCTTGAACCTCCTATGAAAGACCACCTGTCTGTGGGGGGCCACAATCTGGTCGTCCACACAGGTGGTCTTTCGAGACCAGTTTCGTTGTATGTACCATTCCATCATTGTACATCTTGTCTGCATATCTGTCAAGCTGCTGACCAAGATGTGTATTCTACTGTGTTTCAGAGTGGATTTGACACACTGCATCAACTGGTGCCAGCTCTCAGACACAACCCCAATGCCAAAATCAGCAAGGCTGCCACGCTGCAGAAAAGTAAGTGCATTATGTAAGATTGACCACATCCATGTTGACGTTTGGGGAGAAATGACAACACAAGCAGTGACAGCCGGGCAGTCTGGGGGGTATTAGAGCTTCGAAATTATAATTTCTACCATTGACACCCTGTTAAGTCAACCATCTTTACATTAGTACTTGTGTCATTTTGTATGAGCAATTTCCTGTTTTGTTATTGGTTTTTATTATCCAATGACAAATGTTACAACGCAAAAAGTAGACAAACAAATAGGAGAATCTAATCATATCACTAAAACAGGTCACTGAGTCAATCATCGGGGAACAGGCAGTGACAGATTTTTGTATGCAGGTGTCTTGGCCTAATAGTCACCAGGTGGCAGCACCTTAGACCACTTGAGGCTGCGCCAGGCTATTACCATGACTGGTTAAGTCCAGTGTAGGCCATATATGTTACATAATTTAGTTATTTAAAGTGTTGTCAATATTGAAATTCCATTCCTGTCTGTAATACACATCATGAATGTCAGACAGGCTTATTACAGACAGAATCATGTCAGATGAAAGGGGGGGGAGGAAGGCAAGCAATGGGATTCAAATTATGTTTTACTTGGAAGTCCTACAAATGTTGTTTCAGGCCGTTCAGCATTGTCTGGTAAGTACAGAATGTGACAGAGCATTATTACAGTATATGTACGTGTGTGGTTGCAGCTGCTGAATTCTGTAAGAAGCTCAAGGTGGAAAGGACTCAAATGCAGGAGGAAGCTGAGATTCTGCGCAGAGAAATTGAGACCCTCAACTCCTCCATCAAGTATGTGCCACCTTCTCTATTTTTATACCTCTGTTCCCACAAATGATGCAGGGGGAGAATGCTTGACTGTCCATTCGACTGGCTGTTCATGACAATCCAGCAAGATATCTCATTGTTCATGGGCCATATCAAACTCAAATTTATATCACTCGTGTCTTGACACTATTTCTTGATGACATTTTTAGTGACCTTGACTTTATTTTTAAGGTCACAGGACCCATGTGTGTGGATGGTGAGGGTAGGCAGTCTGTTGTCAATGAGCGTTCTAGTTGCGTGTGTCCTGAAGGAGAGATGCGTAATGTTCTGTCCGTCATGTTAGTTCTGTGTTGCGTTAAGGACAAGAGATAAAGCAAAAACCTTTTGACTTGCCATTTTACTTTTTTTTTTGCTCAATTATGTAGAAAAATTAGTAATATAAAAAAAAATTCCAAACCTGACTAATATTTTTTTGGAAAATGGTGCAAGCAATACATTCTGAGGTATGGATAACTGAAACAAGTTTTGTTTCATTTATCATCTGTCCTAAAGAGTGACAAGGATTGACCTTCAATGTGGTAAA
The DNA here is from genome assembly GCA_964020975.1 of Hermodice carunculata. Classification (NCBI taxonomy): domain Eukaryota; kingdom Metazoa; phylum Annelida; class Polychaeta; order Eunicida; family Amphinomidae; genus Hermodice; species Hermodice carunculata. The sequence continues at coordinate 88,349,027 of OZ026620.1, read as the reverse complement.
CAATCGAATTAGGACACCATTTAGTAAAGGTAATCTAACTGAAATGCATTTGGTAAAGGTAATCTAATTAGGACACAACGAAGTAGATGAAAAGGGAAGATTGTGCATTTAGGTATTTTAGAAGGTCTGTTTTCAAGTACAGTAATGGAAAAGTAGAGCATGGGAAATGGAATGAAGACAGCATTTTGAGTTGTGTGCATGAATGTAAAAAAAAAAAAATAATGTGTTAATGCAAAGCAAAAAAGATTTAATGATTACTGTGGTGTGGATTATAAATGAGAGATACTGTCAGCTTGCTGAAATCTTTCATGTATGGATAATATTACATGGTACAATAAGTACCAATATATGTAGCAGAACAAGTGTTTAGTTAATCAGGAAACATTGTGCTGTGACAGTAAAGGTTTCTTAGCTTTAGACGATAGAAATTTTTTTTTTTTTGCAAGCTGCACGCGGAGTGTTGTGTTCGTGTATTTTATGTACCTCTGATGAAAGTCTTATTTCCCATCACAGCGAGTGCCAGTCACAGCTGCCGGCCACGGGGGTGCCCGTGACTCGACAGAGGGTGGATCAGATGAGAGACATGTTTGATGAATATGTGCGCAACAGAACCTTGCAAAACTGGAAATTCTGGATTGTATCCTTTATAGCTAATGATCCATGATAACACTTTCCATCACGTAGTTATTACAATCCTGTGTCCAATTTTGTTTTGATGAAGCATCGTAACAGAAAGTAAGATTCAGGAGGCCTTCACTGTAAATATGACACCTGTTGGAAAGTGTCTTCTGAATGTGTCCTAAGTGATAAATTTTCCTGGTAGGAATGACATGTATACAGGGAAAAGAAATGAAAATAAAAAAGGAAAAAAGAAAAAAACCCACTTCACTGCAATAGTTAACTTTTTAAGTTTAGGGAATTTCTGAAGAATGATTTCCTTGCAGATTGATACAATCGATACAATGCATACATGATGAATGTGTCCTAAATGATAATTTTCGTGGCAGGAATGACATGTATACAGGGAAAAGAAGAAAAGAAAAAAAGAAAAAAAAACCCCCACCCCAATCCCCACTTCATTACAAACAGTTAACTTTTTCAGTTTAGGGCATTCCTGACGAAAACGATTTCCTTGCAGATTGATACAATGTATACATGATTTTCCTTAACAGCTTTACAGTTCAGCATAATCATACGACCGTTGTTCGATTCATTCAACAACATGGTTTCAACTGCCAGCGAGTACGAGTTGTGTCGCTCCATGCTGGCGTGGCTGGAACAACACTGCTCTCTTGTGGTGCTCAGACCCAGTAAGTATAAATGGCAGCTCCCTTGTGGGGCTCAGTCCCAGTAAATGTAAACCAGTGCTCCCCTCTGACGCCTAAACCCACTGGGTTTAAATTGCATCCTGGTCATGGTGCTTAAACCCAGAAAGTATAGCTCACTGTTGCCCTCTGGTGGCGAAATGCTGAAGGCATAAATTCCGTCTCTTTTTGATTGATTGATTGATTCTTTATTCTTTAACCAGGGTTACTGGCTCAGTGAGGATTCACTGGTCTTCCGCCAGGCCCTGGATGGTGCAATGGGAATACAATGACAATTTGATGAGATGATCCAGTTGATAAATAAAATACACATAAGAAGAATAACAGAATCATAAAATATATATTTACATATATAAATAAAGTAAAAACAGGTATATAGATAAAAACATATTAACTAAGGTAAAACAATAAATATATAAAAAATATAAAATATATATTGTACTTACTGCCACTTATCATTTTGTGGTGATAAGTGGCAGTAAGTGCAATAACTGCTTCCTTCTGGTGCTTAGAACAAGTAAGTGTAAATTGCAGCTCCCTTGTGGTGCTCAGGCTAACCACGTGTAAATTGCTGCTCCCTTGTGTTCAAACCCAGTCAGAGCGAATCGCTGCTCACTTGCAGTGTACAGACTCGGTAAAGTATAAGTTGCTGCACCCTGATGGAACCCGGGCCCATTAGGCATGAACTATTGCCTCCTTGTGAAACTTTGATCAGGAAAAAGTAAACCACTGCTTCCATGTGATGCTCTGATGGAGTACAGTAAAACCTGTTTTGAGAGACCACCCCTGGGACACACCCAAAAGTGGTCACATAAAGCAGGTGGTCTCCCAAAGGAGGGTTGATTGTTGTGCCACCTGGCCAACAACTAACCTCAAGTTTGAATTTCCATCCATAATTTAGATTCATACATGCATGTTTCTACATGTATTACACCCAATTCCATCTGGCAGTCAGATGTTTATTTATCTGTTGATATCAAAAACATATTTAGTTTGTGTAAACTCAAAACAGGTTAAGTAATTCTTTCCAAAATTGGTGGATTTTGCTTATCGAAATTGGGTATTTGTGGCTGGATAAATGGTCTCTTGGGGCTTTTTTGGGTGGTCAGTGGTCAGGTTCTGCAGGTGGTGTCCCAAAAGAGGTAAATTATCAGAATGTATTTTTGCACAAGAAAAGTGGTCACAAAAGGCAGGTGGTCTCCCAAAGGAGGAGTCTGTCAAAGCAGGTTTTACTGTACATGTAACTGTAAATTGCCGGTCCCTTTTGGTCAGTTTCAGTTCAGCATTCTGGGATAGTACTTACGCCAAGTACTGGAGTTCTAAGCCACAGCTGGCTTGTAGTCTCATCCAGTTGGTATAGCGTACTATGTGTACTTCCTTGTGTTGTTGAGATTTGGCTAAGAAAAAAAAAAAAACACCTCATCTGGTGTAGTGCTCAGATCCAGGAAGTATAAAACCACTACTTCATGAGATACTATGACTGGGTGGGTATCCGATCACACAGAAGTTTATGTGACAGTGAAGCTCCAATTATTCGATACCTTATCATCTAATAAGAAAGCTGATCGCTAGATGTCAGCATGATCACAGAGGTAACCTCTTTATGGGCTCAGTGTTGCTATGGTAATGGAGTTGCTTTCCCTTTGCAGCTGTGCTGGATTCATTACGTCGCCTGAGTACCACTACGTCAATCCTGTCAGACCCCTCTCGTGTGCCGGAGCAGGCTGCACAGGCCGTTTCTCGAAAACCGTTCAGTGACTCTACATCACCGGACCAGTCATAGCTGTTTGGAGGTGCCCTTTGGAGGGACAAGTCGGTTGGTGTATACAAGGGCATTATGCAAATTTGATTTCCCAAGAGCAGTCATTGTGGCCAGACCTATCGTGCGAAAACTGCGCGTAAAGCCACGAATAATTCTGATAACGAGTGAGTGGCAACTGTGACAAAGCATTGCTTCTATGAAAGCTTCATGTGTGGTCACAGAGGCACAAGAGGTGCATCCGTTCTGCATCACCTGGGAGTTAAATCAAAGTTAATGGCACCAATTGCACACATTTCGAGAAGAGTTTCGCGATCTGTTAATTGGAGCAAATACCGCATATGATGCCCACGAAGGATTCCCGTTCCATGTCTTTGTGGAGAGGACACTGAGCACGTGTGCATTGTGACAGACTCCCCCCGTCAAGAATGATAAGGTCGCCTTCAGGCAGGTCAGTCTGGGAGCTGTCATTGAGGCTGTATATCATGAAACATCACTGCGTCAACGAGCGTGAGCACAGTGCCGCAGGGCATGGGAACAGTGCTGTTCCGAGGGCAAATGGTCACAGAGCATATACAGTGATGTAGTTATGAAACTGCTGGCACTGCTTGTATGTGGTGACTTTTTTTTTTTTTTTGTGTTTTAATCCAGTCACTTGTTAGCGTCATGGCAGCTATGAAGGACGGTGCCATGGAATGGACATTCAGTAGGAAGGATTCCCAGGTGGATTTGATAATGATGGCACTTGGTGCATTAATATAAGTTTTGTGTTTCTTGTACATAATTGCACCAGTTAACTGGGATCTTTATGCTTGAAGTTTTTGATGGTTGCCATAGCGTTCTTTCCAGTGGAAGACATTGGCATAAACTGGATTTGATTGTGTGTTGAAATGCAAAGAGAAAATGGTATTTGAGATGTCTGATAAGGCCTTGGGGAAATTTTTTTTTTCCGCATTTCAGGAAAATTAGTCAGTTTTTGTGTTATAATATTTCTCTAACAGGGTAAACATTTACATATCAGATCAAAAGTACCAGCTGTTGTGTGAAGAACTAGAAGTGCACAAGTTTTCCATCAGGACAGAGTATTAAAAAAACTGTTACCAGCAATATGAATCAGTGCCCCACAGAGTGCCCCGCCTTGAGCGATGCTGGTGTTTTATTAACCACTTTAGTGCCAAGTCAACACTTTCCTCAACATGCATTAGGCACAATGCATTCAAAGTTGTGCTGAGGAAAGCTGTTGACCTGGTCTCCCCCCCCCCCCCCCCCCCCCACACACACACACTTAAACAGGGACATGCACTTCCCACTTTAGCAGTAAAGTGCGCGGAATCGCGGAATTGTTATTTTTATTGCGGAATTACCTTTGGTGAGAAAATATTTTTAAAAATGTAAAAAACATATGAACATTTAACAATTTTACTCCCTTTATGTTGGCAAAATCATTATCAGTAATTCTGATGTTTGTTTTCAGGCTGTAGTTACTATTTATTCTGCATTTCAGCACTGCTTGAGCTCTTCTGGTTTATCAGTTTCCAGAACATCTTGGGTCGCCATGCTGATAAACTAAATTGCTTCGTACTGTCAGAGTATTTTGATTATCAGATTATGCCATTTATGGAGGTAATATAATTCAGTTATAAACAATACGGAATAAAGCAGAATTCAGTCAAATTAAAACCAGAATTTTTTTTTTTTAAAGGAGGAAGTGCATGGCAAAAAAGTACAGACAGGCAGGTGCACAAGTGAAAGGCCCATTTTATGAGGAATTTGAATATGGAATCACGGAATAATTAAAATGAACATGACTGAAAAAAACCAGAAACAATCCTGCATTTGTTAACAGATGAACAAAGACAAGGCAAAAGACAGAGCATGGTCTTGGAGCGTCAAGCATGATCGACAAGATCTGTGGTACATTGTAGCACATAAATTGTTTTAAATATTAGCATGTAAAAATTAAGAGAGAAACTGCTTCAGATTAGAATGAGCTCATAACTTTAGAGTACTGGCAACATTGTGGAAGTATACAATGGTAATTACATAGTGGGGTCTCAACTTTGACTTTAGGTTCCAGACAAGACAGATAAAAAAATAAATAGAATTTTAAGTGGATACACAGGCATAACTTCAGCAGTTACTCTTGAGAGTTGGATCAGATTTAAAAAAAAAAAAAAAAAAAGGCATAAGTGAATTTTGGAAACATTTCCATGCTTTTTTGCAGAATAGAAACACTTGAATGCCCTGCAGGAGAAATCAGACCAACTGTAAGAGAATAATATGGAGTTGAGGTCTGGTTGGTATCATTTGCTGGAGTAACAGGGTGACTGGCTAGTGCTGGCTACTGAAAACCCTGCATCCACGTGTCAAAATGCTGAAGTAGGTGTGCCAAAAGGTGTCTTTGTGTAGGTCTGACTGAAAATTGTGTCCCCAATGCATCTGCAGAAATGATCCAGATCATTTCAGCAGGCCTGCTGGTGTACTGTGTGTGTTAATTATGCAAAGAGGATACATCTGGAAGGGAATTCCCCAGGGCCTTGGAGTTCTGTGTGACTATAGGAATGGGGGCATCTGACGTAAAAAAAAAAATAAAAATAAAAGAGCAGAAAAAAAAATCACGCCTCTAACTGACAGTGTTAAGTTGATTAAAAAAGTTTATCAAATCGCCTGTTTATGTATGCTGCGGTGTGAAGATTGGAAATTAACTGTTGAAAAACATTGGTGGAGGGCTAAGCAGAATCAATGAAAAAATATTGGGTCCTTGGTGGCTACTACATGCTTGCAATCAAAGAAACAGTCGAACGTGCTATGGCTTCATCACTGTTGGGTGCTGGACAGCCGCACCGGCATGTGGACGTTTTGATTTTCACATGACCAACAATTCATTCTTGTCACATTTTGGTGCAGAATATTTTGAGAACAAAACTGTTGTTTCTGGAGAATGCCTCTGCATTTATAAAGACTTATCATACCTATGGCAGCTTGTGGATATTTTTGTCCCACTCCTATTGAAAAAAAAAAATAAAATAAAATAAAATAAATATAATTAAAAAAAGAAAAAGCAAAAAACCCAGAGACTACAGGTTGATTGTTGGCAAGGGTACACCACAATCAGAAAAATGCATGATAAATATTTACATCAACGAGTTGCTGCTATTGGGTACTGAAATGTGTAGGGATGGGGTAATCTCTGCTTTAAAAGGACAACTTCTACATGCTGGATTGTGCCATTGTGACTCTATCCAGGGGTGAATGAGATAGAGCTCTCTTCTTTTCATGCTTGTTGTGACATGAGAGACATATTTACAAGTTTCCTCAATGTATGGGTCTTTTTGGGCACCTCAGGTTTGTGAGTTGGTAACTGTGTCTTGAAAACTGGCAGCAGTTGGGTCCATGTTTGCGTGGACACTGATTATGGCACATGATTGTGTTCTCAGACAGGCTTGCATGCAGTTTGGTACAGCCCAACATTGTGTTCCATCTTTCAAAGGACATGCTTAAAACGCCATGCACAGATTCCAGTGAACACAGTGGTTCCCAGCGCTTTTTTGGTGCTCAAAAAGACACAGTTCCCACTGTTGATTGGCTGTCAACACTGCCCATCATTGAGTTCACACCTGAGTGAACAGATGCCGTGGTATCACCCAGCTCAAGTGCCCATGCTCACAAAAAGGTTGCCTTTCACAAAATTGTGCTGAGGCAATGCAGGCTTGCACAACTGAGAAGTCATTTGTCAAGAGTAACTATCAGGTCATTCATGTTTTCTTGATAATCTAAATTGGAATAACTTGAACCCCATATTCAGCAGCTGCTGAATTATGCCTGTATTGTTTACAGTGGCAATGTCTTGTGTTTACAGCTGTGCTTTGGATGTAAACTATTGGCTCAGATTGTATCTGTTGTGCTTGCACGTTAGCCGTGGCAGATTGGATGCTCAAGTTAGTTAGTTTCTAGGCACGTTTAGTACGCTTTATGAAGATTTTGCATTTGCCTGCAGTGCAGTCCTTTCTGTATATATGTAGAGTCTGCCAAGCAGGTAATGATTCAGAAGGCACTGTACACGTGAATGGAATCTTGGAAGACCTGTTAAGTGACTGAAGTCTCACAAGGAATCAAAGTGTGCAGGTGGATATACGTGTATTGTGATGGAACTGTTATGGTACAGGCCTTGTAAATGTATGGATTGTATAGCCCTGGTAGTTAAACTCTTTGCAGTGTAGAAACGCAACATATTAAAGTGCCATTTGTTGTTAATGAAAATAGTCTGTAGAATATCACTGTTCAAACATCCAGTCACATGAAGCAAAGGTATGTCAGGTAAGTTTGAAGTCCATGACCAGACCACATACACCTTAAAAAAAAAACCAAAATGTAATATTTATAATCCTTCAAGGATGCTGTGGTCATTTCCAGTCATCTTAAATTTGTGAAGTTTTCCCTTTTCAATCAGGAGGTTTTTTATGTAAGTGAAAGTGGAAAAAAAAAATCATTGTATGTGATGGTAAAAAATTGTTGAACAAATCTGCTGAGTTAATAGTTTTGCGAGTCATTGCATAAATGGCATGGTCCAGGAAAAGTTGATCTGTATGTTTGGTAATTAACCCTTCAAGTGCTGATTTTAGACTGAGTCAACAGCTTTCCTTGGGTTTCCCCCAAGTTAAGCTGTTGACTAAGACTATTTGCTTTAGGCTTGCTGGTATATGAATGAAAGGTATGGTCATGACGGATTTGAGTCTTCACCATTATATGTTTAACCGTAATGAGAAAGCAACTGTGGCTATGATAAGCACTTTAAGGGTTATTAAAAATAAAAGGTTTCAATAGTGTTCACAGAAGCCAATCCACTTTTTTAATTTGGGGACAACTGAGTATAAAAAAACTTAACAGGTAACTGATTGTGGTTAAAGAGTGCAGAGTGTGTACTTGAAACAAGTGGTCATGGAGTGCAAAGGGTGGCAGGTGCATCTCTAGTTTTGGAATGCAAAGGGTGACTTTGGCAAGCCCCTGATTGTTGGTCTGACGAGAATTCTTGTGTTGCATTTAATTATGACCACTGTGACAGTGTTTTTTTGTGGTTTGGCAGGTGGCATCTTGTCATACATCATAATTATGGTGCTGCTTTGGAACAGTTGTACCAGTAATATGTAAATAGAATGTGTAGGCCTTGAAACAACACCAATGGCACTCAGTTCCATGAGAACACGTCTTCGGTATCCGCTGATCCCGTTGGAGTAAATACTGTTGTTTTACTGGTAGCCTCGGGGGAAAACAAGTCACCTTATGATTAAAACTGAGTGAAAAAAGACTGTGCTGATGGTCAAGGTGTAAATGTGGAAGTCAAATTTTGCTGTAGTTTTCTCTCCCAGTGCTGCTTTTGGAAAATTTGAATGCCACTCAGGTCTATGAAAAACATTGCAAATGAAAAACATTGCAAAGGTAACAATACATGATTCGCATTTAAGAACTGTTTATAGACAATTTGTATATTTTCTCCATTGCGCAGCAAAACCATAAATTTGTTCAAATAATTGGTTATAATTACCATGAGTTAATAAAACATTCATTCTGGGAGGTCATATAGTTTATTTCCTCAACAATCAGGAAGCAACACCAAAACTAAAAAAAAAAAAAAAAATGTTTTGATGTTTGTAATGATTTTGTGCAGCCTTGTGAATTTAAGAACTTTCATGCAGGTGTGCTATCAGCTCAGTGCTAATTTGTTTTTATTTTTTTTTTTAAGTTCTGAAAATTTGGTTGAAAATCACACAAACACAGCATGCACTAAGCCTTTCAGCCAGAAGATAGCCCAATGCGTAGTTATTGTGCAGGATTTCTTTTCATGATGACGTCAGAAACAGTCTTACCTCTTTTCATGATGTTCAGAATGCACCGTCTCCTGCTTTGTCGTCTGCAGCCTGTATCCACCTTGTTGTGATTGTTAGAACATTATCCCTCCTCTCACTGAGAAACTGTTCATTTAGCTCCCCTCCTCTTTGCCAAGGGGATGGGCATCCTACTCTGGCAACACAATCATTTATACAACAGCTTTCCCCAAAGCAAGAAAATATTGTTCTCACTTGAATCCTATTGCAAAGACACTCTGCAGTTGGCACAAGGACAGTGGAGATATAATGGTCCATAATGGATTTGTTTTGTGTGATCTCGAGAATATTTATATATAATTTACATATGGATTAAATATTGGTTAAAATATGACAGACGCAAGTTTCTTTTGATTTCAAAATAAACTTCTCATTGATGTTTAAGTATAATAAACACTAATCATGATTATCCATAGACTATGACATAAACATTGTATAAATACTATCAATTCATATGTAGACCTTTTTTACAGTTATTTTCAAGCGTATGGTACTTTTTGTCTGTAGTCTTTTTCTACATGTACAGATCTGTACACAGTTTGTGATTTTCTGTCAGACTAGGCTCTGAATCCTTATATGGGGGCAATGTTGTGTGGCCCTTTACATGGACGGGGCAAGCACTATATTCAGTTGGGTTTTGTCTGATGGATTATGGACAAAAATGTCGAAACACTTCTGTTGTACAAATGACTGTTATCTGTGTCCGGTGGTGAAAAAGGGAGCACATGTATCAAGATTTGCCCACATCTCTCAAGTGTTTTGCCACATTGCAAGGTTTAGCTCTTTCAGTGCCACATTTTGGACTGTGTCAACAGGTTACCTGGGCACACTTTGGGTGCAATGTGCCCAAAGCACACCGAGGAAAGCTGTTGACCTGGTTCATTATATTCTATGTAATATTAGGCATGCTGGTATTTGAATGAAAGGTCTTTTTACAAGGAACATGAATCTAGCACCTTTTTTATAATTCAGGGCAGTTCTGATTAGTTTGATTTTAATCATAGTTGGCACTGAAAGAACCAAGTTATGAATGAAGAAGTTTATGTGGTCATGGGTGGCTCTATGGTCCATTCTGCTTGTCTTTGTTTAGAGATACTGTGAAAAAATAGTGAGCATTTTCTCATTGTGTAATGTGTAGAATTTCAGGGAGAAAAGATATTGTACAAAAGTTCAGATTCCAAAAAAGAGCTAAAGACACTCTAATTGCAATTTCAGTCTCAGCATGGGTAAGACATTTTTGTGGCAAACTTCTGGTGTGGTGTTGAGTGCAGAAGCACAAGCTTCACTTGGACAAGTGCTAATACTGTACCTATGCAACCATGACAAGCTGTATTATGTATCTACTTTCATTAACACTTGCCTTGTCTTTGTATTGATGATAAGCTGCATGCCCGAGAGAGTACCTGTGGTGAAAAGGATTGGAGAAAATGTTCATCAGAAGGAGGCCTTTGATCCCACCTGTTTAGGGAGGCCGGCAGCATTGTTAAAATTCCACCCCCACCTCCACCCCCACCCTTAACCTAATCTGTAATGGATGCTGTGCTGACATTTTTGTGGTTTATTGGTGTAGAATGTCCATTGAAGGACATAGACTTGTGTTGACCACTGTGATAAAGAATATAATTCTGTTGACAGAAAAGGTACCTTAAGTTATAGTAGTTAAGTTTTAAGTTAAGCTTAAGCAGTCTTTACAGTTAGGTATAGTTTGGACAGGATAGAAAGAAACCTTTTTCTTTTAACATCTGAATTTAGGTTTTGTGCCTTCTTTATTTTTAGAGGGTAAGTGCAACCCTTTTTTGTTGGTGAAACCTTGTCTGTAATATACTGACAAATGAACCCTTAAAGTGCTGATTTAACACTGAGTCAATAGCTTTTCTTTGGGCATTTTGCGCACAATGTGCACAAAGTGCCCTGAGGAAAGCTGTTGACTAAGACTACGTTTGCTTTAGACTAGGCGTACTGGTGTTTGAATGAAAGGTATCTTCATTAGGAATTTGAATCTTTTAACTATTATATGTTTAAGTGCAATGATAAAAAACAATTATAGCCATGATTAGCACCTTAAGGGTTAAGATACAATATATTCTTTTTAAAAATAAGGTCTGTTCCACTGGCAGGGGCTATTCAAATATTCTGGCAAATTATTAAATGGTTTGCTAGAACTTTGTGCTTTTGTTAGCATTTGGCCATTAATGAAGCTGTCCCATCACAGAACAGATCAGCTTTGATTGTGTCATTTTCACAATTTTGTACCATGGTAACAGCAGCTGCTGTCCATCCGCAGCTTGTCACTTCAAATTTCAAAAGTGGAATGTCATATAATATCCCATGTTACTGTAGTAAGCTCCGCAGCAGACAGAAATTGGAAAAAAAAAGTAGACAGTGTGGGGTCCTGCAACATGGAATAGAATATTTATTCCATGGTTCCATCAGAGGTAAAATACTTGTTTCCCCATGTTATCTCTTGGGAAACAAGTATTTTTACTGCCACGGAACCATTGAATAACTGGTGGTGCATATTTTCCTAATTTCTGTTTTTGTGTTGCAAGCATGCTGGGCACCAAAGAATAATAGATTTATAATGAGGCTTACTTTATAGGCCCTTACTATTTAAGGCTACAAGCCAAGTCTATTTGTAAAGAGAATAACAGTCTGCAGGACATAGTATCATAGATAGAACCAGTGTGAGAAGAGAATACATTATACTTGGGTTCAAATAGAAACGAAAAAAAAAGCAAACAAAAAACAAAAACAAAAATGCAAAACAAACAAAAGAAAACAAAACAAAAAAAAGGCAAACAATTTTTTCTTCAGGAGATGTATTACTGTTCTCGGTACTCTGGACTCTCATTTGAAGTGTTAACAAATAAAATTTGAAATACTGTACAGTTCAACGTGTGTCGGATTTTTCATTAAGTATTAGGTACGCCACTGAACTACTTTTCCCATTTCTTATCTGCCCGAATCCCCATGTTAAAAGGTAGTTGAGAGAGAGAGAGAGAGAGAGAGAGAGAGAGAGAGAGAGAGAGAGAGAGAGAGAGAGAGAGAGAGAGGAGAGAGAGAGAGAGGAGAGAGAGAGAGAGAGAGAGAGAGAGAGAGAGAGAGAGAGAGAGAGAGAGAGAGAGAGAGAGAGAGAGAGAGAGAGAGAGAGAGAGAGGTCCTCTCCATCATATACTGAATAATGTGCATGTGCTTTGTCCTCACCTTGTTGAAAAGCCTTATTGTACTGAATCGAGCATTCCTGTTCAGATCAAAAGGTAATTCACTTGACTTTGACCATGTACAGTACTCGTTTAGCAAGGTGGCTGAAGTACCTTGGGCAGGCTATTGGGACACCTGCAGGCAAGGGTCCAAGAATACCAGACCAGGCTCTGATCCTGACCCAGACCCAAAACTTGTCCAAGAAAAGTTCAGTACTTAATTTGGGTGCAAAGAAGAAAGAAATGAGGAAAAAAAATCCAAACAAAATGTAAGTGCAAAGAAGAAAGGAAGAAGGAAAAAAAACTTGGAAAAATATACTGTCTGTGTTGCACACTGTCTTGAACTGTGAAAGCTACTTTGTACAACACACATTGCGTCATAATTTAATCTACAGATGCCCCTTCACCATAAAGCAGGTGTGGGATTTGCATCGTGTTTCACCCCCCCCCCCCCAAGAGATTCCACCTCTTTTATAAGGTCAGATTTATGCTGCCCTTCAGGTGGCCTTACAGCGAGGCACCACTGTATTTGAATTGACCTCAGCCCTTCGATGTCCACAGCATATTACTGTGCTTCCAGCAGCACCTCAGTCCTTCAATGTCCAGAACATACTTCTGTGTCTCCAGCATTAGTTACATAACATTACCTCTCGACCACCATTGCCAAGACCTCTGTGTCTTGGACGAACGCCCAAAAAATCGAGTTGAGTTCACTCACTTGATTCCAAAAGCTGACTGTGTTGTGGCACTATCTCTCGGTTCCTAAGGATCCGGAGGTAACTTCTGGTGCGCATGCTCCCCTTATCCTTCCTCTTTTGTGTGACATTACCTGGCTTGCTCACTCGAGTTGAAGCTTGGTGAATTATTCTAGTGCTTTATTCACGATCCTTTCTGCAGAAAATCATTTCTTAATGGCCAGGCACTCTTATGAGACCTAGATATCTGATATCTGTCCTGCGGAAACCTCTGAAATAGTTCGGAGTAGAGCTAGTTGTTTGGCTTGGAACCTAGTTTTTCAAGATGGCATCTTGACTCACAGAGAGCCAGAAGACTGTGCACACCAGACAATTGCTGCCTTTCATCAGTGAGCCATAGGTGTTGATCCAGTGGCCACTTTGCCCCCATCCTTGTTGGAAAGAGGGCAGAAGCTGGACACATATATGGCAGCATGGGATGATCATCAGCATTGCTGTGGTTGCTGCCTTCAGTTGTGTCCTGTTTGTTCTCGCAAATGAACGTGAAAAAACTGTGAGGATTGGGGAGAAGACAAACAGCTGCTCTATGAGCAGGTATGGAGAAAGAGAGGTAGAGCAAGATGTAGGCGTCGGGCCATAGCTGCTTAACGCCGAGCTCTTGAATCCGACTTTGTTGAGTCTTCACCAGCGACACCACCAGAGAAGCAAATAGGAACACACTTTGCTTGCTCGCAGACTCAGGTAGCTGCTGTCTCTACACCAGAAACCCCCTGGGAGAGAAAGGAGAATAGGCAGTGTAGGGTAGCCAAAGATCTCCTTCGGGAGCGCCCACCTCACCCCAAGACAACCAGTGCATCTCTGGCCACTGACTCTAGGGTTGCTCGTGCCTTGGAGTCTATGGCTAAGAGTAAGCAGTTCCAGGCTGATATGTTGCATGCACTGATCACCCCCTCTCAGTCTGCCTCTTCCGAGACCCCTTCAGGAAGTCATCCAAGCACAGATTGAAGCTTCGGAGATTTTTGGTCCTCCAGGTCCAAGTGCTTGGAGCCAAAATCACACAAGTCAGTGAAGCCACAATGGAGGAAACCTACAGGTTCCCGTCCATGCATCCCAGAATTTTGGCCAATCCGAGCTCTCGGATCATACATCCAAGCAATCCAAACCACCGAAGCCAGGATGAACTTTGAGAGCTCCTGGTTCTGAGAGCTTGGATTGTAAGTCCAGGCTAGCCGGAGAGAGAAGGAAGGCACCCAAGTCTGTGGTGGCAGCTTCTTCCATTCGTGGCCCCTCTGCTGACTGAAGTGCCATCTTTATTGCCTCCAGCTGCAGTGCCAGCCTTGCTTCCTTTACCTCTGATGGGTCTGCTCTGGAGTGAGCCGATGCTGATCCTCACCTTCCAGCCAGGTGCTCTGCCTCCCTCTCTTGAGAGGCAAGCAGAACTTGAGCTCTGCGAGGAACAGCACTTGTGGCTGGAGACCTTGTCTTCTGCCATTGTCAACACTGCAGCTGAGTGTGAGTAGACTCTGTTGGCAGAGGAGCTAGCTCCCTCTCCCTTATCCAGCTCTCACTTGGCCCTGAGGCTCGGGGGTTCCTTAGGACCCGTCCTGCCAGCAGATTTCTCAGTCTGCGGCAGCGTTGGCCCCTGAATTCAGCCTCTGGGAGACCCACCAGGCATCGTCCTGCCAGCAGACTTCTCAGTTGGCAGCCATTGTGTTCCCTGTTACCAGTCTGCTGGAAGCCCCCCTCTCCAGCCCCATGTGGGCCAAGCAGACAAAAGCAGTGTTTGAGGCTGCAACGACTCTTGCAGAAGTCATTGCTGCTCCTGTGCCTGTTGTGGTGAGAGACCCCCTGCTGTCCCAAGTGGCTACCCCTTTGCCCTTGATGCTTTGTTAAAAGAGGCTTTGGGCCCCACCGCTCCCCTCGCGAGTCCTGAGTCTCCGGATCTGGACACTGAGGAGGAGGATAAGCTTCTGCTCTTGGACTCCTCCATCAGCAGATCCCAGCTGCAGTTGACCTTCATGCTGCAGCCACTCTAAGTGGCTGAGCCCAGTGGCAACCATGGGGCCTGCGGAACAGCCTTTCACACTCATGGATACCACTTCGGCTCAGCTGCAGGGCTTCCGTAGGTCAAAGCTCTCATTCAGAGCCTGGTGGGAGACCAAGCTGTGCCCCCACCAGAGGAACAGAGGTGCTGGGTAGTCCCGAAGCCCTGCCGGGGCTTGTCCCTGGAAGATATGTGTCACAAGATCCCTATCCCTTTCTCGCCCTTGATAGCTGAGTTTTAGGACCAGCTCACAGCTAAGACTTCGGCATATGGGTTCCTGCTGACGTCTATCTACTTGAGGCAAGGATGACTCCTCCCAAAGCCAGATGTACTGGCGTGGTGGTATTCTGTGCCAGAGCAGATCTTCCCTTCAAATCCACTGCTGGTGAATTTGAATTGGGATGAGTTTGATGCCAGGCAGCCGGTGTCCATCACTGTGTCTGCCCAGGCCTTCAAGAGACTGGAAGAGGATGCCAGGGGATCCATCCTTACGGCATGTATTTCAATGTCTCATTGGCCGCCTTGAGGTGTCTCCTGGATGACCTCAAAGGCTCTGTGCATATCATGGAGGCTGTGTGGGATTGGCTAGACCAGGCGTCACTTCTTTCGACTTTGTTAGCACAAACGGTTATCACCAGGTTTAAACCGGCTGCACATTGGAGGCTAACCTTTGTTTGTTGCTGAGGGATGCCGACCTCCAGAGTCTGAGGCTGCGTGACCCGATATTTCGCAGAGCCTGAATGCGGCCACTCTTCTCCAGAACTTGTTCAGAGTAGAGGTGACACAAATCTTTTGCTGGGCCCAGGACTTTTGGGCCCACTCTACTGATCAGACCCACGCGAAGGAGTTGACTGATTCTCTTTGATCACTTTCTACCTTGGCAGCCTCAGCGCTAAAGCATGGTGCTCAAACCATGCCTACTCGACCTTTGGCTTGATCACCTTCGGTGACATGATACCCTAGGAAGAGCAGGCAGCAATCCGAGAAGGGGAAGCATGGCCAAGAGGTCGGGCGAGCCTCAGGGCTCTGATTCTGGCATGCTGAAGCACTAAGTCTCAGGATTCCCCATTGCAATGCCTTCAAACTCCCTGCAGCACATGGTAGGCAGCTGCCTCTCTGCCTTTTGTGTGCAATGGGAGTCTTTCATGGACGATTCATTCATCCTAAACATCCTGAGACATGGCTAATTGCTGCCATTTGGCGAAGACATGCCTCTGTTAAGCCGCGAACCCAAGTGGTTCGCACCACCCACAGCAGAATCCAAAGCATGGGCATTCCCAGAGGCAGTCCAGAAGCTTTGGAGCAAGTGCATCATAGAGCCAGTAGAGGATCATGATTGTCCCAGCGTCTACACCCTTCTCTTCCTTGTCTGAAAGGGGATGGAAGCTGGTGTTCTGTGATAGATGCTGGACACCTTCAAGGTAGTCCCGTCTTTCAAGATAGAGACCCCCCAGTCTGTGGCAGTGGCCCTGTGGCCATGGGGTGGACAACATTCCTGGCTGTCACAGATGCTTTCTTCCAATGTGCCAATCGTGCAGACTTCACAGAAGTATCTGCTGTTTGCATTCTCAAGTTTACCAGTTCAGGGCACTTCCATTTGGCCTTACCAAGGGACCACTGGTGTTCACCCAGTTTGCACAGACAGTTGTCGCTTACCTCCATCAGTCTGCCATTTGCATTCATGTGTACCTGGATGATTGGCTTATATAGGCGTTTTGGCGCTCAGATTAGCAGCATCACATGTACTGTTCTAGAGCTTTGCCAACGCTTGGGCCTGATTGTGAACTGAAGCAAGTTCAGTCTTCAGCCACAACAAACTTATGTTTTACCTAGTTACCTACATCTGTCGCCCCTCAGAGGACTGGTGGGAGAGACTTGAGTCCCTGCTCAGATCCTTTCTCACTTGCATGATTCTCTCGGCACAACAATGGCAAGCCCTGTTGGTCTCCATGTCCTTGATGGATTCCCAGGTCCCACTCGGTCACTTTTACCAACCAACCCCCCCTGCAGCAGACCGTTTAGGAGAATATCATGTCGGGACAGATGCTGGTTTCCTTTCAGGCCCAGCCAACCATCTATATGGGCTCTTCTTGGTTTAGGTGGGGAGCTCACGTGGAGAGCTGGACAGCATTGGGCCATTGGCCAGTGCACTTTGAGTCTCACCACATACACTGGTTGGAACTGGAAGTAATACACTTGGCACTCCTCCACTGCTGGGACCTAGTGGAGCACAACATGTCCTCATGATGTGCGACAACAGGACCACAATCGCTTTCCCTAAACTGGCAAGGCAGATTGCGTGCTGAGGGGGTAAACCAGATGCATCACTCAATGGTGCTCCGAAGACAATGTCTGCATGCAATGAGGCATGCCCCAGGACATCAAAATGTCCTGTTTGACTTACTATCGAGAAGAGGTCAGACGGTAAGGATGAAGTTGTTGCTCCACCCACAGGTCATTCAGGCCATGTGGGCCAGATGGGAGCTCCACGTGTGGACCTGTTTGAAACACGTGAGAAAGTGAAACTACCAGATTATGTCTCGCCAGTCCCTGTACCCCAGGCTATAGCAGTGGACGCTCTAGTCATGGACAGGAGCAACCTTTGAGGGTGTGCCTTTTCCCCTCCAGATCCTCCTGAGGGTACAGTGCAAGGTCTGGTCACATGAATGCAAGTTGATCCTGGTTGCCCCCTGGTGACCAAGGGCACATTGGTCAACATACCTCTTGGAATTAAGTGTCAAGCCCCTGCTACATTTACCAGCATGGCTGAAACTTATGGTGCAACCATGGATGATCATGTTCCACAGGAACCCTCAAATGCTTAACCTCCATGTTTGGTGGTTCTCGCACAGCACATTCATGACAAAGGTTTCTTGGAATTGGTTGCAAATAGAATTGCCAGAGGCAGGCCTTGATACTCTTCTCTGACTGTTTAGTTGGCTCATTGGAAGGTGTTTCCAGACTAGTGCTGTGGTCAGAGAATACATCCCTGGTTTCCACGTATTGCAGACATTGCTGACTTCCTGCTTTATCAGTGGGAAGTTCTTGGCATGAGCTCGAGAACAGTGGTGGGATTCCTATCAGCCATCCTTTCAACCTTTACGAAGGTCCTTGACATTCGCATTGGAAGCGATCCTTATCTGTTGGAACTCATCACGTCCTTCTACACCACCAGACCAGCAGCAAGGCAGGTCCTACCATGGTAGGACCTTCCGATGGTTGTAGTCATGTTGAGGAAGTGGCCCTTTGAGTGCCTTGAAGACCCCCGGTGGGTGGACCTCAAGTATTGGAGGTGGAAAACTTGTTTCCCATTAACACTTGCTTTGGGGGTTTGAAGAAGAGAGATCCATGCTCTAGTTCATGACTGAATCCAATGGTCGCCCGACCACTCACAGGTGACCCTGAGGCCTCACTTAGCTTCCTTGCAAAGAACCCAATGGCTCGAGATCTGGCCAAGGCCTTCAAGGGTTTTTACCTTCCATGCCATGGATACTGCTCTTTACCTGGAGGAAAGAGCCCTGTGTTTGTACTATTAATGCACAGAGAGTTTCAGGGGTCAGAGGTCTGCCCCTTTTTTTTACCCATTGGTAAGACTGGTAAGGAACAAGTTAACAGAAACACCATTTCTTCGTAGATTAAGCAGATGATCCTCAATGCCTCCAAGACCACTCTGCAGTGGTTTGGTGCCTTAGAACTTGTCTTAGCTAGAGCTCATGAGGTGTGAGCCTTTAATGCCTCCTGGTGCGCCTTGAGGAATATCGCAGTTGTCGACATCCTGCAAGCCCGCTGCTGGCAAACATCTACAGCTTTCACTGAGCACTATTTGCGTCACATGATAGTGCTAGAGGAGGGCATGTACACCTTTGTGGGCATCACAGGCTCCTTTGCTTAGGTTCCAGATACCTGCCTGTTAGGCTGCCGAGTCCCTTCAGAGCAGTCACAGTGTTCCAATTTATGGGCTCTTGTGGTTTAGATGCAATTCAGTCTATAGGTCACAGCGCTTCTAAATGGGCCTCCTGTTAAATTGACCTAATCTGGGACTTGTATCAGGCAGTCATTCCTGCTGTCCTGGCTCAGTTACAGCCTTTTGACCCACGTGTTTGCTGCCCTATGGAACCATATACCAGCCCCCCTGGCGCTGGCCAGTTTCATGAGTAGGTCCTGTTAGATCTCCAGGTCTGAAGGAGTAGAAACAGACAGCATCTATCCATGAGACAAAAAGCTATCAGGTTGGCGAGGGAGTCCAGGTGGGTGTCTGTGTGGTCGAATGCTGGTCGGTAAGGAGGGTTGATGGTTTTGTCTGGATTCTGCTGTTGGCCTTCATGTACCTCTGAGGTTTTCCACTCAGACACCTCTCCTCACATGGACCAATGGTTCTCCCCCAGGCTGTCGGTCCCGGTGGCCACTTGTGGTCAGTATGCCAGTAGCATTATACCCTCTGTCCTTGCATCTGTAAGTCGGCAAAGGTGGTCAAGAGGTAACTTTACATAAATAATATGTGAAATTTTTAGTAATTTTGGTACTAGTAAGTACTTACCTGTTGACCACCAGAGTAGCACACCCATCACCCATGCTTCCTTTCTCATAGCTGAAGTTAACTGACCACTCAGGGAAAGAGGAAGGATGATATGAGGAGCACGCACACCGGGAGTCACCACCGGATCCATAGGAACCACGAGATGGCGCCAGGGGACTGTCAGGTTATGGAAATAAGCAAGTGCCAATACTGAAATGTCCGCAGCATGCTATTTTGTCTCCAGGATCACCCCAGTTCCTCAATGTCCACACCATATTTCTGTGTCTACAGCAGGCTCCGTCGATGTCCACATCATACTTGTGTGCCTCCAGTGTTTCATTCAGGTACCGGTAGTTACTCACAAAGGAAAGTGTTCATTTCTAACTTTTTAATGATAAAAGAGTCAGGATGTGATGGTTTGTCTTTGTTTTATGATAGGCCTATGTGTCCTAAATCTTTATTGTTGGCCTATCATCGCTTATGATGGTAAACTCTCCTGCTGCAGGGTGAACAAAGTGTATATAATTTTAAGTCTGTCACACATTGTGGAATCTTCAGATGGATAATAATTATACACATATAATTTACATGACACTTGTATCTTCAAAATTGACGTTTTGTTTTTGAAATACTACCTGTCATATGTGAACCAGTTTCAACTTCAACTACAGCTGTTGTTTCTGATTTCTCAAATAACTGACTGCTAAAATTTTGGGGTTTTTGTTCTGGGTAACAGCATTCCTCAGCACACTGCCAGCATTTGGGATGGAAAGCTGTTGACTTTGTCAAAACACTGTAACTTCAAGTTCAATCAGTTAAAGAACATGCATGCTTAATATACTGTGTTGACTAGGCAGCAGTACACTCGTGACAGAAGATAAATTACCTCAGTTTGAGAAGTTTGGTACTGTTCTAAAACTCTATACATACAATGCTGTGGTCAGAGAAGTATGATGATAGGCAGCCGGTCCTGGACAGAGGAATGTCTTTCATGATGAATGCTAGGTCAAGTGCGAATCCACTGGTGTGAGTAGGCTACTGTACAGACTGAATATAATTGTCCAGATTGGTAAATTTGCTATAGTTGTTGGTGTCAACATTGATATTGAAATCTCCAAGGATTACACCAGGATGGCTTTGAGCAGCAAGGTTTGGGAAATCATTCATGAAATGTGCCAGTTCTGAGGATGGAGATCTATATACAAGACAAAAGGACTTTGGACATGTGTCAGATAAAATGGCAACATGAATTTGTTCCATATGAGGTACATATAATGAACTGCTGTACAGTATGTTTACAAGTACTTTTTGTGATTTGTCTTTTTTGTCCAAGTAACAACTGTGCAATACGATTTATGTATTTGAGTCTACTATGTATTCTCCATCCAATTTCACATTTTAGTTTAATGGTCTATTTTCTTTAATCAGAATTAAGCTTTTCTTTTCGCAATGTTTGTCATCCGTCTTGTTACTAATTTGTATTATCATGTCATCATTCTGTATTTATCCTTTTTCATCCAGGGCTTGGGAGGAGATCAGCACTTTTTTACACTGAGCCAGTAACCCTGGTAAAAGAAAAAAGTTCAACTCAACTGAACTCATGCTTATCAAATTCACTAAAATGTTAAGGCAGTTGACTATTGAGGCTAGACTTAATTCTCAACATGCTCAAATACAGCACCCTGATTCCAAGTTCACAACTACCAATTATCTATACATTCAGCTGAATACACAATCCAATACAGGCAATACACTGAATCCTTCAGGGCTAGAGACATGTATTAGTATTGGATTGCATGTTAAATTAACGGCAAATTTAAAGACTATTTTTAAAGTTTCAAGAATAAAATTTCTGTAAACATTTCAGCCATGTACATAATTTTACCACACAATTTCGCTGTTTCTGCAACGAGTGGTTTTAAAATTATTAAGCTGTAAATTACAATGAACAGAAATGGGAACACACAACTGTAGCCCGAAATGACTGAAATGCCCTCTATATGAGAGTAGTAGAAGCATCTGTTCTTGCTCTCCCCTATCAAGGATTACAGGTACCGTAATTTTTTTTAGGATCCACAGCACTTTCAACAGCTCGCATTTCTCAATGACCATCAAAGTGTACCCTGTGGTCTTGTTTAAAAAAATAATCAGTTGTCCCAAAAGTAGACTAGATCTAGAATTGCTACATCATACATGATTAAATGTTTCATTTTTTTTCTGGGTAGAGTAAATACATGTTGTTGTTGTAATAATGATGATGAAAAAAAACAAAAACAAAAACAAAACAAAAAACAAAAAAAAACAAAAAAAAAAAAAAAAAACAAAGACAAAAAAAAAAACAAACAAACAAAAAAACAACAACAACAACAACAAAAACCCATCCCACACCCTATCCCCGTCTCTTGAAGACTCCGGTATTTCTCACGGGAACCCTCGATCATAAGGGCTACCACCATATTCCCCTTCGCCCCTGTACTCTGGAATTCTCGTGTCGCCCTTTGTTACACAGTGACAGTGCGCTGTTGCACTTACCGGTGCCAGTATCGCTCTCTCTTTTTTCTTTTTTGCAACAGTACCACAGGATGCCCACCAAAGTAACTTTTAATCTTATGAGATAATAATAATAAAAAAAAAATAAACTGCAAAAACAATATACCAAACAATGTAAATGACATGTAACATATCATGTCATAACTTCATACAGATAACAGTGACGAAACATACCATCACATTCAGTTTTCAAAGAAGAACCTAAGGGAGATAAGGATATGTCATGTAATTATGTCATAACATTTTTAACATTATGTCATGTTGAACGAATATAGGACCAATTTGCTGAGCGTTGCATTTGCAGGACCAATGCGATGGGCCGTTGGATCATTGAACAGCTCCGAAACATCTCAATGCGGTCGTCCCTCCCATGAAAATAATGAAACAAAGACAATGCATGATACACACAAGACGGCGAGTTACAGCTCAGACGGTAAAGCATGGGACTCTTAATCGGTTCGTGGTTCGAGCCCCACGTAGGTCAAATATTAAGTTTTTGCAAACTTGTTCGTCGGATGACTCAGAACATTTTTTAGTCTGATATAGGCCTAGCCCCAAGGGACCTCCCCTCGCTCTGTTAAGCTTGCGGGTACAAGTGTATTAACAGATCTATTGGGCACCCCAATATACATATAGCCTTATAGGCCTACCGTGCTATACGATACAGTGTCGTACATGCACATGATTCATGGAGACCATGGATCTACAAGTAGGTCCATGTATAAAGAAAGGTTTTCTGGTCATCGAGATCATTAACAGTGTGGTCATAATTTGATATAGGGTTGTCATAAATTATTTTGGTGCACAAGTGGGAGTAGGCCCACAAGGGTTCTTCTTCTTCTTCTTCTTCTTCTTCTTCTTCTTCTTCTTCTTCTTCTCTTCTTCTTCTTCTTCTTCTTCTTCTTCTTCTTCTTCTTCTTCTTCTTCTTCTTCTTCTCTTCTTCTTCTTCTTCTTCTTCTTCTTCTTCTTCTTCTTCTTCTTCTTCTTCTTCTTCTTCTTCTTCTTCTTCTTCTTCTTCTTCTTCTTCTTCTTCTTCTTCTTCTTCTTCTTCTTCTTCTTCTTCTTCTTCTTCTTCTTCTTCTTCTTCTTCTTCTTCTCTTCTTCTTCTTCTTCTTCCTAAAACGAATAAAACGAACGCCTTCAACAAAGTGAAGATTCTACAGATGTTTGAATGTTTCCACAGGCACAGACCAGCAATTAAGAAATGCTTTTCATCCTCGAACAACTGACAGTTACAACCGTTACAGTACCTGTTGGTAGCCGGGATATTATTATATCTGCCTGTTTAAATATGTACACTGTGGGTACTAATTCTTAATTTCGTCAGGAGTCTCCTTTTTTTCCTTTTTTAAACATTTAAATTGTATACGTGTTAGATGCATCTGCAAGACCTGTCGCTGCCATCGCCGATACGATAATGAATGCCTTTACATTCATGCAGCCCGGTTAGCTCAGTCGGTAGAGCATGGGACTCTTAATCCCAGGGTCGTGGGTTCGAGCCCCACATTGGGCGACTGCTTTTCTTCACACGATAAGAGCGATTGTTTTTTTTTTTTTTCCCACCAAAAAATAAAACAATTTTGGTAGGCCAGGCCTATTGAACACACCAAAATTGCAAGCCGTGTTGGAAGCAGAAACATTGGGCAGAAGACCCGCAAAAAATTACACTACGTGAATTCGTCTCAGTTATTCCTGTGCCTGCAGCACCATATAGCAAAAATTACAACGTGAATTCGTTCCCTGATGGCAAGCCGTTGTGGAAGCAGAAACATTCGGCAGGTGACCCACTGTAATGAATGCTTAGCCGACTTCTTCCTCACCATATAGCAAAAAATTTACACACGTGAATTCGTTTCCTGATAAATATACAGGAGGTTACAAGGCAGCTGTGTCTTTACTTTCTTTCTTTCTTTCTTATCTTTCTTCTTCTTTCTATTTCTTTATCTTATCTTCTTTCTTTCTTTCTTTCCTTTCTTTCTTTCTTTCTTTCTTTCATTCTCTTTCTTTTCTTTCTTTTCTTTCTTTCTTTCTTTCTTTCTATTCTTATTACTTTCTCTTCTTTCTCTTCTTCTTTCTTTCTTTCTTTCTTTCTTCTTTCTTTCTTCTTTCTTTCTTTCTTCTTTCTTTCTTGGGTGGAGGGTGGGGTCTTTGTATTCATACGTCATTAAATCTCTAAAGCAAATTTGTTTTATGAATTACCAACTTGGCTTGCATTACTTCATTAGAAGTAACAAATGAAACAGTGGACAGGTTTTTCCCTGTTGGGCGTGCTCCACAGACACTTAAAAATGAACATCATATATGTTGTCATATTGACCAGATTGTATTAGTTCGTATGCCCGGGTGGAGGTGGGGTGGCTAACGTTACTTCCAAAAAACATTGTCATTAGTTTTAACATAGATTACAAAAATATATTTCAGACGGGAAAAAGATGAATTTTTACTGGAATTGCTTCACAATACTAAAGCAATTCCAATAAAAAAAATTCAGTTTGAGTGAGAAAGTACAATGGAATACCATTTGTACGTGACCAATTAACTGGAAAACATCGACAGCTCAAAACATCAGATAATTTTGAAAATTATTTAAGGGGAGTTATATGTACAAAGTCAGACTGACTGCCGATATTAATACTAATAATTATATTTACATCTCTTGATGGTGGCGCAAATTAAGTTTCATGATAGAATAAGCATGTAAATAGGCCCAGTAATTTGAAATAGGTAGGTCTGTATGAGGCGATTAAGTTGCAGCTGAGCACTTGAATAAACCTGGTCATTGGGCATGCGGTACGAGCCGTGCAAGTAAGCTCATTTACGTAAATAGTTACACGCGCATGTTTGTTCACCTTATATTTATACTCTCATTTATATGGCATCAGTTTCATTTGTTATAACTACATATGTATCTATTCAGAAAATGAGGAGGCTATTAAAGAGTATACATACATACATACATACATACATACATACATACATACATTCATCATACTCTTATTTTACTGCATGGTGCAGGCGAACTTTCTGGTGATTTGGCGGGATCAGAGAAGCCACGTGGTTATTTGACGCAATAAATTTGGAGCCAATCACAGGCAACTTTTTGAATTATTATTATTATTATTATTATTATTATTATTATTATTATTATTATTATTATTATTATTATTATTATTGGCATGACATTCAAGGAACGAAGTGGAAAGTTGAGACCGTGTCATTTTGATATGAAAATTAAAAGTCAACCTGGCGGAAATTCTAGTTAATCACATTCAGTCTACGCCTCCTGTGATTGTGAGGCGGGTAAAATACTGAATTTGAACATATACAGATATCATAATACTTTCGTGATATTCGGCAAAAAGCCCGGAGTGTCAGTAGATAACCATATTATATCCGGTACTTGCTTGGATCAAGGAGGCCATATGTACACCTGGGGCTTCCTTGCTTGGATCAACTCAATGTCTATATGTTAGTTTGCTTGAAATCACAGGGGCAACCAGCAGAATTGCCTCCGAAGCAGCCTTGGTCCCCCCACTAAAATTCAGAAACAAAAACACTCGAGTCTGCCAAGCAAGTAACCAGCAGAATGGTTGTCCTATAAATTATATAATATTCTGGTAGATACGAGCGCATATAGTGACCATCAAATGATCTACCAAAACCACTGATTAGCGTATCACAGGGGCAACCAGCAGACTGGTTGTCCTAATATTCTGGTAGATACGAGCCCATACATAAATATTTACATTTGTTATTTTTGTTAGCATTGAAAGAATAGGAACGGTAGTGTAGTTCATGAGGCAATGGTTACATTAGAACATCTCGTGCAACCGACGTGCTGCGCAATAATATCCTCTTAACGCACTTTGTCATTATTTAAGCTTCCGCCGAAAGTATTGCCGAAGCGTTTGATTCATAGGCCTAAGCATAATGGGAAGACGGTATCAGATGATCAAGAATTGCATATCTACTCGTCAAAACTTGCCTAAATGTTTTCTTTTACCGGTTTTGCAAGCTTTATTGAAATAAAGTTGTTGTGTTATTCGGAACTATTTTTTTCCTAGTTTTGTGTTCCAGGAGTTGCCTTGACAACTGATGCAGTGATGGCTGATGTAGTAGCCCCGCCTACTTGGCTCCTCCCACTAGTAAACAAAAAGGCGATTTTTTTTGTAAATTAACAAGCTAAAAACGATTTTAAATCAACTATCAACGATAATACTTACTCTTATGTGAATAGAAATTGATGTTAAATGTAAGTATAAGAATTAAACTTCCTCTCTAGTATAATTATGGGCGCATGGTTGCAGTTTGTGTGACAGGCATTTCTGATGACGCGCGGTAGCGCGTCATCAAAGAAATGCCTCTCACATTCTTAAATGACCACCAATTGAAAGACTAAGTTCGTATAGTACCAGAATATAAGGCCAACCATTTTGCTGGTTGCTCTTGTGCTTAAAATGAATACGAACAAGAGTTCAGATTGTCAAGGCACATTCCCCTGGACACAGAAACCCCCTTACTACCGCACTGTTGAATTTCAGAAGTGACTGCGATACGCTTGGTAAGCACAGGCCTATTAAAATTGTGCTACAGGGCCTAAGATACGCACAAATTCCATGTTATGTAGTTCGATTCACCGGGCTATCTAACAAAACTTTGATCATTTGAACTGTATATGTTTGTGGCATGCAATGGTAGTATTCCCCTCATACATGTGCAGGGACACTGGTCTGCCTACCAGCCCAACAGTGATGGTCGGAAATTGTACAGGCCCAAGTTAAAGATCGAAATACGCTAATATTACCTACTGGTTGGATAAAGTGTCAGTTTGCTTGATCAATTTATGGGGTTGTGGTTGAAAGTCTGCTCTTCATTCACGATAAATGAGAGTTCAGTGACAAAGTAAAACCAAAGGAAAGAAAAAAAATACTTGTGATGGTACACTAATATTGTTACACCTGCAAATGGAACATTGATATGATTTTATACGGTAAGACGTAAGTATGCAAGTATATGTATATATATATAAGCCTAGGTTTATAATATGATAATAAATCACAACAAACGAATAAAATGGGTGTTCGCATTCAGCGGTGCGTTTTCATCTAACGGTCTCACGCATCGCGTTAATTCAAATTTTTCAATTTTAATTTCCTTTGACGGCGCATTTACGTTTAACGGTCTAACAGTTGTTACATCACTTTTTTTTTGTTTTTGTTTGTCTTTGCTATCTGATATATAGGCTGATTTTTAAAGGCGTACCTGTGGCTATACATCAAAAGACGCATTAGTTTACATTCATTATGCATTAAATCTATGTCCAATGCGAATAAAGACCCATGTAGGCCTATTTTGATTGACAACGGTTCACGTGTACTGTTAATGAACATGACATTTCTGTGGTTCCATTCCGGTCGCTGCTTCTCTTTGATGCAATTTTATAGTTGCGTCGACAGGCCGAATGCATCTTTTTGTCCGTTTTTTAACTTACTTACTTAGTAGAAGAATGGGGTTACTGCAGAAAATAAGACAAAAGGTGTGAATGTTTCTTTGCGATTGGGTGATAAAAATAAAGTTGATAGTCATACTGATTTAATTAAGGTGGTTATGTCGGGAAATTCGGAACCAAAATCGTTTCATCTGAATGTGTTTCCACTTTTTTTAAACAAAGACGTGTTCAAGTCTATTATCTCCAAGTGAAAGTATAGCTGCACGGATGCTACCTTTTGCAAAGAAAAAAATCAAAGAGATCCTTTCTCTGGCTCTCATGAAGTTAGCAATTCATGAGGTGACGTGAAGCTGTTTCACGCACCTTAAGCGCAGTCTACAATATTACATTTGCATATTTCATGATTTAAGGGTGCATTTCATTCTGAACCTAACATGATGTATTTGGGCTTTTCTGTTTCCACAACATATAACAGACATCTTATTTTGACTGACAACGGTTGTTTTTTCTGATCAAAGAATATGACATATTTTATTTCTGTATTTGTTCCAGATTTGCGTTGGTATTTATGTTAAAGGTTCAAGTCAACTCAAGAGGCTGAATAGACTGGACTTCCACATTGTATGCTGTATATCATTTGGACTTTGGTCTTCGTGCGGCTGCGGCCGGCGGTAGGTCGATAAAAGATATGGCAATTCTGAAAAAAGAGTAGGCCAAAACGACCGACATATTATAACATATCAATATATTAGTGTTTTGTTTTGTCTGAAATTACCCAAGTGTGTTAAAGAGAAAGTCCTTTGTTTAACCCTTTTTGAAAATGGCGAATTAAATTTTTAACAGACAAAAGACATCAAATAAAGCAGGTAACTCTGAGCTATAAATGTACAAAAAGGTAGGTATTAATTCATTTATTGGACGATTAGGTCTTTCTTTCTCTCCTGTTTTCCTGCTTTCTCTGTTTAGTTCTTTTCCTTTTCCTTCTTTCACTTTCTTTATGCATTGTTTTAACTATTGGGCGGGTACCAAATTTCTGATGAATCATGTTAATACTGTGATTGTCCAAACGTGTGTTCGACAGACTTTGCCATATTATTATTATTATTATTATTATTATTATTATTATTATTATTATTATTATTATTATTATTATTATTATTATTATTATTATTATTATTATTATTATTATTATTAGACCAGAAAAAATTGAGTTTAAAATATGGAAATTTCGAGTTTTGATTTCTCGAATTTTCCTGGTTTTTCTCGAAATTACATGATTTTTCTCGAAATTTATAGTTTTAGTACTCGAAATTCGGAGATTCAACACTTTGAATTTCGAGCAAAAAGTCGAAATTTCGCGATTTTGGAGTCAAAAAACAAAAACAAAAAGAAAAAACAAACAAACAAACAAACCTGTCATCTGAGAGATTTAATTTTTTGTTAAAGAAGTCTAGAAACTTTTCACTGTATGTTGGATTGCGTTCCTCGTCGAAGCATCCTATTGCCGACAGACGCATGTACATATTAGGGTCATTGCTCCCATTACGGCATATCTGTACGTCTGCATAGATCATCACTGTTACTCTCTGGAACATAGAACAATTAAATGGCTTTATGGTACACAATCAAAACACAAAACAAAATGCCCAAGAGTCCTGTGACAGTCCTCTGCTCAACTAATTTTGTGCCGATTTTTTTTCCGCAGGTATGAATGATAGTTCTGTACGAGTGTTTGGATATTAAACCTGATGAAACATTTTGGCAACTCTTTCAGATGCGTGCTTTTTGTCAATATTGGGGAAAACACTTTAAGAATTAATCCTCATCATGGCCTTATTCGACAATGCCGTGTGACCTTAGTGTCATACTCAAGCCATGTTTACATAACCTAGACCTGAATGAGTTTCATCACAAGGTGAAGTATCCAAGTCCCAGCTCCAATAGTTCTCCGGTTATAAATCTGCTCCGTGACCTTCAGCTCCAACAGTTTTCCAGTTATTAATATGCTCTGTGATCTTTACTCGTTAGGTTTAGGTCATTCACATGCAACCCTAGAAGTTTAAGGATAGGACGACCACTGTGTGCAATTTATATGAAAGTCTTGCTTCACATTGACCAGTTCTCAATTTGTCAGCAGAAATAAAAAAAAATATATATATCGAATTGCGCTGTGGCCTTCGAAATTCCGTCATCCATATGAACAAAGTTAAATCGCGAAATGCCCACATGTGTTCCTGTGCGACTTCGAAGCAATTGGTCAAACAATTTCACAAATAAAACACTTTTACAATTTCTGAACATAAACTATAAAAAATTGTAAGAATATAAATATCGTCACAGTACCACCTTTGTGACAAAGTGGATACAGAAATACGCAAGGTACAAGCTACAGAAGTTTGAAGAGAGCCCAATCAGGATTTTGTTTAAGATGGACGATTTTTATGCAACACAGCTAAAATTTAAAGCAGCACGGGTTGCCTTAGCATAAATAAAAATTTGGAACGGTGGGAATTTCAGATTCTAAGACGTGTACTGTGTAAAGAAGCTAAAGAAGATTTGGCTCATTTCCTCTTCCTTTGTCCGGCCCTCAAAAATATCAGAAAAGAATGCCATGGTAAATTGGAGAACAATTTAATAAAACTGGATGCAGCATATTTGTGGGCAAGGTACAGTGGTTCATCTCTTTTAACGAAACTATGTTTATTTCTAGAAGATCATGGTTTCTTACACAGTAACGACGTGGGCGCCTTGTTCGATAACATTTGTAAAGAGTTTTTAGTGAAGGCACAGAGTTTAAGGCTTGACACTGTACAGCCGATACCGACCAGACATGTATTTTAATTGTTTTAAGCAATGTATATAGTCGTATTTGTATGTGTTAAGCAATTTTAACTTGGACGCACTGAAGGCCTATGTATACCGCGAGCCTCCGATGTAAAGGGGTAGTTTTCCTTACAAATTATTATTATTATTATTATTATTATTATTATTATTATTATTATTATTATTATTATTATTATTATTATTATTATTATTATTATTATCATTATCATTATTAGCAGGGAGAATACCTGGGGTATGCCACGTTCCCATACTCCAGACAATTAGCCTGCATGTCCCACAGAAATATATTTTGATGTACCCAAATTAGTGTTATCCATTGTACCCTGAAAATAAATGGTTATGCTCCTCTGTTGCCCAAAACCCCGGAGAAGGTTCCTGTGTAGCAAATTATACATTTACACCTGTACTCATAATGTCCATGTTATATGTACTCTTATTTTTTACGATCATAAAGAAAATTGAACAAGAAATCGAGAAATCACAGCAGCGTCATATGGCAAACAGATTTAATAGAGACCAAATGATGACAGGCCGACATTCTGACCAAGATCCAATGTAATGCCACCAAACAAACATAAAAAAGAAAGAAAAAAAGGTGGTAATTCGAGAAAAAAACTGGGAATTTCGACCTGTTCTCTCGAAATTTTGACTCCAAAATCGCGAAATTTCGATTTTTTGCTCGAAATTCAAAGTGTTGAATCTCCGAATTTCGAGTACTAATACTATAAATTTCGAGAAGAATCATGTAATTTCGAGAAAAACCAGGAAAATTCGAGAAATCAAAACTCGAAATTTCCATATTTCAAACTCAAATTTTTCTGGTCTCATGATAATAATAATAATAATAATAATAATAATAATAATAATAATAATAATAATAATAATAATAACAATAACAATAATGATAATGATGATGATGATGATGATGATGATAATAATAATAATAATAATAATAATAATTTTATTAGGAAAACTACCCCTTTACAACGGGGGCATCGATGGAACGGGGTTTTGTCCATGATACGTCCAAGTATCTTACCCATTTAAAGTTTCCTCATTAAGCTGCTGTATATTTTTTACACTCAACCTATTTTTATTCCCCTGTGTACTTAAAGGGGGTATCTTTTGTAACGAAGTCATTAAATGGGGGAAAAAAACCCATCCGTTTTGACATGTTAAATAGGTCTAAAATAGAAATGGCGAGTTAAAAACGTTCGGGCCGACCAGGATAAGAAACAGAAATATATTGTCGGGCCTAATCAGTCACATGACAACCTGGGTTAATGTTTTCTGTCCTACAAGTCTGTTGCACGACAAATGCAAGACAAGGTTGATCACATCGCCCGCGACTCAATTATGCCCGCATCTACTAGCAGTTATAGACCTATTCATCTCGCGGACCCGAGTTTACTCTAATGACTAGTAATGTGATCACCTCAGTTCTTACCTCTTCTGGTTTACCGGGTAGAGTCTGTACTATCAGCTTAGACACTTGCTGTTGAAGATCCGCAGGGACTTGGTCCTTCCTAATGTTCGTGTGAATTTCGCAGATCGGCATTCTTGACGCGTTAATATTTTTGGCAACTGGATTTGTTTCGGCTTATTTGGGTAAGATTGTGTACGTCGCAGCAAAAGTGCTTGTCAGAATTTTACACCAACGGCTGAAAACAAAATTAAGTGACTGACAATTCGCGTAACTCCAGTGCAGTAGCCTAGTTCTGATGGGTCACCGACAGCCAACACTTATCAGTTATGAAGTGACCCACACTTTGATACCTTGGCCTTCAGATAGGCCTATCTCAATGACATAATCTAAGCTATGTCTGTAAAGCACGTCCCAGATCTCAAATGAACGCAATAAACACACGACACACAAAACTTCGCAGCTTTTCAACACCGCAGTGATCGTATCTATGGCAGTGCATGAATAAATCTTTAGATCATCCGCTCGGACAGGCTTCGTTTGGTTGAGAACATATACGCATCAGGAATAATTTCAGTCCATAATATACAATTATACAGTCCATAAAAACTATTGTGTAGATAAAAGTAAAATATTAGCTTCAGGGAACTACTGCCCTCATGAAGCATAGGTTTCATGTGGGGGAAGGTCACAGGGGTCGAACTCTGAAAATTCCAGGGTCAGCATGATAACTGGAGTGGAAAAAGCTTCTCCAACGAAAGTAAGTAGGCCTATATGTATTCCTCTCAGTCACACATTGCTTTTGATGATATTGTGCATGAGTGACCGTGACCTCGTTTCAAGGTCATATATGTTAACTCAACCATAACAAGTTCGGAACTTTGGTTTAATTTTTGGCAATGATGGATCCTTGGCCCTTGGTTACTAGGAAACGTTAACAGAAGAGCACCTGTGGAGGTTCTGTTTTGGTTTTGTTAATTTGGACCTCTTGAGTGATCAGCGAGAAAGGTCAAATCAAAATCAGAGACATAATATTAGCCTTTAAAGCAGTTCTTATCGCGATAACTTCAAAATGCAAAGAGCTACCTCAACATACGCCCATGCGGTCTCCATGGGATACGGAAAGTATAGGCCTATAGGCTATAGGCCTATTTAGCTATTTCAAACAATAAATGACAGCCATAGGCCTAACATGGTAACGTTGTTGCTCGTATCTTTGCTCCAAAACTGTTCTACGTGTTATTTATTTGTTTGTTTTTTGTGAAAATATCCACATTTCTTCACACACACACACACACACACACACACACACACAATCCGGCCCACTTGAAGGCTAAATGAAGCGTTTATCTTTATCCCATGTATGTGTAGTCCAGAGTAGCTGTGGACGTGGCGATCTACACCGTGTAGTATTTTTTACCGTTCCACACTCTCGAGACCGTTCTGCACTCTCGAGACCGTTCCACACGCTACTGCCACGCCCCCCTATGCGCGCGCACATAGGATGTTGATTTCTGTCGTCTGCTATGAAAAGTACCGAGCGGCAATTCTATGATACAAAAGATTAGATGGATGAGTGGATGAATGATAATATACATGGGATAAAAATAAAACCATTCTCGTGTTGAGTACCATGGCCGACCGTTCTACATGGCACTCGCGTAGCGGCAGACAGCCAGGATACACTCGGTGGTCCGCCTGCGGCGGACTTCACCTCGTGTATCCTGGCTGTCCGCCGCTACGCTCGTGCCATGTAGAACGGTCGGCCAGGCATTCACACTCGCATAGTTTTATTATTTTATCCCATGTATGTGTAGTCCAGAGTAGCTGTGGACGTGGCGATCTACACCGTGTAGTATTTTTTACCGTTCCACACTCTCGAGACCGTTCTACACTCTCGAGACCGTTCCACACGCTACTGCCACGCCCCCCTATGCGCGCGCACATAGGATGTTGATATCTGTCGTCTGCTATGAAAAGTACCGAGCGGCAATTACAAAGTTGAGTTTTGGAAAAATGGACTTTACTTTAGATCCTGTAGGGGCAGATACTATAATATACATGGGATAAAAATAAAACCATTCTCGTGTTGAGTACCATGGCCGACCGTTCTACATGGCACTCGCGTAGCGGCGGACAGCCAGGATACACTCGGTGGTGCGCTGCGGCGGACTTCACCTCGTGTATCCTGGCTGTCCGCCGCTACGCTCGTGCCATGTAGAACGGTCGGTCAGGCATTCACACTCGCATAGTTTTATTATTTTACTGTTACCGGACACCGCTGGCATCAGGTGGTATCGTCACTCGTTACTCAGAAGCCGCGTTCATACCACAATTGGTACACGTTTTGAGGTAATATTCAAATAAAACTGTTATTTTACAATTTCGGTGAGCTCTCTGGCTGGCAACATGACATTTATTCATTGAATGGTACATTCATATCAAGCTCGATGATGGCAGGGTCAACCCCAACTTAGAGATTTTTAATGAAATGTTATTAATGTTACAGTTAAAAAAAAAAAGGATAAATAAAAGGAGTCTTGGCCTTTTATTCCACCGAAGTTGTGCAGGTGTTGGTACACAGGAGCCCAGGCCAAGACTGCCGGGGCCCAAACTGCCGTGCAGCTATCGGAATGTACAGCCAAGCTCTGGTCCAGCTTCGCGGTCATATTTGGCCGAGTCATGACCTTATTAGGGCGCGACCTGCAGGGCACTGCTACAGAATTAGAGAAGGAGAAAATTGTGCACTTTCATTGGATAGAACTTAGAAGTTGTGATGAGTAGAGTCTACTATATATTATATATTAATTATTCACAAGGCAAACACTTTCGTTCGAGACCAACAGCGGTGGTATCATTTCGACCAGAGGTTGACTGCACAGCCTATTTACAGAACTGTCTTGACTCTGCCCTTTTTATTTCATTTTGTACGTGAACATTCCGAAAGCAAAGAAATCCCGCACTAAGCCTACTGTATAACATTAATATGTCTATTCCAATTTAAGTGTTTGCTAATTGTAAGTTCCACAACATTGAAATTATCAACACACTGTAAATATATATAGGCCTAACATCCATACACAAATCTGATATAGCAACCTTTTGTTGAGGCATATAAAATATCCTAAATTTTGTTTTTTTTTAGTCCATTCACTTATATTTATTTATTATATATATTGGTATTTAATTCAATTTCAGGAATTGTTTTGAAAGAACTTAAAGTGCTAGATAAAGTAGTGTCGTCAGTATATATTATTGGTAAAAAAGATCACAAACATTCAGCAAATCAGTAATATATATTATAAAGAGAGGTGGTCCAAGATTAGACCTCTGTGGCACACCTGTAGTAATTTCTTTCATTTCAAACTGAACACATGTTTTCCACTGGACAAAAAACTTTGAAACAATGATAGTGCATTACCAGTGATACCATAGTATCTTAATGAATTTAATAGCAGGCTATGGTCCAAAGTATCAAAAGCCTTTGATAAATCTAAATAAATATTAATTGGCCTTTACAAGAGGGATTTAAATAGGGCAATGTCCCTTTTTTCCAATGCCAACTTACGCTTATTCTACATATTGTATTTGTGTCTTTTTGCCCATGACCACTTCCTAGTAGTCAATATCCTATTCCGCAGTCCGAACTCTAGATCTTTACTCTCCATAAGCTAACCTGTCTCTGTCTAACCTATATACATATGGAATTACTATTGTCCATATTGCACACGTTCCTCTGTAAAATTTTGACATAGGCTGTATCAGCCCAAATAAATTAAAGGGTTTTCAGCGGGTAACTACGCAACATGTTTCGGAGCCTTTTACCCGTACATGTCTCTGAGTAGCGGCTCCTTGTCTAAGCGAAATATTCAGCAAAGACAACCCACATAATAAAGAATAAATATGAACGTGGCAAATGATGAATTAGCTAAATACGTGAAGTTTTGCTTATAAATGCAGAGCTTCATTATGAAAGAAGAAAACCTGTCAAACAAACCATAATTACTACATTTGTATAGTACAGGTTCAGATAAGAACAATTTGACTTACCCCTGAACCAATATGTACCCTTTTATCATTTTATATCTTTCAAACATGGAATTATAAGTCATATGTACTTTGTGAATACTTCAATAAAATATGTTAAATCAAATATTAATTGGTGTTTCTCCTTTGACCATCCCATGTTTCACTCTGTCAACTAATTCTAAAGCAAGTTCAGTTGAATGTTTTTTGTCGGAATCCATACTGGCTATCAAAACATAAATCGTTATTAGAAAAGTAATTATGAACTTAATTAAAAATAAATCATCAAAAATTTGAGAGAAAAAAAACAGGTAAAAGTGAAATTGGACGATAGTTATCTAAAAGAAAGTTAAAAATTGGAATAACCTTTGCAATTTTTATTTTTCAGGAAACATTCCAGAACTTAGAGACTAGTTTACAATGGTTGTTAAATTTTTAACAATTTAAAAAAAAAAAATATTTGGACCCAATGTTTGTAAAAATGAATTAAATTCATCAGCAATGTATACTTATCAGACACTAATTTTCCATTAATTTTGACAGAATCTGGAAAATTTTTCTGTTGATTTTTCCCGTTTAGAATATCCGTAATAATTCCCCATGTTTTCTTCATGTCATTTTGTATCTTTCAAACATGGAATTATAAGTCATATTTAGCTTTATTAATATTCCTTTTAAAAATTTTAGTATATGTCTTTAAAGAAATCTTATGTGATTTTAATAGTCAGGAGTATTTTTTGGGTGCAGCATTT
The DNA here is from genome assembly GCA_964020975.1 of Hermodice carunculata. Taxonomy (NCBI): domain Eukaryota; kingdom Metazoa; phylum Annelida; class Polychaeta; order Eunicida; family Amphinomidae; genus Hermodice; species Hermodice carunculata. The sequence goes on along the minus strand of OZ026620.1, from coordinate 88,312,561 downwards.
TGGTTTAATTTTTGTGGTCTGTTTAAGGATCCTGTATAATTTATCTCTATGAGAGATGCATTTTATCAGACCCTGTGTTATCCACTGTGATGTCTTGTTTGTGTTTATTATATTTTACAGTTTTAACAGGAAAATGTTTGTCTAATGAATTTTGAATAGTTTCAATATAGATATTATAATTTTGATTGGGATCAGTGTTTACTTTGTTACCAGATGATGCAAGATCAGCTAATATACCGTTTATAGCATGCTGACCACCACATTTAATGCTGACATATTTAGGTACATTATCTTGAAGAGGAGCTGTATTAATACTTATAAAATATGGCTGATGGTCAGAAATATTGCTCATGAAAGTGCCAGTTTGAACATCACGACACGATGACTTACGTCGAAATTATCAATAAGTGTACAGCTATGTTCACTTAAACGAGTTGGTAGAGTGATTTTTTTGAAAAAAACGAAATGAAGTCACGGTTTCAAAATAATCATGTACTATCTGTTTACTTAAATCATTAATTTTTAGCAGATCAATGTTAAAATATCCTGCAAGTATTGTTTCATAATTTGACCTTTTTAAAAATTCTAAAACAGGATTAAGTTCTTCAAGAAAAGTTTCATATTTTGCAAATATCTCTAGGTCTGTAAATGTTTCCAATTAGTTTTCCTACAATTGACACAATTGGGAATTTCAACAAATAAAATCTTCCCAAACATCAGAATTTATATAAAGTGGCATAGCATTATATTCATATGCTTTATTTAAGTAAATAATGAGAACCCTATGTTCATTTGATATTTTCGCTTGACAAATCATGCTATAACCTTCAATAGTAAATACACTCATCCGCATGACCTTTTATCCAGGTCTCTTGTAGACAAATTGCATCAAATTTTATATTATTGTTATCTAATTTTTCTAGAAAAATTTATATTTGTTCAAATTTTGAATTAAGACATTGACAATTCAGACTTAAAAATTTTAATTTGTTTCTAGATGACTTAACAGAATTTTAAAAAATTGATCATCATAATATGGTGAGTGATTAATAAAATCTGGTTCGTTTTCTAAATTATTCATATCTAGTATAAGTCTATGATTCAAAGAGTTCTTTTCAAAACCTCCAAAATTCCTGAAAATTATTTCGTCAAGATTAATTTAAAATATCTATTATCGGATGACTCCTGAATATTGGATAACGGAAAAGAATCGAAATGTCGATTCAGATCGCAAAGTTGTAACAACGTAATATTCGAATGTGCTTTTCAGACTTCTATACTCATTCCTTACAAATATGAGTGTTGGGGGCGTGTGCATGCGTTGTGTTGTGTAATCACGTGGTAAACATGATTACCGGTATATAGCGTTCAGACACGATCGATAGTAACTACTGACTATATTGAAAAATCCATCTTACTGCAGCACTTTTTTTTGGGGGGGGGGGAGGGGAAGATCGATTTTAATTCGAATGTTGGAGAAAGAGTGTATTCCATGAACTGCAAAATGGGGTCATCTTCGGCATAAATTCTACAATTTTCAGCACTGCGAACACAACAGTACTCCACACAAATAAATAAATTAATAAATAAATAAATAAATAAATAAATAAATAAATAAATAAATAAATAAATAAGTAAGTAAGTAAGTAAGTAAGTAAGTAAGTAAGTAAGTAAGTAAGTAAGCAAGTAAATAAATAAATGAATTTACAAAACAGGTACGAAATCTCAGGATCTACAAATGTAAGCGTACAGAAGAACGATTTAAACAAATTCATGAAAAATGGCTTGCGTCATTTACAGAAAAAGTATTTGCGTATTAAGTATTATATATTTTGCCACAAGAATGAGAAAAATCTAATTTAATTTCTACATGAATAATAATTCACTGCAGCTATGATTTTGTGTAGTTAAGGTCACATATGGTGCACATTCTTTGGTAACATGTCAACATTCTCTGCAATCACAGACAGAACTGAAACACAACGCTGTTTTTTTATGCAGATTAGTACCAAGATATGACAATATACAGATCGATGAGTCTGCTAGACGTTTATATCCATCCCCAAGGTAATTATCTGAAACAAATGTACAGTTTGTACATTGTTTGTAACTGACTGAGTTTCTTAACAGTGATTACACAATTGAGGAAACTCTTTTTAAAAGATAAAGGTCATTGTTCTGTCTGTGTAACTTCTAGCGCGTGATTGGAAAGATGTCCATTAATTACTAAACGGATCAGAGATACAGGTGGCGATGTGGAAAACGTCTTCAGCAATACAATCATCCATATGGTCCAACCATGGATTTGGTGGGCTCATTCCGTATCCCTGGTCCAACAGTCTGTCTCGTCCTCTTGGACCGCGTGCAAAGTGAGTGCATTGGGTCATCTCCACAGCTGTCACAGGTGCTGTCGACAAACCAATGTCCAATCATTTGGTCTGGCACAGAACCAAACTTTGGCATCGAAGTTTTTGTTAATAAACTTTGGATGCCAAAAGTTTCGTAAGTTAACTGTAAAATGCAATATATATAAAGAGCCAACTGTTAGAAGTAGGAGTCATTGTGCATTCGTTTCTCAGTGAAAAAATCATGCAAAATAACGAGTGGATGTAAACAGGACTCCAATTTGAACAGATACGGATACCATACGGACGTTATACGTAGGCCTATACTGTATACAAGACAACTATGAACAGTGACTGCTCAATGGATCTTGTTGTGCTCCTCGGTTTTACTTTTATCATCACATTGGCAAAAGGAGCACCGTTTGACGGAGGTTCGTGTTTTTTCTTTTCATTTTTTACATGCTATATATTAACAAGCTGGCGGTTTATGTGTTAGGCACTATATCCGCTTATCGTGAGAAAAGTCTTGTTCATTTGAAGTTTTATAGTAATTCCAGATTCACATATTTCGCTAAAAAGGCCCCCATCCCCTACAAAACAGACCCATTTAAAACGAAACCTTAAAAGGGTTTCTTTGCTTTACTTATAATTACATGTTACATTGCGACTTCGACAAAAACTTCCGCTGACATTATCGGCGAAAAAAAAATCTATTTTGTCCTTCCTTCACTTGTTGGCATGAAAAGATGCTCATATCATTGTTCCATCACGTGGAGTCTATCCGGTGATAGTTCCAAAAATTCTTTTGATGCACTGGGTAATTGAGAAGATATGGTAAAAAAAGTGTGTGACTGCACCTCTCACTTCACCTTTTATATATGCAGAGGTAAAACATACCTAAATATCTCTCTCTCTCTCTCTCTCTCTCTCTCTCTCTCTCTCTCTCTCTCATAAACATAAATGTTTGTGTGTACATATTCATTCACGTGTTTGACAAAATAATCAGTATCACCGCCAAAAGAAACCAATTCGATTCCAACGTCTTGCATAAGTCAATTGTCACGAAATCGCGCAGATTTGAAACGTATTTATTCGGCACTAATTTCAAGTTCAAGTGTTTCATCTCCTTGTGCAATTGGTTAAGCTTCTTTGTGGTTATCCTGCATGGTCATCGTGACAGGCAGGGATGACCTCTGTCAAACATTTTCAACATTACCAAGTCATCGTTGAAAGAATGCACATATTGTTATAATGTGATGCTTTTATTTTCCAATACAGTGCCAAATTTTGTATATCCAATTTGGCGTACATTTTTAGTTTTCATGTCAGTCACATTTTGCGCATCATGCCATTTAATGTGGGCCTATTCACGTATTGTATGTGGGATATTGTAATGGGCATATGAGTTCACTTGTTTATTAATTTTAAAATCTTAATAACAAGGCCATCCAGTCAGATTATGGCCTCTCTCAACTTGGGCAATAAATACAATACACAACATAGAAATAGACATGACATGGACATAACATGCAAAATATGTTTTGCAAAGAACTTTCATCCAGACATGATGATCGCATAAAACTTTAAACTTTGAGGGGGGGGGGGGGGGGAACAAACAAAAAACCCAGCTTTGTTGAAAGGGGTTCCCAGGACAAGAATCCCCAATCAGTTTTATTATTTGGATGGAAAGGCATAAAAGCACAGTAAAATTCAATCGTGAACTATACGCTTTAGGTTTTACTTTGATTAAAGTGGGATGTCAGAATTGTGTGTGTGAGAGAGAGAGAGAGAGAGAGAGAGAGAGAGAGAGAGAGAGAGAGAGAGAGAGAGAGAGAGAGAGAGAGAGAGAGAGAGAGAGAGAGAGAGAGAGAGAGAGAGAGAGAGAGAGAGAGAGAGAGAGAGAGAGAGAGAGAGAGAGTATATTTCAGGTATATTTCAGGTATATTTCAGGTGTCGAACCTATGTAGGCCTACACTTTGACGAAAGACCAAAAACCAAGTAATTCTCGCATGCAAGCATACAATTATGCAAAATTGTAAAATACATTTGGGTGTCAATCACTCTATCTTTGTGTGGTTGCCTTTCTATTATGGTCTTAACAGACGCAAATAATTCTATACATACATATCCGCTACTTGAAACACAGCCACAAATATTATTTGAACCCGCCAAATTACCCATGCTTACGGTTGTTGTTTATTTTTCCCCATGTATTAAAGTCGTGTTGAAACACAAACGTATGACAAGGAATGGGTCACATGTTTGCAAACATTCATATACATTGTTGTAGGCAAGGAGTCTTTAGTGGGAAAGAGGATGGACTTCCTCATTTTGCTTTGTCCTGAGGTCTGTTGCGGCAGGCCCTTATCACCTCCCACTAACAGTCTGCAAATAAGAATTAAAGAGGTGTGCATTTCCACTATAGACCCCCTGTGCCGGGTAAAAGATAGCAAAAACGAGGAATACTCTTTGTTTATGTTCCGAGAAATATTCAGCAACAATCCATTCGTGTTATGTGTGCCTATGTATTTCAAGGCTCTTATTTGTCAGTCTAAAGTTCTTTTGTTAATCTGGTAAAACATGCGACAAGTTTGAAGGTGTAGAATATTAAATCCACTTATAATGACAGAAAGATGGCTGTCTGTGAACCTTTTCCCGCTCCACCACGCTCGATTGCACGTGCACGTGGTGACGACCACGAGCGACACCTTGTGGTCTAGGACAGACTAGGAACTGTGGTATACGTAATAAGCTAAATGCTTGATCCATCAGCTCAATGGGTCAATCTGATAACAAACTCCTGCAGTACAGGGTAATAACACGGCATTTTAATAAAATAGAGACATCATCTTTGATCATTGTTGAAGCTGTTTGTGCTTTGTAGTAGCAATTAAACCGATAGCTTTATATCAGTAATTTGAAACTGCCATCCCGTGAACATTTTGTGTTCTTGTTTACGCTTTTATGTGATTTAGTCCTTTTTACTTTTCAGAGACTCGTTGCTATGATTGTAATTACGCACCCTCTGGATTTGCGTTTGGTCGTAATGGTTGGCAACCCGCTGACGATGCAGAAAAGGTGGAACAAGCGGGGACCGCTCATTGTGCTCTGCTGAAACCCACCGACAGCCGCCCCCTGGCTAAAACCACTTGCTCATCTGCCAAATGCTTTATCCGTCGAGATTCCAACGGAAGTATGTTGTATCACCCATCCATACCTTTTTGCCTCACAACTATGAAGGAAAAAATCTAGTATCAATTTTTGACATTTCTTTCCCGCTGCATCGCAGGGCAACCTCTTCCTTTTTCTTTAGAGAAAAATAATGTAACTTTTGGGATAATAAGCACCAGAACGACATGTTCCGAATCAAGAGGTTTCGTTGGCATAACTTTACATTTTAAGTGCAAGGAACCAGACTTAAATTTGCCTACAAATCATATCAATACCCTTTAAAAAAACGAGGTCAGACTAAGCGCCTGGGTGTTTGATATTCGGTATTGTCACCATTATCGAGCATTCACTAAGTTTTCTGCTTTTCGATAAAACTACGTAGAACCGGGGATGTACATGACTACTCGATAAAATGGCGTAGCATCACATTGGTGTCAATCGTCTACAATAACTAGGGAATCTTTGTTGATTCTTGCGGTCGGAGGACAATAACTATGACAAATAAGACTTATTCGCAGAACATTGTGATATGGAAATATAGGACATATTCGATATATTTTATTTGCAACTATTTTATTCTCATATTCATATATATATATATTCATATATATATATATATATATATATATATATATATATATATATATATGAATATGAGAATAAATAAATAAATATATATATATATATATATATATATATGAATATGAGAATAAATAAATAAATAAATAAATAAACATATATATATATATATATATATATATATATATATATATATATATATATTTATATATATATATATAAAATTGTTTTTATTAAAAAACTCTTCCTAAAATCCAACAACTGGGAATAAAATAAACATTGTTCGGTGTTCAATGGTAAAATAGGGTTTGTGTTCCATAAAGGGTTGGGGCATCCTCTTAAAAGACAGATCTCTTGGTTAAGTCGAAAATATGAATCATGATTATGATCCTCTCTAATGACATGACTCATTTACTTTTCAAAGTGATATATCGAGGTTGTGCAGACCAAAGAAACCTCCCATCGGCAGTGACTTCCAGTCGCCAATGTGAATACCAAGGCACGGGTAATTCCAAGGCCCAGTGGTGGTTTTGCGACGGGGATCTTTGCAACAACGGGCAGTTGGGCGAGGTGAACCGTTGCGGAGATCCACCAACAGGACGAACTGGTGCCAGCAGCCAATCAGATGCAGGTCTGCCTCGCACCAACAGCCAATCACATAACCGGGATAACAGACAGTCATACGCCAGTGATTCACGTGGTACATCTCATGCTGGCACCAACAGTCAACCACACTCACAAGCGGATAGCCAATCACACGTTAGTGACTCTGGACAGACCGGCACCAATGTGCACTCAAACAGTCATTCATATGCAGATGGATCATTGAGCATTAGTGGCAGTCAAACAGATACCAGGGAATTCCAGAGAACTGATGACTACATCAACACCAACAATCACTTGTATGCAAAAGAATCACAGGGATCATCTCACACTGTAGACGACCAGAATGGTGGATCCTATGACATGCCTTCTGATCATGCTCGGTCTGTACCATTGAATTCACAAGATAAGATGGAGTCCTACCGTGAGCACAACCATGGATATCGCGACATTCAACATGGCAGGGACAGCCACAACACCGGAACCCAGTCTGGATCTTATCGTGAGCACAACCGTGAAGATCATGACATTCACAATGGTAGGGACAGCCACAACACCAGAACCCAGTCTGGATCCTATCGTGAGCACAACCATGGATATCATGACATTCAAAACGGTAGGGATAGCCACAATACCGGAACCCAGTCTGGATCCTATCGTGAGCACAACCGTGAAGATCATGACATTCACAATGGTAGGGACAGTCACAATACCGGAACCCAGTCTGGATCCTTTCGTGAGCACAACCATGGATATCATGACATTCAAAATGGTAGGGATAGCCACAATACCGGAACCCAGTCTGGATCCTATCGTGAGCACAACCGTGAAGATCATGACATTCACAATGGTAGGGACAGCCACAATACCGGAACCCAGTCTGGATCCTATCGTGAGCACCATTATGAAGATCATAACATTCAAAATAGCGGGGACAGCCACAACACCGGAACCCAGTCTAGATCCCATCGTGAGCACAACCGTGAAGACCATGACATTCAAAATGGTAGGGACAGCCACATTACCAGAACCGAGTCTGGATCCTATCGTGAGCACAACCATGGATATCATGACATTCAAAGTGGTAGGGATAGCCACAATACTGGAACCCAGTTTGGATCCCATCGTGAGCACAACCGTGAAAATCATAACATTCAAAATGGCAGGGACAGCCACAATACCAGAACCCAATCTGGATCATATCGTGAGCACAACCATGAATATAATGACGTTCAAAATGGTGGGGACAGCCACAACAGCGGAACCCAGTCTGAATCCCATCGTGAGCACAACCATGAATATCATGACATTCAAAATGGTAGGGACAGCCAAAATATCAGAGCCCAGCCTAGATCTTATCGTGAGCACAACCGTGAATATCATGATGTTCCAAATGGTGGGGACAGCCCCAATACCGGATCCCAGTCTGGATCATATCGTGAGCACAGCCATGAAGATCAGGACAGTCAAAATGGTGGGGGCAGCCACAATACCGGATCCCAGTCTGGATCTGACATGGACACAAATGGTGGTACAGGGGTCAGTGAAGAATTACACGTACCAGCTGCTAATTTCAGTGGGTTCCAGCTTTGCATCTTAAAAAAAACAACAATTAAGTGCTTGAGAGCCGTAATGTAGTGTTCTCAGAAACGATTAAAACAGTCACTTTAGCTTAGATTATAGAGCTACAATTTTCCATACATATCATCAGAAATAGCAGCTTTCGGAGCTTTTGCTGAAAAACGCATTACATGACCCAGGTAATAAAATTTTGGTGGGTGAAAAGCCACACATTTGACTAAACTGGAAAACTCAAATTAAATTACGCTTTCATGAGATTACTTTTGTCTCTGTTGTGAAAAATAAAACACAAAAGCCGACGGGAAAACTAGAGAACTAGTTTTATCTTTCTTATTTTTGTTACTCACTCACTCTCTCTCACTATAACTATATGCCGCCACTTTCAGTCGATAAAACCGCCACAGTAGACTTGTGTGGCTATTTTGTATTCATACAATTTGGAATACTTTTTGTTGAGAATACAGGGATCGTGGAACTATATGCCGCTAATTTCAGTCGATAAAACCGTCACAGTAGACTTGTGTGTCTATTTTGTATTCATACAATTTGGAATACTTTTTGTTGAGAATACAGGGATTGTGGATCATATGGTCTTCTTTGTCTCAGAGTAATAACGTAATTTCAATGAATTATCATAATTGTTCAACACAAAATTTTCTGTTGCAGATCCGTGTGATGGAAAGTGTGATGGTAATCCAAGTGGTTTGTTTGCTGACCATTTTCGTCCGGGGCAATACGTTCAGTGTGGTAATGACGTAGCGGGGTCCGACGGCACACCGTGTAACTGCTGCAAGCCATACTACCGTTTTTGTCCAGACGGTACACAGTTCCAGTCCACCACCAGGGTGTGCAGCAAAGTCGAAAATGGGGAGCTATGATCGTCTTTGGTCCACTGGGGCGTATAATTTAAATTAAACGTGGTGAGTGACAACACACACACACACTACTGAAACGGGGCAAAAGACGTCATTAACAAGATATACTGCCCCGCCCCCATGAATAAATAAACTTAACCAAATTGCCTACCTACCACATATGAAACTACTTCGTCATATTTTCAATCAAGACATCCATAGGCCTAATGCTCTTTTGACATCTAATCAATGACCATCACCAAAAAAAAAAAAAAAAAAAAAAAAAAAAAAAAGTGGAAGTGCATTCCCTCAACGATTTCGAGAAAGTAGGCCATCGCTATCCATATTATGCAACATCAAACTTCAACGTGGTACACATTTGTGGCACATGATCATGTTTGGGTCCGGTACCCTGGCCTGATTCTTTCTCAGTGTATTAATTTTAATGATCTTTAATTAAGTCCTTAATGACCTTGAATTATATGTCCTGGTCACATGACACATTATTAAATTTGACCACTCGCCAAGCGCATATTTGGAGTAAATTTTGTAGTCCTATCTGAATTTATCACAATATGAGTTTTATGTTTTTGATACCTATGAAGTTAGTTCCAATCAATATCACCAATGGCACCACCATGACTCCCCAGATCATAATGTTCCCGTAATAGTACAAGTTGTATGTGGAAATATGCACAAGTTAAGATGTATAAATGACCATTTTAAAAGATCTCATTTCTTGAAATGCATTCCCCGTGACTTAAAGAAATTAAGTTAAGATCATCCTTATTACGCAATGTCGATATGACTATGATACACATTTGGTGACATGTTTTGTCTTGTTAGCCTTATTCTTTCTCAACATACTGAATTTAGTGCCCTTCACCAAAGTGCATAGTGACCTTGCAAAATTAGTCAAAATCACCCAAAACTGTACATATAATAATTTGACCGTGGCCCTAACGCATAGGCCCTATTTGGTGTAAATTTGTAGTTCATTCTCAATTTATTTTCGTAATAATGAATTTAACGGTTTCATGCACACAGCACGTAAATGTCAGCCGTATTATGTAACATTAAACCCACACGCTACACGTTTGATGCACATTGGGTAAAATAAGACTTCTCATTTCTCAAGAATTTCCAAAATCTCACCAACCATGAACTTCGATTTTCCGTTCACATATCGGCGGCACCTCAAGTATTGTTCTCGATTGGCATACTAATCTCAATATATCCACTGCCCCTTTTTTAGGAATCATTAAATATCAAACATACCAAAGTTTTTCACTCCCCCCCTCCCCCGACCTGTATTACGTCGACCACTGGGTGGGGCCATCAATAAAAAAATGCGCTTTTCACTCCTAGGATAACATTTCCTAAAAATTCCAAGAGGCTAACTTGAAATTTATAGACATCACTATGTTGTAAAACAAATGTTTGCGGACGGAAGGACTGACAGACATGAGTGATCTCATAAACTGTGCTACCGATGACCACCAGAGCTAATAAAAACACAGGGGCAACCAGCAGAATGGTTGTCATCATACTCTGGTTGATACGAACCCTTTCATGCTGACCGCCATGGTGAGTGACCACCGAAAATACTGATTAGGGTACCCTAATCAGTATTTTCGGTGGACGTAACAGTATGAATGGGTTCGTATCGACCAGTACATGATGACAGCCATTCTGCTGGTTGCCCCTGTGAAGAAAAATGTTTGCGAAGTGTTATATACAGTGCTGCAGTATGGACCGACAATTTAGCCTATTTGTTAATTTTCCCTCTTTTTTTTCTTCTTTTTTCTACACAGCTTTTGACGCCATGCATAGAAATTATCACCTGCCTCGCTCCTGGGATACACGCGATCAAGTCCTGCAGATGTGCCGTCGTAGAACCTCGGTTTGGTCAAGGCTTTTGTGGAAAGTCACACTCAGCTCGGTTGGCACTGGAATCAGCCCTGGATCCAAGTTGGCATAACATTATACCAAAAGGGAATGTTCAATGAGATTAATTTGGTATAGGCCTATATGTGCTTGTGACAAACATGGATTATTTTGTCCGATGACTTCATTTTATGTGTAGACCTATGTATATACAGATTATTTTATTTTATTTTGCGACGAGTTTACCCGGAGGAAGGATATTTCACCCCATGACCTCCCCATTCGTCTCAGCGGTTGTTTTTAAATTTACTGTAAGCATCGGGGCTGGCTGCGCTTCTGTTTGTATTCATATATATGCTGACGTTCATATTTACGACAGAATAGAAATATTACTACCTGCGCAAAACTTAATGCAAAATCAGGCTTCCATATGATTAACAACAGTTACGGACATTTATATTCAACTGGATTGTAGCTGAAGTGCACGTTGAAAAGGATATGAACTTCTGGTGAAAGCCCCGGTAGAAAAGAATACACATTTCCTGTAACACAAAATGACCGGGTTCACTTTTTTGTTTATTAAAAAAAAAAAAAAATTCCAGCAAAGATATACATTGTTGTGTGCTTTCCTTTACATTGTTTTGTTAATACAAAAACATTTTAGGTGATAATTGTCATCATTTTCAGGTATGAACAGAGCATTCAACTTTCTGACACCACCACTGCCCCCCCCCCCCCCCCCAAATAATCCTCATTTGGTAAGCCCACCATGAAAGCCTGCAATCTTAATGATTCACTGCCTATGGGTATAAATCGATGCAAACACATGCGTGCGTCAAGTCAAGCGAGCGCAACATTTTATCTAATACAGTAAAACCTGCCAAGGCCAAACGACCTAGGCTAGGGACCCAGCCAGTGTTCGGCTAAAAGAGGGTCGGGGGCGTGGCCTTGTAAGTTGTAGCTACATCATGAACATGCAAATGCAACAACAAAACAATCCAAACAAGACGTGTGCACATACATTTTTTTTAATTATTATTTACAAGTTGATAGGAAGGATGGGATTTCCAGCGGTTCACGATTTCCATAGACACATCTCTTTCACATTTTACTGTACGGTGCAGTTACCGATACTAGCGACTCTCTGAGTGAACAGTACCACAGCCAGCTCACACATGAACTACTACACGTATACAAAAATAGAGGATTATACATCATCAAAGATGTACAGGGCCAGTTGATAGTACCTGTATACAGAATCGATTTCATATGCGATCGAGGCGATACAATGTGTAAGCACTTTTTCCATTACAAGAACATGTGGTATGGGAGATATATCACATTACTGTTTATTTCAATAATTTTTGAAGTGTAAAATAATGCTGGTGTATACTCTGTGTTAATTTTGTCCACATTTGCTCAAATGATACTTAAAAGATACTGCTTAGATAATGGTCCACTTTTTAAAATCGTATGAATCATGAATGGCCCGTAACATTACGTCAAACACATACCTGTGACTTCATCGAGCAATATTTTCCAGACAAATTGTCCACAGCTGTTCTGGGACAACTTGGCTGTCCTCCAACCGGGACATTCTCTGTGTAAGTCTCAAAGTATACAAGCGACAGATGCACGCTTAGCACAGTTACCTGACACCTGCTTCTGTCTGTTTTACACTAATTACAGGACTTCTGCCTTGCACATACAGTTGTGTCAACGCTTGAAGCTGCCTCACCTGAATTAGTTTGCGAATATTTACAAAACGAACAAGGAATTGTTGAGCTGTAATTTTGTAAAGCTAGTATCAAAATGGCTGACAGGACGCGTCTGCGAGTGCTATCTTGTTTCCATGTGGGTATAAATGTATACAAGCCATATACCCTGCCCGTGGTGCCTCATACCCAAACTTTAAGGGGTAGTATCAGCAATAAATTACTAAATCTGAAGTATACCTGTTGTGTAGCCTATATGGTTGTTCGTTGATCAAATCCAGACATTGTACATAAACACAAAATTATGTTTTCTTTGACAGTGACATAGAGTGGATGAGTTACATTGAGCTATCCCACATACACAATTGTTTCTAAATTCTAGGTTATCTCCTCTGTATTGATTTATGTTGGTTCCTTCCCGATGTCATGAACAAAAATTAACCCAAAATTATTATGAAGTTAATCATTACGCAAACATTATAATTATCCCAATTGTGAAGAGTTTTTTCTTTTACCTTCCGTTGTTGCAAACCTTGTTATTGCGAACATTTTTTTGAAATTTGATAAAACAGAGAATCTCATATGGCTGAGAGTTTGTTACCATACTTTCTTCTCTCACTATGAGTATGACACCAGGGATACTGCGGTCACTCATGTCATGATTTTCCCCACCAACAACGATCCTTCGTGAGAAAAAAACAGTAACTGACTCTCCAGGCATGCAAAATTTTGTTAATTCTGTTTAATTGGGTGTTCAATGTTCATCGAAAAAAAAAAAAAAAAAAAAAAAAAAAAAAAAAAAAGAAGGCCACAGGCCTGCTCTTAACGCCGACCTGGTGTACCCTGTTCGTCACGGCTATTCCACGTCACGCGTGACGTATAATCAAACATCGCTCGCGCACTTTTGTAGTTTTGATTTTGTGTAGGCCTAATATTGTCAAAATGCACCACGTCAGTCATGCAGACGCGTTTAATTTACTTGTAAGAATGTTTAGGTCATGCGATCTACAGTGAGTTACTACTTTTGAATTTCATTCTAGAAAATGATAATTCACCCTTAAACGTAGAATAAAGAATGTATTTAATTGTGCTTGTAATCATATTTGTTCAATTGTCAGTAAATTCGCTGCCATGATATACGACTATGAACCAACTTTCTCACGACCACAGAATATGCTACAATGGAACATGAGGTGCCCCCCCCCCCCATTCCATTTGATAATATTTACATTCAATCTAACTTGTAACATTTCTTAAATGGTTCAGTTGAACCGGCACGAATTTCAATGATGCAAACATGGCTTCAGTCCGAACATTTATCAAATGTTCACAAGATCCACCTTGAATATTACTGAGTGTAATCGGATTAATGATTTACAGCAGATGTATGGAGTATTTACAACAAGTATGTCTTAAGTTGGGGTGTCACTTCATGGACCCCTGTTTGCTGCTGAATTGCAATTACAATTTGTAATGTTCAACGAAAAGATGGCTCTTTCATCGCAGCTGACTTGTAATGTTCAATGACCAGATGACCCTGTTACTGCAGCAAGCTGATCAACGCATCAAAGAACTTGCTCTTGTCTTCGGTTTTCATTTCCATAACTGAAAAAAAGTAAAGAAAAAATCTACAATCAAAGTGATATTGAAAGTCATAAACACGCATTACATGTACAATTTTTATGACAAATAAATGCAAATTACACAGAACTTAACGTGCCTAAAACTATTAAATTTCCATGAAAAAAAAATAAATAAAAAACAAAAATAAAAAACCCCAAAACGTCACAGTACGTCTTGTTCATCCTCTATGGAATAAATTTAGAGGTCATTTTCATGAATACAACTAAAAACTTTGCGTCCAAAAAAAAAGTTCTAATCGTACAGTATGCTAAATTACTTTACAGTTAATACAGAAAAAGAAAATGCCTAAGGAAACCTGTTACCCATACGGCATAATTTCGGATGGGGGTGGGGGGTCGGATGCGGTGACAAGTCTCATTCGCAAGTAAGGTCGTCTGCTAAATGATTATATTATAAATAATGTGACAATCCTAACTACATGTACACTGTATTACACAGTTGCCAGCGTCTGGAATGAATATCAATATTTGGCTAAATTTATTAAACGTAATAACGTTAGGCCTAACTGTGCGAAAACTGTACTCACTTTGAGACTCAAAGCTGTCTTGTAACATTCTTGAATGGGTTGATGCTGCAGCTGACTCAAACGCCTTCCCAAAGAAACTGCAAGATAAAGTTAAATTATGATTCTCATTATCATAAAGGAAGGAGGCTGGAATGAAGTCATGTCCATAGAGATTACAGTTCAAGTGGCTATTCCCCGGTGTTGAAAGGAGTGCTGCATTGGTGCAGCCTAATTGTTACCCCTATCTTAATCCAGGTGTGCACATGTTGGGAGCCTTTTCTAATTCTGGGAGTAATGAAAACAGGGCCTTTCCCGGGGCACATACCCAGTACAATCCTATATGGAAGTACCCTCCCCCCCCCGGGCTATTCGGCTATGACAGTCGTTAAATACGGCCTCATTTATCACTGAAATCAAGTGGCGCAGAACTGGAGAATCAACTGCTAATAGTAGCATGGGCCTGTGGTCAGTGAAGATAATGTACAGCGCAGTCCAGCATGTTTGGCCATCAATGCACACGGGTCCTGGTCGATGACAGGTGACAGTGTTTGCCTGCAAGCGGAAATCGTGTTCAGAGAGGTGTGTGTTGGAGGGAGTGAGGGAGGGGGAGGGAGATTAATTCCATCTGAATGCAAAAATTCAGGTCTCTATTTTAAAAACAAACTCAAGTATTTACCACAAATCTGCCAAAAAACGATTTCCTGACTGGGGGTAGATGTACAAGTAAATGAGTTTTTTTCTCTCTTTAATCCCCAAATACATCCTCAGTGACTTCCATATGGACCATAGCACGCGATGGTGTGCAACCTCTGGACAGATACTGGTCATAAGTTTATTTTCAGTGTAAATAACTAAGAAATATCTGTTTTGCATTTCTTTTGTCGGAACTCCCTACTATTAATTAACAAAAATTTAAATGCAGGCATCTATCAGTAAATATATACTCCTGCCTCTCTCCCGCCCCCCCCCCTCCCGCCACAAAAAAACACCCCATTTCTTCAACATTGGGTATGTGTGTGTATACCAAGATTCAGTTTCACTTTATTTGACCATATCAATACATAGGAAATGTAGACAATCGATACATTAACCCATGCTACAACACTGAAGTGATGTTGTAGTCGCCTGGGCCACCTTGTTACATGGTATATTCTATGTACTCTTACAAAAAAATTAAAATAAAATAAAAAAGGTACAGACTATATTTACATAACATTATGTATCCAAGATAATTTTTACATGTCGATCTAATTGCTTTTTAGACAACTACATTATATCTTCATGCTTCACATCAATCTCTTTTACATATACAACAGTTTTGTACACAACAGGTATATTCATACCTGTTTAAAAAATAAAATTTTATGTATTTTGAAAAACCTTGTGCACTGTATGTGTTATTTTTTCCAGTGATCGTCTGATCAGTGCTATTTATAAGTTTCGGAATGTCAAAAAAATCATACTTTGTTGAGCAAATGAGCATGTTACTCGGTTAATGAATAATTTTTTTACGGTTTCTTTTGTAGCTATGTGTATCTTTTTTCTCAGTGAAGGGAAGTGCTAATAATCTATCTGGTAGATGGCCATGCACAAACTTGTAATATAATTTAAGTCTGTTTAGTGTGAAAATATCTTTCACTTTGAGTAATTTCATTTCCTTTAATATGGGTTCACTGTGTGAATTAAATTTACAACAAGTAATGCATCTAACAGCTCTTTTTTGCAGCTTTGTCTCTCTCTTTGTGTGCATGTGTTTGAAACCCCAGGTGAGTATACCATAATTTATATGTGGCAAAATAAGTGAATTGTTATTTTGACATTTATAAGGAGATAATATTTCAGTTTGTTTAAAACACCAATTACTCTTAGTATTTTTCTAGATATCTTAGTGATATGATCTCTCCATGTTAGTTTTTCATCTAATGTTGTCCCTAAAAAAATCAAAATTGTCTACTTGTGTAACTTCTTTTTGATTTCTGGTATATTTACTACTTTGCCGGTTTGATGGAAGACCATAAACCTGGATTTTTCAACATTTAAGGAAAGCTCATTTACTTGCAGCCAACAATTAATATTATCAAGTTCTCTATTGATGATTGTGTGGAAATTATTATCACCTGGGCTTAGATCGGTAGAAAGTGTAGTGTCATCTGCATATTGAGTAAAATAAAGGAGATTGCATGCATTTGAAATATCATTTATAATAAATGAAAAGAGGGCCCAAAATGGAGCCCTGGAGTCCTCCAGTTGTAACTGGGAGTTTGTGCCATCGAAGTCAACATACTGTTTGCGGTTTGATAAGTAACTCTCAATTTGATTTAAGGATAAGCCATTAACCCCGTAGTATTTCAGTTTATCCAGAAGTATTTTGTGATTGAGTGTATCAAATGCTTTTGATAAATCAAGAAACATACTTTTTGGAGTTTTACCATCATCCATATTTTTGCACAGTATTATTAACCAAGTCTACTGCCGCTAATTCAGTTAATGGCCATGTCTGAATCTATATTGCCCTGAAAATAGCAGTTTAGAATCATCAAAGTACTATAATAGTAGTTTAAACATTATCTTTTCAAAAAATTTTGAGATCTCTGGTAGTATTGATATAGGACGGTTGTTTGATAAAATTGTTACGGAATTATTTTTACTACTTTTAATTTTTCTGGAAAATACCAGTTTTTAAACTTTGGTTTATAACTATAGTGATGGGCACAAGCAGTGCTTCTTTCAGTTCTTTTAGATGCTTAGTCGAGATACCATCATGACCTTGGCCAGTTTTAGGTTTCAGTTCATCTAGGACTTCTTCTAGTAGCTCCTTTGTTACTGATTTGAATTCAGAACTTTGTTGATGATTCTCTTATAAATAATATTCAAAAGTAGGCCAAGTTGGTTTTCTTTTTTATTTTCTTGGCACCTATATTTGTGAAAAACACATCAAAGCTATTTGCAATGACTATTTTGTCATTTACAGGCTGGTCATCTGTAGGAAAATATTCAGGAAGACACTCTTTCTTGTTCTGTTTTGTATGTGCTTCATAGATGACCACGCTTTTTTAAACATTATTTTTGTATTAAGTGAAGGTGAAGTAATAATAACGCTTTTTTGCCATACGTAAATTTTGGTAGAGTATACCATTGTATGTGGTAAGATTTCTCTTAATAATTTCGTATTCCTCTCTATAAGTTTTTGATCTTCTTAAACTTTTGCATCAATTATCTCTGTACTTTATGGATATTAAAATGCCTTGTGTTATCCAGTTATGTTTTCTATATGCTTTTATTTGTTAAATCTTACTGTTTTAATGCGCATATATGTGTATAACGTTTTCAAGAGTATCATGTATGAAATTATAATTTATATCTGGATTGCCATCTTCGCCCGTATATAGCTTACAATCCAACTTTAATGATTTGAGATACGTGTGTGCATGTATTATGGCTTCCTGAGAAGTGTTACATTATTTAACATATTTAGGGGGCCTATCCTTATGTTTGACGTCTAGACAAATAACATATGGTTGGTGATCTGAAAAACTTCTTCAAAAGTATTCCTGAGGTACTTTGCAGAATAGTATACTTCAAATTACCTCAGGAATACAAAACAGAACACTCATTGATAACTTTTTCTGTAAAATAAAAACGTGTTGGTAAAGTGATTTGTGGGATAAAGCTATATGAGATCATAGTTTCAAAGAACTCATTGAAGGTGTTATTTTCCGGAGTTTCAATAAATTAACATTAAAATCACCACCTATAAGCACCTCATTGTTAAATCTGTTAAGAATATTAAGGATATTTATCATAACTTCATTAAATTCTCTCAGGTTTCCATTTAAATTTCTGGAAGGCCTGTATATATTACCAAGGGGTATAGTTTTCTTCAAGCCGTTCCCAGACACGTCAATGAACCAGCCTTCCCATACCTGATGATTTTTATAAACATCCATTCTTACCTTGGTTTTGTATTTCTCATTAATATAGATAATTAAATGACCCTCATTGCTGCAAATTTTACCTTTCACTAGGCAATTATAACCTTCAATTTCTGGTAGTGACATGTCACAATCTTTTGGCAGATGACACTCTTGCAGACATATAGCACTAAACTCAAGGTCTCTCTCACACAATTCTTCTACAAACACTATTAGTGCATCAAATTTTGCGTGAACAGAGTCAATGTTTGTACTTAATACTGTTAATTGATTTTTCTTTGTTTCTATAAGTTGGCCTAGATCACTAAAGTGCTTTATAATGGATGTTGCTATATTTTCTTCATGATCATGTGGGACATCTATCTGCAGGGAGGTGTATCATACACCTCCCTGCTATCTGTAAAACAAAGAAATCCCTTCCAAACCATCATTGTTGTGTTGCAGATATTCTGTATCATTGTTTTGAGCCATCTGATTCAATATAACTACTGTCATGCTTTTTTGACATATGATCGACTGTACGAGTAATGATTTGACCTAAATATGGAAAACACAATGTCATATTGATCTGAAACTAGTGAAAGTGAAATAATGCAGTGTTCCGATTCAAACAACAAAGTGAAACTGAATATCGACAATCCGTCACACTAGTCATAAAAAATGAGACCAATCACGAATCTCGAGCACGAAATACCGAATCAACATGACTGAGACTGAAATCTCTGAATGCTTATAATCAATTGTCTAACTTGGTATGTGTCTGGGTAGAGAAGGAACATAGTAAAAGGAGGAAAAAGTTGAAAAAAAGTTTTTGTGTGCCCATTTGATATCAGAGACTCCGCCATCTTGGCAGAAGCTATGCGAACCTGGTGGGAACTACAGGAACTAATCTCAACTGTATTGTCCATTGTCCGTGGAGGTGGATTGTTTATAGAAGTAGTGAAGCGGTTCTTCCAAGCAATTGTCTGGCGGAACTATTTTGCATACAGAAAGAAGGGAAGCGACATAAACATTTTAAAATAAAACGACTATGGGAAAAAACAGTGTTCACCAGGTCTACGTTTATTTCTTTGTGTATTTTGCTGTGTCAAATTCTGGAACGAGTCTATTTAGCACTGCCACAGAGACCGGCATGATATCAGTCCTGTCATGTCACTTGATAAAGACTGACCCACCTGCGGTCCAGGTGGATTTGATCAGTTTCTCCTGTCTGGTCTTACATGAGAGATAGAAAAGTTCTGACTGAAGTTTTGTAGGGTCCTCGTTAATGAAAACGGAGGTAAAGCCTTTCGATGGAAGTGATGTATTCATACGCCAAGATGGCAACATGGAGTTTTCTGTAGCTCCACTCTTTTAAATCTCTTTTCGTATCAGTCCTTTTATGACCTCTTTTTGGGAGGATGTCGTGGTCCTGAAAAAGACCTTTTGTTTGAAGGCTGCATGTATCAGTAGCTGATGTGCTCACCAAGCTTCTGCAAGCAAGCCCGGACACTCTTTGGAATGCTGCTGGTGAGATTATCTTGACGTGGGGGAATTTGATCCTTCTACAAAGGGGGTTGTTGACAATTACACACCTAATGAATTAAAAACAAAAGTTGTAGCAATTTAAATTATGCTAAGTAGCACCATTAGAAATTTTAAATCTTGAATAACTTCAAAGCTATAATAGAGATGCCATTCCAAATTCTATTCCTGTGTTATGTAATAGTTGTACTTTGCCATACCAACATGCTTTGAAGACACAGATTTGCTATGCAACAAATAATCTTTTCTAGTTTTTTAAAGACTTTCTTGCGGAGGGGGAGGGAGAGAGGGAGGTAAAATTGAAGCATGACCGCTTGGGCAAACTTGATTGAATTCCACTCAAAGGAATATTCTGGCCACGTCTATGAAGTGAATCTGGTTGATGGTGTTAAGAGTCGAAAATGTGAATTCTAGATTTCCCATCATGGTGCAGAAACGCTCTTATCCATGTAAATGGTACGTGGGTAATGGTGTGAGGGCACATGGACCAATCACTGTACTCCATTATAAATGTTTGTGAAGATGATCACGTGCTACTTGTGTACTGATTTTATCATTTCCTGGTGATTTTGCATCATATATATCAAGAAAGCTTATTCACTATATCAATACGGTTACATCCACCAAAAGTACTGTATTTCTGTCGACATCGAGTCGGGTGCTTAAGTTCAAAGTCCGTTTTTCGAACGGAAACTGTCTGCTTTTTTTTTTCAACTTTGCAGCCTGTTGTTCACTGGGTCTCGTTCTCTGAGTTTAAAGCACTGTTACATATTGTGATCTCAGGCCAAGCTACTGGACCGCACCTTCCTTGATGCAATAAGATCACATGCCTCGTTTATCTTTTGGTCTGCAAACTTCCTACCGTTCCCAGTGACGTTTCATTGGCCGAATGTAACCTTTGACCGACATATATTGCGGGAGCTTCGCCGGACCTTTCCTGGATCACAATACAGGTACAACGTCGATCGTGAGAACACAAAATGGATTTACAGTTGCAACGTCGTTAGTAAAATGAGGCATTGTTGTATCCTCGTGTTTCTAATAGGCTGTCTCTCAGCGGAAGGTAAGTAATTTGACGCTGAGGACCATTCAGGCCTCACGAATGATGAATACTTTATTAAGAAGAACACTGCTACGGTACACTTCTCAGGTACAAACCACATGACTCACGAGGTTCTTGCGCTCACATGGTTGCACATGTGTTTACATTGTGGGTCTGCAGTGATATCCCTGTGTAGTGCTAGTCTACTCTCTATCACATGTTAAACTTCAGAGTTCTTTTTTTTCTGTACGTTTCATTGCATTTATGTTCACTATGAAAGACCAGCTGTCTTTAGAGAGCACTATTTGGTGCTTTTGATGTGGCGCCCTGCGGTCACTCATCAATCATGATCGTAAGCTCGTGGGTGAACAACCGAACGTCGTGAAGACTGAAGTTCCCGGGCCCCAGTCAACACGAGTCCCCTCATGGCATGAGTCTTGCCCAGGCCAAGTCAGATGCTGCGCCTGAATTGTATTATAAGGATGCTGGCCATGTTGACGTATGGCAGCAATTATCTTAATTGTCAACAAAATCATAATTATGCCGCTGATTTACGAAATAGCGATGTTTAAATTGGCCGCAGAACAGATAATATAGATTATGACCATGTCGGGGATTGCGATGACAAGACGGTGTGTCTTTAGATTTCATGCCTGTCATGGCATGCAAATTGCAAGCAGGCATTTGCTGTAAACCATGATGTGTAAACTAAGCAAAACAAGTATGATTATATTTATATACGAAAATAAGGCGGAAATTGAATATAAAATGTAGACCGCACGAGAACCCTGGTCCCTGTAGCTTGTGACATTGGCTAGGTCAGATTAGTCGTTACCATGACAAACTCCAGGACCTGCTCTTTATGGTATTCAAAATTTAAAGAAGAAAAGAGAGTGAATTTGTCCTTGTTATTTGATTATGTCCAAGTCCAAGCGACTACTTCGGCTGGCCCAACCCGAGAGCTGCCACAGCTCTTGGGTCCAACAAGGTGATGGTGACATTATTGTTGGACCAGGGAGACCGCTGGAGGCAAGGGGTGGGGGTGGGGGGAGCGTAAGGGCAACCACCGTCCTGTGGATCACACGCCAGGAACACCACAGAGCAAAATTGACTGAGCGTAACTTACATACCAGGATGAGAAAATCCTCTCCAGTGTTCATATGCCCAAGGTCAAGTGCTCTTATCTTTCACATTTCAATTTTCTTAAAATTTACTAGTCTTGGAAAATAGGATCTGTGACTTTTCTGACGCAGCACATATATGATAGATATTTGCATGCAGGGCTCTACAATTTGCATTTCTTTCGTGTCTGGGACAAGTTAAAATTGAGACAGGGCAAGTAACTCTTGGAAGAAATAGCATGCAAAAGATAGGGGGACTTGTTGTGTTACTTTCTGCTCTTGTTTGCCATGTTGTCTGGATATTTAGTACTGATCTACATTTTAACCTTTCCCTCCTCGAATCAAGACCAAGGAAAGCTGTTGACCTGGGTCATGCTAACTTTATAGGCCCATCTACAATCTCATTCAAATTGTTCATCATTACATTTAAAATTGGTCAAAAATATTGAAGCAGACGGCATGTGACCATTAGCCAGTTTTGGCCAGTTTATAGAGGTAAAGGGTGAAAGAGTTCCATAATGTCTGTGTTGGTTCCTGCTTGTTCCCTGTCTGGAGTGAACCATCTCATCAGTCTGTTATTTAGGATGTAGTCATAAATCTTTGCTGCGCTATTTATCATACTAATCCCCCTTTAATTATCACACAGAATAATGTTACGGTCACCATGTTGGATTCACATTTTAACCCTTTCAGTGCCAAATTTTGGACTGAGTCAAGAGCTTTTCTTGGCGTGCATTGGGTGCAATGCATGCTGAGAAAAGCTGTTGACCTAGGGTATTCTCTCTGGAACTACAGGCATACTGGTACTTGAATGAAAGGTCTTTTTACGAGGAACATGAATCTGGGATACTAATGATACATTGTAATTCAGACTTGTCCGACTTAAGTAGATTGACTTTAGACATGACTGGCACTGAAAGGACTAGACACGACACAAGAGTACACAATGTCAGATAACACCTGAGCTGCATCCTTTACATTCCCATTTTGTAACTGCAGTACAGTAGTCCCTCCTTTGAGAGACTGCCCCTAGTGCCACCCAAAAGGTGGTCACATAAAGCAGGTGGTCTCTCACAGCAGGTATAAATAACATAAAAAGTACTGAAGAAAGACCTAACAATTGTGGTCTTTCAAAAGGGGGACCACTGTATTTCATGACGTAGATTTTGTAAAAATACTTATATTTCATTTGCATATATTGGAGGATGGGGTGGGGTGGGCTTACAACACACAGCATGGTCCATGAGATCACATGTAAAGTCACTTAAGTTTTTCAAATCCACCATTCTCCATTCATTAGTATTAAACTTCACCGACACTGGCGCATGGGCTTACGATATTTCCAAAACTTGGATAACCTGAAAATAACTTGGCGTATCTACTAAATGTTTTGATGCCACACAAATATCCATCTCTGAAACCCTTTGGGACTTTTTTGGGGGGGGGGGGAGGGGGGGGGAATCAGTCAATGCACTGTTCCAATGTTTGGCATCATACGTGTACTTCAAACTGTTTATCACTAAAAGTTCATCCACGTACTCTGCATCTGGCTGATATAGGCTGCGAGTAGTAGCGGCTGTCAACCAGTTGGCTCTGTAGATCTAATTTGTGATAAATATTGGCCCTTAAATTTGAAAAAAAAAAACAAATGGGTTTTAGCTTTATTTTCTATTTAGGTGGATAATAATGGGAGTTTGTATTGAACTCTAGTGACTTGTAACACATAGACCTTTTCTATACTTAAGATGTCTACGACTAGATTATGTTTTGAGGTCTTGGACCAGTAACCTAGGCCTAATGCATTTACATGTTAAAATAGTGACATTTGCTGGCTTATTTCTCCTATTTCAAAATTAAAACTACAACTTCCTTTGCATTCTACATTTATAATGGTAACAGTAAGTTAAAACCAAGAAAATGGGGGGTCATGTGATTACATTTTTTTTTACCGGTGCATTTGTGTACCTTACCTCCATGACTGACTGTTCCACGCCAAATATGTCTCCAAAAATACACAAAGTTATCAAATGATTTAAAAATATTTCTAGAGTAGCAGTGCCTTTCTAAAACTCTCAGTTGATAGGTATATTCCTATCCAAAATCATGATGGGACTTAATTTGGGATGCTCTGCTCCTGTGATATTAACATCCAATAGACACAGCAACAGTATTCGGTACTCGATCAAAAGTTATGGATCAGTTGACCCGACCTTGAGGGGTTACTGGTCCAAGGCCTTGATTCTTAACCTTTAAAGTGCTAATCATGGCTATAGTTGTTTTCTCAGTAATGTTAAACATATCAATGGTTAAAAGATTCACATTACTCATGAAGATACCTTCCCTTCAAATAACAGCAAGCCTAGTCTAAAGCAAAAAGTAGTCTCAGTCAACAGTTTTTCTCGGGGCACTTTGTACACATTGCGGGCAAAGTGTCCTGAGGAAAGCTGTTGACTCAGTCTTAAATCAGTGCTTAAAGGGTTAATATATTGATTGTAGACATTGTACCTTTGCTCGTCACACTGTTTATCTATTTTTTCTTTTACTGGAGTACCGTGGCAAAAAATGAAAGAAAAAAAAAAAAAAAAAACACCGAACACAAAACAGCGTAGAACATTGTATTTTTCATTATAATGACTAAAAATTTTGTTTCTGTGAACTTTGAGTTTGAGAATGAACATGGGTAGAGACTTCATGTACAAGGAATACACAGAAATACACGGGGTGAGATAAAAACTGTACTTTTGTTCTTGTTTTTCCATCCTAGTGATTGACAGTTGGAAGATTAGAAGTATTCACTGACCTCTTCATGCACTTTTCTGTGACTCACTTCATTTGTTTGAAGCACGTGTGTATACATGTGATTCATCCATGATTAAAAAAAAATCAGAAATTAGTGACAAGCAATGGCTCCACCACCTGACATTTAACAACTTGAACTGCTCACCTGCGACTAAAAATTTTCAAAACACAATGCAAACCTTCCACTTCAATATACATGTACCATATGCTATTTGTGTAGCTTTCACCATATCCCTGCATGGAGGCACCTGAGGGATAAATAGACAAAATCGGCTTGATTCGTAGGATGAAAATATTATGTGACCCAGAAAGCACGTATTGCCACCGTGCAAAATAGTGTACCTCGCATGTCCTATCACATATTCAAATTTTATTTGGCGTACAGTAAAACACGGACTCTTTCCATAACATGGTGACAAAGGCCCTTTTTTTCTACATTGCCCTGCAAGTCATTCCCCAGTTTGCCATCCAGGAGCTGGAGTATGACTTTAATACCAGGCCATACAAGTTCCTCACTCTCTGTATAGAAACCAAAGAATTCTAGATTCCCAGACTTATGGCTCCCTTGCAGTGTTGCCAGGTGACACAAGAACAATTGGTCGTTCGGAAGAAATGGTAAGTTTTGACACTGAATACAATGTGCAGGCATATATTTTGACAAATGGGGCCACATGAGTCTGGTTCATAACAAATGGGACTTTCAGCTCAAAATGCATAACTTAAGAATAAAGGGAAATATATATGTTGTTTTTAGTGTATGTCAGAGTCAGGTCTGTGGGTTGCAATTTTAAATTCAAATACTTTTGAAGGACTTTACTCTAAAATACTGGTTTTCAAGCCCTCCACCCTTTCCTGCTTTAACTGGCCAAAGCTGGATGGTGGTCAAATGTCGTCTGCTTCAGTGTTTTCAGCTAATTTTAGTAGTAATGAAAAGCAATCTGACTGAGAATTGTAGATGACAGCTACCAAGATAACATGACCCAGGTCAACAGCTTTCCTTGGCTACATGCCCAACCCATGCCACGGAAAGCTGTTGACTCAGTTGTAATTCAAAGGGGAAAGGGTTAAAAATGCATGTAACAAATTCACATACTCTCAATCACTTCAAGGGCCTGTGTGGACCCTACTATTTGGTACTCATTTTATCGTATTAGCGTGTAAGCTTTGACAAATGCATTCATGCATGTTTGCTTTCATGTAGCCATAGTTATGTAATATGCAGAGGGCCTATCATTATAGGTCTTGGACCAGTAACCCCTCAAGGTCGGGTCAGCTGATCCACAACTTTTGATCAAGTACTGAATACTGTTGCTGTGTCTATTGGATGTTAATATCACAGGAGCAGAGCATCGAAAATAAGGTCCCATCATGATTTTGGATTGGAAAATACTTATCAACTGTGAGTTTCAGAAAGGAACTGGTACTCCAGCAATATTTTAAATCATGTGATAGCTTTGTGTATTTTTGGAGACATATTTGGCACGGAACGGTCAATCATGGAGGTAAGGTACACAAATGCACCTGTAAAAAAAAAATCTAATCACATGACCCCCCATTTTTTTTGGTTTTAACTTGCTGCTACTGGTATAAACTTGTAGTAGAATGAAAAGGAAGTTGTGGTTTTACATTTCAAATTGGAGAAATAAGCCAGCGAATGTTGCTATTTTAACATGTAAATGCATTAGGCCTAGGTTACTGGTCCAAGACCTATACGTCAATATACAGGCTTTTGAGTCTGCATGTATATGCCTGTTTTTCTGTGCATATACCTAAACCAAATGACATTTTTCACTATTTTTTATACATTTTCTAGACACACAAGTGGTGTCAAGAGGAATTAGCATATTTGTTGGTGACATATGAGCCAAATACAATTGGGTGTACATTATGGCAGGTGGGACCACTCTCTGCAAGGGGTCATTGCAGGTACAACTAAGCTATGTGTGTCTTTTTATGACAAAACATATTTGCCAATACCAGTAAATTACTACCATTGCCTTCCACTTTGTGCTTATTGCATATTTTTGTAGTGATTCATATGACATGTTGATGTCAAGATGGAGTGCCAAGCTGCACTGTCTATTGGAATTGGGAAGGTGATACACACAAATGCAAGAGCTCTTGTTTCATACAATAAAAACAACTTTAACATCCAATCATTTCATTTTTTTCCAAGCACCACATTGTACTTTATGATGACAAAAAAAAAGCTTGTAAATACAGATCAATATATATATATATATATATATATATATATATATATATATATATATATATATATATATATATATATATATATATATATATATGTCTTGGACCAGTAACCCTCAAAGTCGGGTCAGCAGATCCACAACTTTTGATCAAGTACTGAATACTGTTGCTGTGTCTATTGGATGTTAATATCACAGGAGCAGAGCATCCCAAATTAAGTCCCATCATGATTTTGGATAGGAAAATACTTATCAACTGTGAGTTTTAGAAAGGCACTGCTACTCTAGCAGTATCTTCAATCATGTGATAACTTTGTGTATTTTTGGAGACATATTTGGCATGGAACAGTCAATCATGGAGGTAAGGTACACAAATGCACCTGTAAAAAAAATCTAATCACATGACCCCCCATTTTCTTGGTTTTAACTTGCCGCTACTGGTATAAACTTGTAGTAGAATGCAAAGGAAGTTGTGGTTTTATGTTTCAAATAGGAGAAATAAGCCAGCGAATGTCGCTATTTTAACATGTAAATGCATTAGGCCTAGGTAAATGGTCCAAGACTGCATCTTCATAAAAGCACATCATGTGACCAAAGATGGCCAAGCCAAGTTCTGGGCAACGTGTCAGCTCCCCTGGTTAGTTGCGGAGTGCTAATCAAGACTTGCAATATTACATTATCCTTCACTGTTTGCTGGATCTTTTTTTAATTCTGCATGCACCCTCTCCACCAACGACACCAACCAGTAATCCTTTACAATTTACTCTCTTCCCTCTCTGTCATTTCACTGAGTTCATTCAGCCCAACTGTTGACAACAAATTCCACTCACCATCTTATGAAATGCATCATCTTCCTGGTCTTTTGAACATTAACCCAAATGATTCCCACCTCCCACAATGTGACAGCTGCTCTTATGCATTGCCTTACTGGACAAAACAATCCCAATTTTACACCTAAAAACATCACATACAAAATGATCCCATACCAAAAAGTACTACAAATTGCTTCATTTTGGTGTGTATAAATTTGCATCAGTTTTGTATTTTTGACATTTCACTATTTTGGACACCATTCTTATTCAAACAATGTTAAAATACTCTTTCACTATGTTTTTATTATCATGGTTTAGGTGCCATCCATGAAATAAGTGAAATATAAGAATACGGTATAATGAAAGCAGTTTACAGTAGAATGACAACAAAAACAAAAATAAATGCATGTAGGGGTTCTTCTCTGACATGTTTTGGTATGTAGATCTCTTCATCATTGCCCCCCAAAATTGTTAAAAATCTCCCAATCCAAACAACTAATCATCATCAGCAATAAGATGACATTTCCCATCTCACTCATGCTCATTTGGAACCATTAACATCTCTGTATGGTTTAAGAGTGGAAATTCTGAGTTTTGCAAACAGACAAGCCCGCCCGAAGAGCTTGGGCTCTGTGGCTTTCTAAGCTGATCTGCCGTGGATGTAGCAGATGGTATACTGCAATTGTAAGAGAGCATAAATTATAAACTGTAGAATAGCACAGCAGTTCATAAGCAAACACATGGCACCTGAATTAATACCAAAGACTGCCATAAATAATTGAAAATAAGAGTGAACCTGACTGCAATGGTAATTTTGGGCAATACAGTGTTCAAATTGAATATTTCAAACTATAGGCTTTTTCTGTCTGAAATTGCATAATCAAAGCATTTCCTTTGAAACAGATACCAAGACACAAATTTGGGATCAATTCAACTCCAAAGATTGCATATTGGATGGGACAAAAATTACAGAAATATGAAGGAAACAACTTTTTTGGGCAGCGTAGGTTGAAATAAATGTCCATGATGTCCAAGGAATATTGCGATGCAGGCAACTGCAGTATACAATCCCTAAATACTATAATTATATTAGAAAGCACAACCACCACAAAAATATGATTGCGAAAAAACACAAGAAGCGGCTTAAGGTAACACTGCCCGGATGCAATGCAGCTTTTATGAATTTTCCTAAACCCATCTGACAGATGTAATGATCACAGAAAATTGACAAAACTGTAAAAGCAAGTAAATTTATATCTACACTTCACAATTGAACGTTTCTGCAACTGCAGGCAACTACAGTATACAGTGTTGCCAACCCTCCCGAATCATTCGGGAGTCTCCTGAAAATTCATATCAGGCATGAGCTGTCTGCCCTCCTGACTCCCGAATTATACCAAGAATCTCCGGAAAATTACCACAAATGTCAGTCTATCAAATTATACAGGTGGTAAATTTTAACAAATTCGCTTTTCACGGTGATATTTTTAAGGCAAATTAAGCAGCTGTGCATTTCGCGCTGTTGTTTAGCACTCATGCTACCACTCAAACTTGTATCCAATTACCCTCAATTGCACGAAAATGGATATTTTGATGTCTATTTTTGAATTTTTTTCAGGGGGAGCATGCCTTCAACCCCCCCCCCCCCCCAAAAGGGGTTTGGCCTTAACACTCGCCATTTCATAATCTCCCCAAAATATACTTCCATCAGGTTGGTAACGCTGAATATATAAACCCTACAATACTGTGTTTTTTATTATAAAGCACAATCACCATGACAAATTACCGTTGCATAGCCTGGATGCATCTCATACAGAATGTCCCAAAACCCATAGGACGTAATGTTTACACAGTGAGCCAAACAAGACAAAACTGTGAATGTAGATTTATGTTTGGATAAGAGACCCAAGGGCTATGTGAACAGCCCATCCTCAGCTGACCTTGACATTCAACCCACAGTATGTCCTACTCTGGTCTAGGGGATGAGGATCTCAGAGAGGAAGTGATACTGGGAGTTTCCATTGCGATCCCTAGAAGACACACCTTCAATGCAAAGCGTTGACTGAAGGGTTTGCCATTTGCTCAAATTAGTTCATGGTAACACCAAAATCTAATCAATTCATCTTGGCAGGTAAGATAAGCATAGTACCAAATTTTAGCAAACTACATAAGGCATTCTGTAGATAACATGGTAAAGAGCATGTGCACATCCGGATGGACGGACATCTGGACAGACAGACAACTCGAAAACATAAAGGGTCCCCCCCCATGGGGCGGACCCTTAAAAACATCAGTGAACCACGACCATTTGAACAAACTTGGCAGAGACCCACATAGGATACATCACCACCAAGTTTCAAGTGAATCTGGCTAACAGCTTTGGAGAAGTTGAAAATGTGAATTGTGGACAGATGGACCATACTATAACCTAGTCAGCTGAAGTTAAAAAAAAAATTTTGAATGCACCAAAAACTTGGGGGTATCACTTCAGCAAAGGGTTTTCCCAAAATAAATGGCAGTGCAAATTTCTTGGCATGAGGCACAATGTGCCTTCTGCAAGAGAATTTACAGTACTCTGTATTTTTCCAGTGAAATGAGCATCATTTCTATTGAGGTCCTTTTTGTTGTCTTTGCAGGTGAGCCCAGAGATTGGTATGTGGCACTGATAGGCAGCGACCATGGGCCATGTTCTAGCATGAAACCCTGTGAGACTGTAACATATGTGGTATCGCAGGCCAAAGACAACGATGTCATCCACATACAAGGGCATAAAGAGACAAGTTATAGTGTGACGAGTGTAACCGTTGTTAAATCATT
This sequence comes from Hermodice carunculata, assembly GCA_964020975.1. Classification (NCBI taxonomy): domain Eukaryota; kingdom Metazoa; phylum Annelida; class Polychaeta; order Eunicida; family Amphinomidae; genus Hermodice; species Hermodice carunculata. The sequence continues at coordinate 88,281,420 of OZ026620.1, read as the reverse complement.
AACTTTTGTATCATGGGTAACTGAGCCTACCCTACAGTGTTTGAAACTGTCATCGTCTGACTGTGATATAACATTCACAAGTACAAATATCACCCAGAAAAAGATTATTGCCATAAATGGTATTGTGTTCAGACGTTGTACCATCTGTCACAGAGATGTTCAGGTTCAAAGCACGAAAGTCATTTACAATGAATCAACTGTCAATGTACAAGTCAATGAGGTTGACACACATGTCAGCCTTGACTCTGTGCAATTTAACAATACAGAACTAAACTTAAAAAGTGCCTGCCGTCCAAATGTTCAGCAGTTATGTGACTCTGTGCTAATTTTCCATTTAAACAACAGCATTATGTTTGGTGCAGACTCTGCAATTGAAAGTAGTGGCAATGTTTCACGGCTGGAAATTGTCATGGTCAATGTTACTTTTGACTCCCTCCCAAATGAACTCCATTTTCAAGATTTTATTGCCCTGGACTTGCAGATGCAACAAGTGTACGTGTTTTCACTGACAACAGAACATAATGGACTTTCTGTGGCAGTTGGCCAGGGTTCCACTGCAATGATACACATTACAAAGTCACAGTTTGTAAATAATTCCTGCCTTTATGGAGGGGCCTTGGAAGTTTCCTCGGTAAAACCAAAAAATCTGGACATTTTCATTGAAGATTCAACATTCTTGAACAATGAAGCACACCTGGCTGGAAGTAGTATATCCTTGGATCTGGATATGGGCGATTATAATCAAACCATAACAATACAAAACAGCACATTTAAAGGGGGAACCAATCAGGAGAGCGCAGCTGGCCTTTATATACGAAGTGGTAATGTAACTGTACAGAATTGTACTTTCCTATCCAATCATGTGAAGACCATTTGGAGCTACTTAAGTAGCACCTTCAAGAGGAAAGGCTCTGGTGGTGCCATCTATGCCCTGGATAGCTCCACCTTGACTATCGACTCTTGTATCTTCATCAACAACACAGCTAACTGGTTTGGAGGAAGTGTGGCCAGTGCAGGCTCTGTGGTCATTCAGAATACATCGTTTGAAACAACAGATCGACCGAATATGCACTCAACTTTGGGGGATGCTTTACATCTAACCGGTAGTGCCAAGATCAACAATTTACGAATTAATGTCAAGTCATCTCATGTAAACCTTCCAATCATATGGTTCAGCAGCGAAAAATCAAGTCTGAGAGCACTTGACGAAGGAATGGTGGACTTTGTATGTCCTGTTGGTTCTCAGTTTAGGAACCAAACTTTACCGCAGCTGGATCCTCTTCCTATTTTTTCCAATGGTACAGCGTACAACTTTAAGGATTTATTTTATTATTGTGAACCGTGTGCAGACCATTCCTACAGCACACAACAAGGCTTCAAGACAAGTTCCATTAACAGTTTCAGTGGCAACTGGTCCAAAGATTTTGTTTGTTCTGACTGCCCTTATGGCGGATTTTGTGAAGAAGGCAAAGTGTTTTCTCTGGTAAATTTCTGGGGTTACAAGGTCAAGGAAAAACCACAGGTACAGTTTCTGACCTGTCCTACTGACTATTGCTGCAGTAAGGCGCCCTGTCCGGGCTATGATACATGTGCAGAAGACCGGCAAGGCAGGATATGTGGTGGGTGCGAAGCAGGCATGTCGGAAATCCTTTATACACCCAGGTGTCGGTCTGATGCTGAATGCCATGATGCTTGGTATTTGATCATAGACCTGCTGATGGTTGCCATATATCTAGTTATCTTCCTCTACCAGCAAGAAGCCACCTTTTTCATACTGAAATACGTAATTGGTGTGGACACGAGCAAGGCAACAGATGACTCTGTTGCCAAGATGGCCGGATACTACAAAACTGTGTTTTACTTTTACCAAACAGTAGGACTGCTGGAGATTCGACAGAATGAAGCGTCAGAGAAAATTGGAATTGCCATTCAACCGTTCATTGCAGCTTTGCTTAATTTTCAGCCTTTGGCAGCTATCTGGGGAGTGTGTCCATTTCCTGGTCTGAATGCTGTTACAAAGACAGTCTTGAATTCCTCCCTACTAGTTCAACTTCTGCTTGTCTTAGGAATAATACTCCTGGTACACTATGCTTACAATTATTGGCGTAACTATCGTCAAAGGGAAGAAGATAGTTATCCACCTATGTTTGGGATTGCCGATATACCAAATCATGAGGTGGCTGATAACCCAGTGCCACCAAGCTTTCGCAGCAGAGTTTGTGTTGCATGCATTAATATCTTGCTTTTTAATTATATTAATATGTCCACTATGACCTTCACACTTCTAGTGTGTGTAGGTGTCAATGACGACAGTGTGCTCTACATTGATGGCACCATTACCTGTTGGCAACCCTGGCAGATAGTAATGATGTTTTTCGCCATACTTTATGTTGTGCCTTTCTTCTTGGTTGTCATTTGCTCCACTATATTGCTACGCAGGGGATTCATTGACTTGCGACAATTTTTCCTCTCATACTTTTTACCTTTACCTATGTTAACCTACTGGTTATGTAAATGGCTTTACAAACGCTACTATAAAAGGGACAATGAAAGGACTGAAAATGCCGCTGCCTTATTTTTACCTGTACAAGACGAAGAGAGCACCAATATTAAGCATGATATACTACTGCAAGTTGAAGGCCCCTTCATTAAGGCTCACCATGAAGAGGACAACTCCCGTTATTGGGAAGGTATGCTCATTTTCCGCCGACTGATACTAACAATCATAGGGACCAGCCTCATAGACCCACTGTTGTCACTAACATGCCAGACTTTCACTTGTTTCGTATTTCTCCTGTTTCATGTATATATCAGACCATTTTCTACAAAAGCAGGTAACAAGGTGGAGACTTTATCTTTATCAATTCTGACAATGATAGGCATTTCCCATCTGGTACAAGCAACATTTTTGACAGCAGGTAAAATCCCACAGGGTCCCAGTGCTATACAGATCTATGTATTTGACTGGGTAGAACTGATTGTAGTAAGTGGTCCTCCCCTTTTGCTTATGCTGCTTGTAGTCATATGTATATGTGTTAGGATTGGCCTGCTTCTGAAACATTTTTTTGTTCAAGTGTATAGATTTGTAAGTGGAGTGACTGTGAGCAACATGGAACAGACAAATAATACTGAACCACTAACAGATGGCACTCAAAGGCGAACAGAAAAGACAGAACTCTTACGTGATTCCCAGACTGCCTCAAACTACACTATTCCTGCATCAAGGGACAACGCTGTAAACATATGAGTCCATGACATTACATACATGTTCTTATGAGATCTATGCATGGGTCATATAACTTACATGGATTATCAGCCAGTTGGTGACAAAATTTTGACGGCTTCCTAGTGATTAACTCTTTTAGTGCCAAATTTTGGACGGAGTCAACAGCTTTTCTCAGCATGCATTTCGTGCAATGCACTCTGACAAAAGCTGTTGACCTGGGATATTTTCTCTGAAACTATAGGCACACTGGTACTTGAATAAAAGGTCATCTTGTGAGGAATACGAATCTGGGATCCTAATGATAATTCAGACTAGTTTGACTTTAGTTGATTGGCACTGTATGTATGTAACAGAACCTCTGGACAACCAAGTGAAATGACCAATTTAACCACCTTGCTATGGGTGCCATTTGGTGTGGCTGAAACTGTGCCACAGGAGAGATGCTTTGCTCCGCAGCTCACTTCAGAGGTGTATGGAGGCTCTCCTTTCATAAGACCATCCCAAAATGCAGTCAAAACGTGGCCCTAAGAAAGGTAGCCTTATTAGAGGTGGGAAATATGGAAATACCACACTTTCAACATGAAAAGGTGGTATCTGGTGAGGGGGATGACTCTATAAGGTAAGAGAGTAATCCTCCTGTATGTCTTTCAGCGCCATATTTTGGACTGAGTCAACAGCTTTCTTCGCCGCACTTTGCGCAATGTGCCCAGAGCACACCGAGTAAAGCCGTTGACCCAGACCATTACATTGTCTGGAACTAAAGGCATGTTGGTACTTTATTGAAAGGTCTTATTCACAAGGAATATGAAATTTAGCATATTTATTGGTATAATCGAGAGCAGTGCATCCTAGGTAGTTTTACTTGAGTGGCAGTTGGTATTGAAAGAGTTCAAACATCATTATTTGTTCGTGGTATCTTTGGGGCAATACGTACATTTGCTTAACCTGGAAAATGTCACAACTTGGCTGGCTTTTGAACGTGCCAGCATACAGGTCTTTCAACCTCTGTTGCAGTAATTTTTATATGTTCAGGTTGTTCCTTATCACGCGGCATAACGCAAACAAAACTGCCAGTGTGATTGTGTGATTTCCATAAGACAGTATGTTGTCTTGTTTGGGACATAACAACATATATAGGACTTTTATTGTACTCTGATTTGTCTCATTATTCATGCTATGATGCTCAATACTGCTGTCTGACTGCAGTCTAAACTCTGTGGTATACAGCCAGGGAAAAGTGGAACCGTTAATTCTGAAATTACAACAGGCAGGTTATTTTGGTCATTTATAGCAATGGCATGACATAAATGGTCAAAATTTGGAAAACAGAGTTTGGGGAAATATAAAATACTCCTGGAATGTGGTGTAAGCTACGTGGTACAAAACCATGGAAGTATATGCCCACACCATTGTTTGATCAACTAGTGGTACCTGTTCCTACCCCACAGACTAGTCCCTGGAAATGTCATTAAAGCCGACTCTGTGACTCCATTGTACTTGGGCTCATTCAAAAATGCTTTGTGAGAGTGGTCCAAAAAACTGTGGTCTTGTGGGAGGTGTTTTTTTTTTTTTGAGCAGGTGCCACTGAATCATTTAAGTCTGCTTAGTCTACCAATCCTTGTGTTATTGCAGTCCTTTGGAACCTTTTGTCTCCATAATGACTTTATCATGAAGTAAATCTTTCATTACAGTGTATATAAGAATGAAGACACGGTTTGAGAATAAGTAGCCTTCATATCTAAAATGGGATTTCAGTTTATTGGACTTATTCATGGAATATAACTGATAAAGATGCACAGGGGACCATTTTTGTCTCAGCGTCTGCAGTTTAGAAGTAGTCTTTTTTAAACAGTATTTTCACTTGACAAGGCTGATGTGTGTACACTTACATCATCCACCACTGAAGCAATGATAGGTGTACATGTACTTATATGGAATCATCACCAGCAGTGATATAACAAAAGGAAATATTTTATAAAATCAGGTATATGTACTTGCAGACAAATACCTTGGTATATACGTTACTGTGCAATTTGAGTGATATAAGTACTAGTTCCTGTTTTTCTTTTTGTTCATAAATTTGTGAAACCAATACCACTTACCATTGACTGCAGTAATAATGTGAAAGTATATACATTCATAATGAGAATTAATATCCAAGGTTCATGTGGTGCAGACCTTTTCCTGGTATTCTGGTAGAGTGAAACCTTATTATGACTACACTCAGATAACCGACATATTCAAGATAATGACACAAATGTTCATGGGAAAAGGTTTATTTTCTTTGTTATTTGATTCGTTTATCTGGCATTTCACTTACCTGACATATTTCTTTGGAAACAGATGGTGTCATTGTAATGAGTTTTCACCATATTTACAATCTGCAGTTCCAGTTGCCATATGTTATCAGTAATGCATGGCATATACATGGCTAAAAGTTCCGGATTAGAATTATTTTAACAGATCCTTTCAGAACTTAACACACCCATGGTCATTAATGCTTTCCCCTTTCAACCAGCCAAAACCGGCTGGTGGTCAAATGTCTTCTGGTTCAGTGTTTTCAGTAATGAAAAACATTTTGACTTGGAGTTGTAGCCGAGACCTGTCAAGGTCACTTTGCCCAGGTCAACAGCTTTCCTAGCCATCGGTTGGGCACTAAATGCCTGAACCATATCAAGGAAAGCTGGTGACCCAGTCTTAATTCAAGGCAGAAAGGGTTGAAAGATGGCTTTGTGCATGTGTGCGCCTAAATATTATTGCAGTTACATGTATTAAAATAACAAGAGGGCTGTGTGAATGGCCCATGCTCAGCTGACCTATATTCATCACACTAGTGGCTCTATGAACTTGGGATAGGATCAAGGTCACCCATGTACTGAGTAAGCCTCACCTCCAAGGGGAACACCAACATGTGCAACATCAGTGTCCCAGTTCAAGTAGTTCTCAAGTTGTAGTGAAGAGTAAAACTGATGTATGTTCCACTGTGACCTCAGAATTGAGGTCAGTGTCGACCTTCATAGAGAAATATTAACATGTGCAACATCAAGATCTTAACACAAAATAGATCTCAGTTATCAAGTGAACAGTAAATTTCATTTCAGTTGTCCTGCGACCTTGGGAATGAGGTCAAGGTCCAGAAATCATTGGAGCATGACCACTTGCACAAAATTGGTAGACACTTATCAAAGGTACATCCTTACCAAGTTTGACATAAATCTGGCCAAAAATTATTTAAAGTTTTAACCAATTAAAGAAATTCCCCTGTTAAACTTTCCTATGAAATTTTTTTTAAAGATCCCCCCCCCCCCCAAAGTCATAAAAATCCAAAATTTACTGAAGTGTTACCATTTGTACCAGCTTCGTACAGACCCACCAAGGTTACACTGCCACCAAGTTTGTAGTCAATCTGATTGACAGTTTCTTCCAAGAAGTTGAAAATGTGAATTAGCATTAAAATGCCCATTGACTTACATAGTAATCAATAGGAAAGGTGCATTTATCCATAAGTACCCGAATTGAAAAAATTGTTTAAAATCAGAAATTGGAAGCACTACCACCTAGTGAAGAAATTTGTTTAACCCTTTCACAAGGAACATATCCACAAAGTTTCAGCTGAATCTGAGTAATGGTTTTAGGAGGAAGTCAAAAAAACAAAACAAAACAAAACAAAACAAAACAAAACAGGAAAACATTAAAGTCTCACGTGGTGAACAAATTAAGAACCAGGAGTATCCCTGTGATATCAAAGCAATCAGATGAGTGGTTTTGGAGAAAATTTTAAAAGATTTGCCCCGCCAAAAGAACAAATTAAAAAAAAAAAAAAAAAAATCCAAAAAATATTGGAGCATAACCATGTGAGCAAACCTGGTAGAGACCCATCCAAGGTATATTGCCACCAAGTTTGAAGTCAATCTGGCAGACAGTTTCAGAGAAGTCGAAAATGTGAATTGACATTAGAATGCCCATTTACTTCCATAATAATCAGTAGGAAAGGTGCCTTTACCAATAAGCACCCGAATTAAAAAAATCCTTAAAATTCAGAAATCCAAAGCAGTGGCACCTGGAGAGCAACTTTGTTTGACCCTTTCACAAGGCACATATCCGCCAAGTTTCAACTTAATCTGAGTGACGATTCTGGAGAAGTCAAAAATAGCAAGAACGCACAAAAAAAACATTAAAAAAATTGCAGCACCACCTGATGTACAAATTAAGAATAAGGGTCCCTGGGAGTGTTCTTGTGTGATATCAAAGCAATTGGGTTAGCAGTTTTGGAGAGAAGATTTCTTAAGATTTGTCCAAAAATTAAGATGGTAGAGATCCACCCAAGGTACATTCCCACCAAGTTCGAGGTGAATATGGCCAGTCGTTTTGGAGAAGGTGAAAATGTGAATTGTGGACGCTGAAGGACGATGGACAAAAGATGCCTAACCATCACATAATCTCAGCTGACTGACAAGTCAGCTGAGCTAAAAAGCTGATATGCAGGATATGAAGTAAAAGGATACAGAAGGGTAATTCAAATTAATTTAAGCTGCCCTGTGACCTTGCAAATAAGGTCAATGTCAATTGTACATTATTGCTACTTCGCCTTTCCAAAGAATCATCAGCAAGTCCCACCTCAGATAGATTTTATATCATCAAAGTAAAAGAATCCACACACAAAATATGATATTAGTTGTACATGTTCAAATTTTAAGAGTTTGAACTGAAATAAAAGCATAGTACATATAAAATCAAATTCTGTATCATGTACATTTTATTTATTTGACCTATATATCTCCTCTCTCAACCAGGAAAATATTCAGTGCATTTGGCTCAGTCCATTTTTCCATTGAGGTATCAATGGAGAGACTTCCCTGGATATTTTGTGGTAATGTCATTTTATATGCAGATTAAGAATACAGTAGCATGAAGGAAAAACTGATGATATAACTATCACCTCACGCTGATTAAAGCGTCTGTGAAGTGCTGGGTTTTACATATATATATATATATATATATATATTGATCTGTATTTACAAGCTTTTTTTTTTGTCATCATAAAGTACAATGTGGTGCTTGGAAAAAAATGAAATGATTGGATGTTAAAGTTGTTTTTATTGTATGAAACAAGAGCTCTTGCATTTGTGTGTATCACCTTCCCAATTCCAATAGACAGTGCAGCTTGGCACTCCGTCTTGACATCAACATGTCATATGAATCACTACAAAAATATGCAATAAGTACAAAGTGGAAGGCAATGGTAGTAATTTACTGGTATTGGCAAATATGTTTTGTCATAAAAAGACACACATAGCTTAGTTGTACCTGCAATGACCCCTTGCAGAGAGTGGTCCCACCTGCCATAATGTACACCCAATTGTATTTGGCTCATATGTCGCCAACAAATATGCTAATTCCTCTTGACACCACTTGTGTGTCTAGAAAATGTATAAAAAATAGTGAAAAATGTCATTTGGTTTAGGTATATGCACAGAAAAACAGGCATATACATGCAGACTCAAAAGCCTGTATATTGACGTATAGGTCTTGGACCAGTAACCTAGGCCTAATGCATTTACATGTTAAAATAGCAACATTCGCTGGCTTATTTCTCCAATTTGAAATGTAAAACCACAACTTCCTTTTCATTCTACTACAAGTTTATACCAGTAGCAGCAAGTTAAAACCAAAAAAAAATGGGGGGTCATGTGATTAGATTTTTTTTTTACAGGTGCATTTGTGTACCTTACCTCCATGATTGACCGTTCCGTGCCAAATATGTCTCCAAAAATACACAAAGCTATCACATGATTTAAAATACTGCTGGAGTACCAGTGCCTTTCTGAAACTCACAGTTGATAAGTATTTTCCAATCCAAAATCATGATGGGACCTTATTTTCGATGCTCTGCTCCTGTGATATTAACATCCAATAGACACAGCAACAGTATTCAGTACTTGATCAAAAGTTGTGGATCAGCTGACCCGACCTTGAGGGGTTACTGGTCCAAGACCTATAATGATAGGCCCTCTGCATATTACATAACTATGGCTACATGAAAGCAAACATGCATGAATGCATTTGTCAAAGCTTACACGCTAATACGATAAAATGAGTACCAAATAGTAGGGTCCACACAGGCCCTTGAAGTGATTGAGAGTATGTGAATTTGTTACATGCATTTTTAACCCTTTCCCCTTTGAATTACAACTGAGTCAACAGCTTTCCGTGGCATGGGTTGGGCATGTAGCCAAGGAAAGCTGTTGACCTGGGTCATGTTATCTTGGTAGCTCTCATCTACAATTCTCAGTCAGATTGCTTTTCATTACTACTAAAATTAGCTGAAAACACTGAAGCAGACGACATTTGACCACCATCCAGCTTTGGCCAGTTAAAGCAGGAAAGGGTGGAGGGCTTGAAAACCAGTATTTTAGAGTAAAGTCCTTCAAAAGTATTTGAATTTAAAATTTCAACCCACAGACCTGACTCTGACATACACTAAAAACAACATATATATTTCCCTTTATTCTTAAGTTATGCATTTTGAGCTGAAAGTCCCATTTGTTATGAACCAGACTCATGTGGCCCCATTTGTCAAAATATATGCCTGCACATTGTATTCAGTGTCAAAACTTACCATTTCTTCCGAACGACCAATTGTTCTTGTGTCACCTGGCAACACTGCAAGGGAGCCATAAGTCTGGGAATCTAGAATTCTTTGGTTTCTATACAGAGAGTGAGGTACTTGTATGGCCTGGTATTAAAGTCATACTCCAGCTCCTGGATGGCAAACTGGGGAATGACTTGCAGGGCAATGTAGAAAAAAAAGGGCCTTTGTCACCATGTTATGGAAAGAGTCCGTGTTTTACTGTACGCCAAATAAGATTTGAATATGTGATAGGACATGCGAGGTACACTATTTTGCACGGTGGCAATACGTGCTTTCTGGGTCACATAATATTTTCATCCTACGAATCAAGCCGATTTTGTCTATTTATCCCTCAGGTGCCTCCATGCAGGGATATGGTGAAAGCTACACAAATAGCATATGGTACATGTATAATGAAGTGGAAGGTTTGCATTGTGTTTTGAAAATTTTTAGTCGCAGGTGAGCAGTTCAAGTTGTTAAATGTCAGGTGGTGGAGCCATTGCTTGTCACTAATTTCTGATTTTTTTTTAATCATGGATGAATCACATGTATACACACGTGCTTCAAACAAATGAAGTGAGTCACAGAAAAGTGCATGAAGAGGTCAGTGAATACTTCTAATCTTCCAACTGTCAATCACTAGGATGGAAAAACAAGAACAAAAGTACAGTTTTTATCTCACCCCGTGTATTTCTGTGTATTCCTTGTACATGAAGTCTCTACCCATGTTCATTCTCAAACTCAAAGTTCACAGAAACAAAATTTTTAGTCATTATAATGAAAAATACAATGTTCTACGCTGTTTTGTGTTCGGTGGTTTTTTTTTTTTTTCTTTCATTTTTTGCCACGGTACTCCAGTAAAAGAAAAAATAGATAAACAGTGTGACGAGCAAAGGTACAATGTCTACAATCAATATATTAACCCTTTAAGCACTGATTTAAGACTGAGTCAACAGCTTTCCTCAGGACACTTTGCCCGCAATGTGTACAAAGTGCCCCGAGAAAAACTGTTGACTGAGACTACTTTTTGCTTTAGACTAGGCTTGCTGTTATTTGAAGGGAAGGTATCTTCATGAGTAATGTGAATCTTTTAACCATTAATATGTTTAACATTACTGAGAAAACAACTATAGCCATGATTAGCACTTTAAGGGTTAAGAATCAAGGCCTTGGACCAGTAACCCCTCAAGGTCGGGTCAACTGATCCATAACTTTTGATCGAGTACCGAATACTGTTGCTGTGTCTATTGGATGTTAATATCACAGGAGCAGAGCATCCCAAATTAAGTCCCATCATGATTTTGGATAGGAAAATACTTATCAACTGTGAGTTTTAGAAAGGCACTGCTACTCTAGCAGTATTTTCAATCATGTGATAACTTTGTGTATTTTTGGAGACATATTTGGCATGGAACAGTCAATCATGGAGGTAAGGTACACAAATGCACCTGTAAAAAAAATCTAATCACATGACCCCCCATTTTCTTGGTTTTAACTTGCCGCTACTGGTATAAACTTGTAGTAGAATGCAAAGGAAGTTGTGGTTTTATGTTTCAAATAGGAGAAATAAGCCAGCGAATGTCG